>CM060333.1:42874880-42877380 GCA_030674155.1 Stramonita haemastoma | reverse complement strand
TTATAGCTGCTGGTATGTACTTAGACGGAGGAAAAGGCCAGCCAGCATGTGTGCCTGACCTGATTCCGTGATGGAATGCGAAAATCTAGGGGCAATTTGTGTTCAGAGACACCAAATGCAAGAGGGTTAAGTGTACCTGAGGGAGGTGGCTGCTGTGATTATTGTAAGGTATATTTTCCTAAGTGTACCTGAGGGGGGTGGCTGCTGTGATTATCATAAGGTATATTTTCCTAAGTGTACCTGGGGGGGTGGCGCTTGCTATTCTAAGGTATTTTTCCTAAGTGTACCTGAGGGAGGTGGCTGCAGTGATAATTCTAAGGTATATTTTTCTGAAGTGTACCTAAGGGGGTGGCTGCAGTGATAATTCTAAGGTATATTTTCTGAAAAGCCGCCGCTGTAGCCTAGTGGTTTAGGGCGTTGGACTCGTAATCTAAAGGTTGCGGTTCGATCCCAGCTTTCGGCTATGGCGTTGTGCCCTTGGAAAAGGCACTTTACGGCTATTTTCTCACCCCACCCAGGTGTAAAAGGGGTACCAACCTTGTGTTGGGGGTTAACCCTGCGATAGACTGGCGTCCTATCCAGGGGGGAGTCTATGACTCTCAGTCCTTAACGCCACAGAAACCGGGATAAGCACTGGCCTGATGAGCCTTAGGCTCGGGACAGACTTTAACTTTAAACTTATATTTTCTGAAGTGTACCTGAGGGGGCTGGCTGCTGTGATAATTCTAAGGTATATTTTCCTAAGTGTACCTGAGGGGGGTGGCTGCTGTGATTATTGTAAGGTATATTTTCCTAAGCGTACCTGAGGGGGGTGGCTGCTATGATTATCATAAGGTATATTTTCCTAAGCGTACCTGAGGGGGTGGCTGCTATGATTATCATAAGGTATATTTTCCTAAGCGTACCTGAGGGGGGTGCTGCTATGATTATCATAAGGTATATTTTCCTAAGCGTACCTGAGGGGGGTGGCTGCTGTGATTATCCTAAGGTATATTTTCCTAAGCGTACCTAGGGTGCTGCTGTGATATCCTAAGGTTATATTTCCTAACGTACCTGAGGGGGGTGGCTGCTGTGATTATCATAAGGTATATTTTCTGAAGTGTACCTGAGGGGTGGCTGGTGGGTTATTCTAAGGTATATTTTCCTAAGTGTACCTGAGGGGGGTCTGCTGTGATTATTCTAAGGTATATTTTCCTAAGTGTACCTGAGGGGGGTGGCTGCTGTGATTATTGTAAGGTATATTTTCTGAAGTGTACCTGAGGGGGTGGGCGGTGATTATCATAAGGTATATTTTCTGATGTTTACCTGAGGGGGGTGGCTGCTGTGACTATTCTAAGGTATATTATCCTAAGAGTATACTGAGGGGGGTGGCTGCAGTGACTATTCTAAGGTATATTTTCCTAAGTGTACCTGAGGGGGGTGGCTGTGATTATTCATAAGGTATATTTTCCTAAGTGTACCTGAGGGGGGTGGCTGCTGTGATTATTCTAAGGTGTATATTTTCCTAAGCATACCTGAGGGGGGTGGCCAGTGAGTTCTCGACAGGCAGCCGCCCCTGCCGGGCACAGGGTGTTGAAGATGGGGTTCAGAGGTCGACAGACGTTGATGTAAAAGGTGCCCTTGGCCCGCGGGTCATCTTTCCTGGATCCCGGCAGGTCGGGGACGGCCAGGTGATGACCCGACTGCTTGACCAGCGGGGTCAGGTCAAAGGTCTCCTTCCCCGTGTTCACCTCACACAGCACCTGCCCGGAGAAACGGTCAGTTTACTTTATTTGTATTTTATCTTTTGTACCAGTTTATGTCACAGCACATTTCTCTGGCATGAAATTCAGGCTGCTCTCTCTCCCTGGGGAGAGCGTGTCGCCACAGGTGCAGCGCCTATCCATTTTTTTTTGTTTTCCCCCACAGGGATGGTGTCTAAACTTTATTGTGTGTGTTCCTTGGCTAGAGCTCTGAAGTTCACCATCTGTGAGGTTTTCTACTTATGCAACCATTTCTTCCCCCCCCTCCCCCTTCTACTAATTAGGTAGCCACATTCAGACTTCAGGATATTTTATGCTCTCTATAAATCTAGCATTTATTCCTCAATCTAATCTGAGTCCTCAACTTCAATACCATGAAGTAAGTTTTTCATCAAAACAGTAGTAAAATTCAAAACACTGTTTGCACAACATTGTAGAAAATAAAAACCTTAAACAGCAAACATGGCAGTCAACAGGTTTCCCAGAAAACTGATCCTGAACAAGATATAGCAAAGAAACGCATCAACAAAAGAAAAAGATTCACAGACAAGAAGCCTAACATCAGTTTTCCACAGACATCAGCTCTCTCTCTGCGTTTCCTTATCAGCAGGGGTGTGTAGTGCCTGGTCTGTCTTCTCCTCTGCTTGTCATTTTGCAGGAGGTCTGTCTGCTGGCCTCAGCCAACACATTCCCACTTCATAGCAGCTCATTTCATTGTACAGGCTGCATGCTGAGTTGTGTTTGTGTTTCCATAACCC
>CM060333.1:42839880-42864880 GCA_030674155.1 Stramonita haemastoma | reverse complement strand
CGCGGTGACAGACAGAGCCGCCCACATAGCGCAGGGTGAGGGTGCCGTCATCAGCCACACGGGGCTTGGACTGCGGGTAGCCCAGGCTGTAGGGCTCTCTGCCCCCCGTCTGGCAGCCCCCTATGGGTCCACCTGTACAGGAGTGCACACACATATACCATGTGAGTGTGTGTACTGACATATGTACCCAGTGTATGTACACACTAGATGGGGGTACTCATTCTCTCTCTCTCTCTCTCTCTCTCTCTCTCTCTCTCTCTCTCTCTCTCTCTCTCTCTCTCACATGCACATGCACACACACACACACATACACACACACATAAAAAAAATACACATTTTACACACACACACACACACCTACACACACACACACACCATACACAAATACACACACACACACAAACACACACACACAACACACCACAACACACCACACACTACAAACACACCCTACAACACACCCTACACACACACAACCCCCTACACACACACACACCGACACAAACACACACACACACACCCTACACACCTACACCCCCACCCCCACCCCCTACACCCTCCCCCCCCCTCCCCACACACACAAAACCACACTAACAAACAACCCACACACTCCAAACACTCTCACTCACTCACCAGGACAAGTGGAGCCGGCAATCTCGTTGATGGGCCGACACACGTTGATCAAATAATGGAGGTTGGAGTGGGACGGGCGACTGTCCGGGACATCGTAATTGCCGGTGACCTTGGCCAGAGGGCTGAGGTCATACTGGTTGCCCTTCCTGTCCTGCACCACGCAGTCCACAGGCTGGAAGGGGCAGGACACGGGGGTCTCCAGTCGGAACTGGTACGTCTGCCCTCGCTGGCTGACGAAGGTCATAGGTGAGGAGGCGTTGGCCTGCCTGTTGCAGGCCAGCTCTATGTGCACCTCGGTCATCTGACCTGAAAAATTATAATAATGATAGTAATGATAATGATGATAATGATGATGATGATGATGATGATTGATGATAGTAGTAGTAGTAGGCACCCATCAGTCTCTGAAGACTATGGAGTTGCGTTCTAGTCTTTAGAGCACAAAGCCTGGGTATGGAGTAAGTATGGAGGGCAAGCTATTACCCATGCAGCAGACCCCCCCCCTCTCCACGGCACTGGAATGATCCATTGGAAAGGCAATGACAAATATGAATGGTTCCAGTACCGATCGCAGGAGCCACCAGAACATTGCCATGTACAGCCCCAAGCCGCTCTGGGACTCCAACCCCCCGATTTTTCCTCAGGATGGTGTCTAAACACGACACCTGTGTGCATGCTGTTTTTTTTATAATTTAATAATAATAATAACAACAATAATAATAATAATGACAACAATAATAATAATAATACATGGAGTTTATATAGTGCAATATCTTGTTAAAAAAAAAAAAAAAAAAAAAAAATCAAAGCAAATGACAACAAAATGACCGTCTGTTGGGACAAGGGGGTGGGGTGAGAATGAAAATAAAAGGGTGCTGCACTTGTGGTGATGTATCTCTCTAGGGGAAAGGAGTATCAATTTTACTTTTTTTCTTTTCCTGCTGTTAAATGCATATATATAAATGTATTTCAAATAAACTACAGCATACGCAATAAAATAATATTTATAAACACCAAATGAGTACCTTGACATGTGGGTCTTTTCTGCAGCAAAGCATACATTTTCATACATTCTGTGCACATTTCGTCCTTTCTCTTCATGCCTGTGACACTCTTTATTTGTAACATGCACACAAACACACACCCACACACAGGGACACACAAACACACAAACTCACACACACACACACACACACACACACACACACACACACACACACACACACACACACACACACACACAAACTCTCTCACACACACCACACACAAACACACACACACACATCCACACACACACACCCCACACCCACACCCCCTCCTACCCACCCACACACCACACACACACACAACAGAGAACATACCTGTGGACTCATCCCTGTGACCAGTGTAGGACACGATGATAGTGTTTTCATCCGTGCGCTTCAGTTCCATGGTGGAGGCAAACGTCAGTCCCGTCTTATGCTGGGATTCCACCTCACAGACACTGACAGGATTTCCGTCCATAACATCACAGCTGGCTGATGACACCGCTCCACAGATGTTCAGCTGCTCGCAAAAAGACAGGATTGGATGAATGAAGGAATGAATGACAACAGAAAGAAAGAAAGAGAGAGAGAGAGAGAGAGAGAGAGAGAGAGAGAGAGAGAGAGAGAGAGAGGGAGAGAGAGAAAGAGAGGAGAAAGAAAGAAAGAAAGAAGAAAGAAAGAAAGAAAGAAAGAAAGAAAAAGAAAGAAAGAAAGAAAGACAGAAGACAGAAAGAAAGACAGAAAGACAGAAAGAAAAGAAAGAAAGAAAGAAAAGAAAGTAAGCTGTTTTGATGGTAATATACATGACAGAAAATAAAAGTATAAACTTCTTCATGGTACCGTCTTCAGTTGATGTGTTTTAAGTTTGCAGTTAGGGGTGCTACTTTCAGAGTGTGGTGTGTGCATGCATGCATGCGTGCGTGCATGCATGCGTGCGTGCGTGTGAACAACTAAAAACTCCTGTCACTAACTGGAAGCTCCAAGGATCACTACATATACAAATGACTGCTACAGTATATGAAAACATTTCTGTTATTTTTTTCTACCTCTACTTTTAGCCTTATCTAATACGAAAAAAAAACAACAACACATCCAAATGAAAGAAGAAAAAAAAAGCAATGACAACAATAACAAAGGAGTGTGGTGTTGAATCAGGACAGGTAATACCAACAACATCAAAGATTTTCCCCCCCCATTCCTTGACTAGACTTTCAAGCTCCGCCAATGGCAAAATTCTGTATTTGCGACCGTTTGCCCACCAACAAAATAGTCACATTCTGACATTAGGGATAACTCCATCAAAGTGGCTCTGCAAAAGTGCAGGGCCCTTCCGGCTGGTGGCCTCAGATAGCCTGGCACTGATAAGCTCCATGTGGGCTTCTGGCATGGGGAATACAGCATGGAGAATACAGCATGCAGAATACAGCATGTAGAATACAGCATGCAGAGTACAGCATGGAGAATACAGCATGAGGAAAAACTTACTCCATGTGGGCTTGTGGCATGGAGAATACAGCATGGAGAATACAGCATGAGGAATAGCTAACTCCTTGTGGGCTTCTGGCAGGGAGAATACAGCACGGACAATACAGCATGGAGAATACAGCATGGAGAATACAGCATGGAGAATACAGCATGAGGAATAGCTAATTCCATGTGGGCTTTTGGCATGCAGAACACAGCATGGAGAATACAGCAGGGAGAATACAGCATGAGGAATAACTAGCTCCATGTGGTTTCTGGCATGGAGAATACAGCATGGAGAATACAGCATGAGGAATACTAGCTCCATGTGGGTTTCTGGCATGGAGAATACAGCATGGAGAATACAGCATGAGAATAACTAGCTCCATGTGGGTTCTGGCATGGAGAATACAGCATGGAGAATACAGCATGAGGAATACAGCATGAGGAATAACTAGCTCCATGTGGGTTTCTGGCATGGAGAACACAGCATGGAGAATACAGCATGGAGAATACAGCATGAGGAATAACTAGCTCCATGTGGGTTTTGGCATGGAGAATACAGCATGGAGAATACAGCATGAGGAATAACTAGCTCCATGTGGGTTTCTGGCATGGAGAATACAGCATGAGGAATAACTAAGGCAGAGAGACACTGAAGCAACAAGGCAGATACATCACACAAGAAAAGACATTTGAAAATAAAAACATGAAAAGATTTTTTTTTAAAACAAAAAAAACAACTCACCTTGAAAGTTTTTCCACCAGACTGCGCCGTGTAAAACTCGTCTCCTTTCTTGTTGAGAGACATCAGGTTGTAGGTGTATCCTCCATCAGTGAGGATGCAAGACGGAGTGGCACTGCTACTGTTGCTACTGCTGCTGCTGCTGCTGCTGCTGTCTGCTTCCTTCAAAGCACAGGCAACGTTGGTGTCCCAGATGATCTCATAGGAACAGGGCCCAACTTTTCGGGGAGGACTGGGACCTCTGGACTGAAAAACAAAACAAAAATCCAGAACAAATGCATAAGGATATTTTTTTTGTTTCTCCGCTAGAACTGAAAAAAAGATTATGTAAATTAGCTGCTTACTGAAAAAAAAAAAAACAACCTTCTACCACAGCGGTCTGACCTGTTGGCCGTGACTGCAGAGGAAGTGGATGGTGGTGTTGTAGAGGGCGCCACTTCCCCCCTCAGGGCAGGCAGCTCCGTCAGTGTACTCCAGGCTGAGGTAACGATCCCGCGCCGTCTTCAGCTTCGGTCCTGTCTTGGCCTGTCCCAGGTTAGCCACTGTCACCGTCTCCTGAAACCATCCAACCACAGACAGAGTTACATACCCCTTGATAGTGCATCCAACCACAGACACTGATTTACACAGCCCCATGACAATGGTTTTTTTATTTTATTTCTTTTATATCGAGGATAATGGGATAAGCACTCTTGTGCTTTTTTTTACATCCAGTCCCCATGTGTACGCAGTTTTGTAAATGTCATCTGTTCCCACCGGCACACGATAGCCTACTCTTATGAAAAGCGGAACAGGATTTAACGTGTGTGCAAGATGTTCTGTGTGCGTTCACACATGGGGCCTCGGTTTATAGTCTCATCTGAAGGACTTAAGGGGGAGAGTGGAGTCAGCACTGATGTTAACTCCAGGAGAAAAATCTCCTTGACTGGGAATCAAACCCGGGTTGTCAAATTGCGTGCACAATGTTCTGACCACTAGGCTGGTTATAGACACAACCCACCGTCTCCTGAATCCATCCAACCACAGACACAGCTTTACACAGCCCCATGACAATATTTACAGACGCCACCCTCCATCACTGTCTCCTGAAACCATCCAACCACAGATACTGCTTTACACAGCCCCATGACAATATTTACAGACGCCACCCTCCATCACTGTCTCCTGAAACCATCCAACCACAGATACAGCTTTACACAGCCCCATGACAATATTTACAGACGCCACCCTCCATCACTGTCTCCTGAAACCATCCAACCACAGATACTGCTTTACACAGCCCCATGACAATATTTACAGACGCCACCCTCCATCACTGTCTCCTGAAACCATCCAACCACAGATACTGCTTTACACAGCCCCATGACAATATTTACAGACGCCACCCTCCATCACTGTCTCCTGAAACCATCCAACCACAGATACTGCTTTACACAGCCCCATGACAATGCTCACAGACAAAGGATCAAAAACAGATGCAACCGCAGACAAGGAAACACACAACACACAGTAATCACAGCTGTCAGTTTTCCCCACTTTCAGCTCCTCTCAGCTGCTAATTATCCCACCCCATCCTTGCCCAGCTGTGGCCAGCTGGTGTTTATATATATATAGCAGGAGCTGACCACACATGGACTAGGTAAAAGGAAGGACTGCGCTAAATTTAGCACTGTTGACTAGGCCTTACTGAGTGATGTTGGATTTGTGCACTGTGTAATAAACCCCCCCACCCCCACCAACACATTACCTTCTCTCCGCTCAGCTTGGTCTCGCAAACGGCGGCGTTCAGGTTGCAGCCATTGGAGGAGGCCAGGCCGTAGATGGGGGCCAGGGGGCGACAGACGTTGATGTAAAACTTGCGGCGGTTGGAGGGGTCGCTGTCGTCCAGCACCACCCAGTTCTGTCCTGCCACTGACTTGGCCAGACTGGGGGACAGACCATTGGGGAATGAGAATGGTCAGTGTGAGGTAAGGTACACACACGTGAATTTTAATGGACGATTTTACCTGCATGTGTGCGCACACATGAACAATAGAAAGACAGAGAGACAGACAGAGAGAAAGAGAGACAGACAGACAGACAGACACAGACACTGACAGACAGACAGACAGACACACATACACACACACACTTACCCAACACACACACACACTTCTCACAACATGCTACAATCCTCAACTCACTCAGCAACACTCCACACACACACACACACACACACACACACACACACACACACACACACACACACACACACACACACACAAATGTGAATGTGAAGTGTGAATGTGAAATGTTGTTGTTGTTTTATTGTTTCTTTGTTTGTTTTTTCCCTTTTCTTTTTGTTGGTTTTATTGTTTTGCTAGGGATTTTCTGCTTTGATTTTTGTTTGTTTTTTGTGTCGCTTTGTTTGTTTTTTGCAGTTGTTTTGATTTTTTTTTTTCTTTAGATAGATGGCTTGATGGAAAAAAGCAAATCTCGATGCTTACTCAATGTACCATCTGGAAATTAAAATTTGATTGATTGATTGATTGATCCCCCCCCCACACACACACAACACACACACACAAAACACACACACACACAAACACACACGCACACACACAAACACACACACACACACAGAACACACACACACACACAAACACACTTACCGCGCCCCCCCCACACACACACAGAACACACACAGAACACACACACACACACAAATACACACACACTTACCCCCCCCCCACACACACACACACAACACACACACACACCATCCTTCCCCCCACAACACAACACACACACACTACCCACCTGGACAAGTCATACTGCTTCCCGTGCTCGTCTCGAGCCACACACTCGATGGGCTGAGCTGGACAGGCGAAAGCTGTCATCCATTTGAAGCTGTAGATCTGATTCTCTTCCACCAGGAATTCCGGATGGCCCGCCCCGGCCGCCATGTCGCAGACGAAGACGATCTCCGTTTTGCGCGGGGTCTTGTTGGCGTCGTGGTACGGTTCGCCGTTGGTGTAGGTCAGGTTCAAAACCCCGTTGAAATACTCCAGGTTCTGGTTGGGTTCTCCTGTCTTGAATTCCCTGCAGCACACCCGTTTGCTTGATAAATACAGGGGGGGGGGGGGGAGGGTTGGTTTTTTTGTTGTTTTTTTTCTTTCTTTTTTTTTTTTTTGAGATCAGATTTTCAGAAATACAGTGTTTATCTGTCAGTTTCCCCCACTTTCAGCTGCTCTCAGCTGCTGTCTATTCCATCCAGTCCCAGCCCTGATGGGGCCAGCTGGTGCTAATCATAACATGAATTGACCATATTTGGACTTGGTAAAAGAAAGGGGCATGCTAAATTTAGCACTGTTGACTGAGTGATGTTGGATCTGCATGCTGTGCTGTTTGATTTTTGACGGTTTTTGGATCAGTTGTCCACTGCTGCTGCGATAGACTGGCGTCCTATCCAGGGGGGAGTCTATGACTCTCAGTCGCTTAACGCCACAGAAACGGGATAAGCACCGGCCTGATGAGCCTTAGGCTCCGGACAGACTCCACTGCTGAGGGTCAAGCCAGGGCAGACAACTCATCCTTGTCAAAATACTCAAGGAGAACAGTTTCCTCAACTGAACACTCAGTGGAGATTCATACTTAGTGTCCTCAGATACCGTTAAAATATTTCTTTAATTTCATTCTGTTATTTTGGGGATAATGAATAACCACTCATGCGCTTTCATACATTCAGTCCCCGTGTGCATGCAGTTTTGTAAATACTGTCATGTGTTCCCACCGGCACACAATGGCCTACTCTTTGAAAGGGCAGAACAGATTTTAATGTGTGCGCAAGATGTTCCACATGTGTTTACACACAGGGCCTCAGTGTATAAACTCATCCAACAGACTTTCAGGGGAGTGGAGTTGGCACTGATGTTAATTCCTGGGGGAAAACCCCCTTGATCAGAACGTGAGTAACACACTTCAACCACGTAGCTACTCTGTCTCCACCACACACTAAAAAGGAACTTGAGTGCTTGCTGATTCACTGTAAAATCATCAAGTAACGAAACCCTAAACAAATGACGTTTTTCACCGTTTAGCTACCGACCCCTTCACTGCAATTCTTTTTTTGTTTTTCTTTTGCTTCACAGCTGTTCTAAGCATCTGACTCCTCCAGACTACCCGGAGCCGTCCTTTTTGACTTGACACACCGAGGCGTTGCTGTGTGGGGGGTCTTTGCAGTGCTCCCCCCAATCTTGCCACAGACGTTCATGTAGTAGTCGTATTCACCGTGCGTCACTTTGTACCCCTCCCCCGTCTTCTTCATCAGCCCACTCAGGTCAAAACTGAACCCTGGACGAAAAAAAAAATGCAACATAGGTAAACAAAAAACAAAATCAAAACAAAACAAACAAACAAAACAAACAAAATCAACTTAAAACAAAATCCAATCAACAAACAAACACTATAATAAAAAAAAAAAAAAATTTAATCTATTTTTCGTGGCCTAGTGGTTTACATTTCTGTTTCTCAAGTCACAGGTGTCCATGGTTCAAGTCTGTGGTATTCTTTTTTTATCTTTGGCAATCTTCCAGGGTTTTTTGGTTCGTTTTGTTTTTCCCACTTTCCAGTTCAGAAACTCATGATCTTCCAAAACTGTTCAAAGAGCTAACTTGTTTGTTCTCCTTAATATTTCTACACATTCGGATAAGGAAAATACACACATACACACACACACAAAACACACACACACACACACACACCACACACACACACCCCACACACACACACACAACACACACACCACACACACACATTATAAAAAAAACAAAAACACACACCACACACACACACACACAAACACACACACACAACACACACACACACACACACACACAACACACACACATACACACATATATATACACAACACATACACACACACACACATTAGCATTTATCTTACTCAAGTTCACTTGTTTCTATTTGTTATCTTTTTGTATGTATAGTTCAGTTTCTGATGGTTAGACCGGTTTTTGTTTTTTTTGTTTGTTTGTTTGTTTTTCTATTATCCTCCATTCACCTGTCCACACAAACACACTGACTTTTTTTTTCAATCTCTTTTCTTTCCCAATCATTTGTCTAAAATCACTTTTTAGTGGATAGACGTTAAAATGAACACACACACACACACACACCACACACACACACACACCACACCTACACACACACGACACACACCGACACACCTACACACACCACACACCCACACACAACACACCCACACCTACACCAAACACCCCCCACCCCCACACACACCCGCCCCCATCCACACACTGACACACCCCCTCCCACCCACCCACCCCACACATACAAACACACACACATACATCCCCCCCCCCTTCCCCCCCCCCCCCCACACACACACACTAACCACTCACCAGCCTGTGAGTCCACCACGTGGCAGTCAGTCCCTCTCTGGTGGGTCATGGGGCAGGCGGAGGCAGTGAACCACTCAAAGTGATACACGCACTCATCCGCCGACTTGTGCACCAGCCCGGCCCACTCTCCAGGTCACCTGCATTGAAGACATCGGTCAAGCACGGAGCATTTAAATTCTTTTCATTAGCCAAAAAACAAAGAAAAGCCAAACAGACACAACCCTCTCCCTCCCCAAAGCCAAACAATCAACAAAAAACCCCTCCACAACTGTTCTCATTTCCCATTATGCTTTTTATCTATTAAGTTAGTTCTTGAAAGCTAATTTCCGAAGCAAAGTACCCGAAAAGAATTCACAAACTGCTGAGACAAAGCCCCGATTCTAGAAGGGCAGGAAAAAAAAAACCCAAGACTATGATTGTACCTTATGTACTGTCTGACAATATGATTTTTAAAATCTCGTATATATATTTTTTGTTTTAGGTTTTTCTTTCTTTCTTTTAGTTTCATTATCATCATTTTTTTTTGGAGGCAATACAATTTAAATAGGTTTTTCTTTCTTTCTTTTAGTTTCATTATCATCAATTTTTTTTTGAGGCAATACAATTTAAATAGGTTTTTCTTTCTTTCTTTTAATTTCATTATTATCATTTTTTTTAAAAGGCAATACAATTTAAAACTGATTTCCTCCCTCTCAACAACAACAACAACTACCACACGACACTCTGCGAACTGTCAACAAGACCAGCAGGTCACCTGGTTTACAGATGAAGGTGATGACGCTGTTGACGGTACCCGGGCATGCGTGGCCCGCGGTGTGGGTCGTGGTGTAGTTGAGGAAGATTTTCTGGGTCACTGGGTCATACTGCAGCCCCGAGGTGTAGGACCCCAGACTGATGCTCTTGCTGGAGTCTGTCAGCACAGCCACACACACACACACACACACACACACACACACACACACACACACACACACACACACAGAGATATACATTAAAAACTTACAGATACCGTTCTTTCTCTTGTTTCAGTCCCCACAGTGTGCAAATCCTGCGTAACTCAGTCCTGGTGCAGTACTAAAATTTGTGCACCCCTTCCTTTTACCAAAATCCTACATACAGGAACATTACCAAAATGAACACACACACACACACACACACACACACACACACACACACACACACACACACACACACGCACACAGAACATCTTGCGCACATGTTAAATCCTGTTCCGCTTTTTGTAAGAGTAGGCCATCGTGTGCCGGTAGGAACAGATGGACATTTACAAAACTGCATACACTCGGGGACTGGATGTAAAAAAGCACAAGAGTGCTTATTCCATTATCCTCGATATAAAAGAATTTTAAAAAAAAATAAAAAAATAACACACACACACACAACACACACAAACACACACACACACACACACACACACACACACACACACACACACACACACACACACACACACACACACTCACATCACGCTTTCTATCAAACGCGAAAGAATGTCTACCATTACTTTTTCTACCACATTCTCGATATAAAAGAAAAATTTTAAAAAATAAAAACAAAAAATAACACACACACACACAACACACACACAAAACACACACAAAACTCACACACAAACTCACATCCTTCACACCACTCTTTCTATCAAACGTGCAAGAATGTCTACCATTACTTTTCTACCACACTGGAAACGGAAACTCCCCTTGAATTGAATTCAGAGTGAAATCATCTCCCCCTTACCTTTCCTGCAGATGGCGGCACCAGCGGGGCAGGCCTGGGCACCGCCACATGCAGGACGTCATGGCAGACGTTGATGTAATACTCGTAGCTGGCATCCCCGCCCTGGGAAGACAGCGCCTGCCAGTTGTGTCCCTTCTCCAGAGTGAGGTCAGAGAGGTCAAAGATTTTCCCATCATGCTCCAGGTGACATGCTGAGCCCCTGGGGTGGTTCACACAGGCGTGGCGGGTCTTCCAGTCAAAGACGTACGTGCAGTCGATCTCCTCTCGGAATTCTGGGGCTCCAATTCCGTCGTTGGCTGTTGGGATACAAAAGTGGTCGTGATAAGGTTTGACAGTTAGCGAAATACATCGAACAGAAAATATAACCCCCCAGCGAAATACATCAAACAGAAAATATAACCCCCCAGCCAAATACATCAAACAGAAAATATAAACCCCCAGCCAAATACATCAAACAGAAAATATAAATACCCCCCTCCCCTCCACACAGTTAAGTAATACTGAATGAGTGATTGGTGAACATGTGTGTGTGTGTGTGTGTGTGTGGTGTGTGTGTGTGTGTGTGTGTGTGTGTGTGTGTGTGTGTGTATTTATTTCTCTTTTATTTATTTATTCTTTTATATTGAGGATAATGGAATAAGTGTGTGTGTGTGTGTGTGTGTGTGTGTGTGTGTGTGTGTGTATGTGCGTGCGTGCGTGCGTGTGTGTGTGCCTGCATGAGAGCATGCATGCATGTGTATGTGAATGTGCATGCATGTGTGTCTCTGAGTGCATGCACATGGATTTAAGAGTACATGAGCGCATGATTTCATGCATGTGTCTGTGTATATAGAGCAAGCACCAGGCTGCTGTTTGAAAAAAAAAAAGGTAAACCTATTCAGACAGACAGACAGACATAGTTAGATACATGGGTGGTTATGGTGGCAAGATGGTTAAGACGTTCGCCTGCCAATATGTAAACCGCGAGTTTCTGGGTTCGTACCCAGCTCGCCCTTTCTTTCCAGTTTAATGAAAAAATTGAACTGAATGTCAAAGTCATTCGGATGAGAATATAAACCGAGGTCCCATGTGCGAACACACGCAGAACATCTTGCGCACACATTAAAATCCTGTTCCGCCTTTCGGAAGAGCAGGTCATCGTGTGCCGGTAGGAGCGGATGATAAAATTATATTAAAAATTTTTTTTTTTAAACCAGCAAGCACACAGGTGTCGTGTTTAGACACCATCCCTGAGGGGAAAAAAAAAAATAATGGGTAGGTGCTGCACTTGTGGCAACGCGCTCTCCCTGGGGAGAGCAGCCCGAATTTCACGCAGAGAAATCTGCTGTGACATAAAGTGGTATAAAATTTTTAAAAATTTAAATTTAAAATAAAATACCTGCATTGGGATCACACTGGAAGTTGATGACGGTGTTGCGTCTGAACCTGGTGTGACAGGCCTCCCCATTTCTGTAGGTCAGAGTCAGCTCTCCATCCGAGTACCTGAGGCACCAACAATTAAAAACAAAGGTTTTCTTCACGTCTCTCTTCTCCCCTTCAAGAGAAATAATGGCTAAAAAGATGCATGGACGTTTTCAGAGAGCACACACATATGTACACACATATATATATTTATATATAATATTATGCATATAATATAGTATGTGTGTGTGTGTATGTTTGTATATATCATATAGCACGTTGATACACACACACATGCATACACACACACACGCGCGCCCACACGCACACACACACACGCACGCGCACACACACATGCACGCGCACACGCACACACACACACAAACACACACACACACAAACACACACACACACACACACATAACACACACAAGTGCACATACACACACATACAAGTGCGCACGCACAAACACACACACACACGTTTTGCCACAATCTTTTCAAGCTTTACAAACAGTAAGGAGAAAAAGACAAATTTCCAAGTAGAAAAAGATCAATTTCCTGATCTCCCAGAGTTTTTCCCCTACACTTTTCAGCAACATGTAATGAAAATCACCCTGACTCTTGCCTACACAAAAATCAACCAGACTCTTGCCCATACAAACTTCAGAGATATACAACGAAAATAAACAGACTTCTGTCTACACAAACGTCAGAAATATACAATGATAATCAACAGACTTTTGCCTACACAAACTTCAGAAATATACAATGACAATCACTAGATTTTTCCCTAAACAAACTTTTGAAAAATATACAATGAAAATCACTAGATTTTTGCCCACAAAACAGAGATATACAAAGAAAATCACCAGATCTTTGCCCACACAAACTTCAGAGATATACAATGAAAATTACCCAACTTTTGTGTACACAAACTTATCAGAGATGTGATGAAAATCACCCACACTTTTGCCCACACAAACCTCACAGACATACAACAAAAATCACCCACATGTTTGCCCAACCAAACCTCAGCAACATATGAACAATCACAGACTCTTGCCTGCACAAACTTCTTAGATATAAGAGCAACAAAAGGAAGAACGTAAGAACACACAAGTATTTGACACAAACTTTACAGAAATATGATGAAAATATACCTAGATGTCTGCCCACACAAACCTTACAGAGATGTGAAAAAAACTTCCCAGACTTTACCCACACAAACTTTACAGAGATGTGAAAAAAACTTCCCAGACCTTTACCCACACAAACTTTACAGAGATGTGAAAAAAACTTCCCATACTTTCGCCCACACAAACTTTACAGATATGTGAAAAAAACTTCCCATACTTTCGCCCACACAAACTTTACAGATATGTGAAAAAAAACATCCAGGACTTTCGCCCACACAAACTTTACAGAGATGTCAAAAACTTCCCAGACTTTTGCCCACACAAACTTTACAGACATGTGAAAAAAAACTTCCCAGACTTTCGCCCACACAAACTTTACAGAGATGTGAAAAAAACCTCCCAGACTTTCACCCACACAAACTTTACAGAGATGTGAAAAAAACCTCCCAGACTTTCGCCCACACAAACTTTACAGAGATGTGAAAAAAACCTCCCAGACTTTCGCCCACACAAACTTTACAGAGATGTGAAAAAAAACCTCCCAGACTTTCGCCCACACAAACTTTACAGAGATGTGAAAAAAAACTTCCCAGACATTTGGCCACACAAACCTCAGCAGCATGTGATGAAAACTGCCCAGACTTTTGCCCAATTCATTGGAACCAGCTTTGACCTGGCAGACGGCTTCATCGTGATCATCATTGGCCCCACACGTGATGCCCAGCGGCCCACACACATTGAGGAAGTACTCGTATGATTCACCTTTGGCTGACCTTGCAGTCAGGTGATATGGAGAGTCTGCAAAAAGATGTTCGCTTGTTGGTTCAACACAGGTTTATTTAGAATACATGTATGTATCTCTCTCTCTCTCTCTCTCTCTCTCTCTGACCCCACACACACACACACACACCACACACACACACACACACACACACACAACGCAACGCACGCACGCACATACACACACACAAACATGCACACACATGCACAAACATACACACAGCACACACACACACGATTGTTGGACATTGTGTTAGCGCTAATAAGAAGTCTGATAATTCAATATTTATAGTTTGTTAAAGTTAGTTTTATATTTTAATATTTTAACTTTGTTATCTGGCATTGGTTTCAGCTATTGTTCAATTTTTCTTGTTCATGTTTTTTTGTTTGTTTGTTTTTCTTTTTTTTTGTCTAAAATCACGTAATGTGAATAGACGTTAAACTGAAGAACACACACACAACATGCACACAAACACACTCACACACACATATACTTTCTCTGTGTCTACTCTCCCTCCCATGCCACACACAAAAACACACACACACACACACACACAAAACACACAAAATTGTAAATAATCATAAACTTAGATACAGAATGCACAGTAAATTTGACACAACGTACCCTTCATGCAATGAAGCAACAGAAAATGAAGTGCATTTTTGGTTTTATGCTGTCCTGCCTTTAATGACAGTAGGCAAACAAATATATCCCAGCAAAATATACCAGTCAGTCTGATGTCTTCTGACTCGGTTTATTCCTTAGCTGTAGCAATCCTAGCATCATTCGCAATTAAGCTCTATATTCATGAAAAGCCTTTAGAATTAGAAATAATTATAATGTTGTTAAATCTTATTTTGATTTTGGTTCTTTCCCCAGTAGCTGTCAGTTTCTGACTGTGGACTCGAGTTGTATTCATTTGTCACAGATGTACTTTATGATGTATTCCTATCATTGATCACTGATTTGACTGGTAGCCCCCTACATGCACGAGTGGGGTGTGTGGTGCCAAAATTTCTCCTGTGCTTGTTACTTTACAGGAGGTCTGCTTGCAAGCCTCAACTGACACATTCTTCCTTCAGAGCATCTCATTTCATGGTACAGGTTGCATGCTGGGTATCTTTGTGTTTCCGTAACCCACCAAACACACGAATTATGAGATCGTTTAACATGCAAATATTGGATCTTCTGCATGTGTCTATACAAGAAGAGAATCTAGGTACTGGCACATCTGGACTTAAAAGTTGACCTGGAAGAATGTAAAAATCCCCACCCCTAATTCATGAAACACTGATGCCATGAATTAAACCCAATCTTCATGGACTCATGGGACTGAAGTCAAATGGTCTAAACAACTCAGCAATAGCGTCTGTTGGTGTTGCATGTCAAAATGAAATACTCTGCCAACAACTGCACTTACTGTACCAAACAAGGCTACACATTATGAATCTCAAAATTTCCCTCTAGAATTAAAAAAACAACAACAACAAACCTTTCCTTTCACATTACATGTAAAACATACATTAAAAAAATCCCCACAGTATGATACAATATAATGCAGTGCAATACAACAAAATCTAACAGTACACAATACAATACAATACAATGCAACACAATGGAATACAGCATAATTACAACATAGTGCAGCTTCATACAATTTAAAACAAAATACTAAATGACATGATACAACAGAATACCAGACAACACAGCACACCACACTACAACACACACACCACACTACAACACACCACACCACATCACAATGTCTCACGGGAATTTGGAGCTTTTGTGAGGGGTGAGAGGTCAATGTCGACATTATGAGATTCCATGGTCAGCTGACATGTCTCGCTGGTCAGTGTTTGTTGTGGGCAGGCGTACTCCGTCCACCATTCAATTTGAACGTTGCAAGAGAAATCGCTCAGAAGCATGGGTACTTTGCTCTACACACACAAGAAAAGAAGAAAAACAGTAACAATGAGGGCTGGTCTGTCAATGTTAAAATGTGGTGTGTGTGTGTGTGTGTGTGTGTGTGTGTGTGTGTGTGTGTGTGTGTGTGTGTTGTGTGTGTTGTGTGTGTGTGTGTCTGTGTGTGGTGCATGCGTGCTTGCATGCGATTACCTATGGCTTCAATTTGCATCCCTAATCATCCTCATGCTAAGTAGTACTTACAGCACTCACAGCTCTACTTAACTAAAGCCCACACAAGACCACCCAAGCTTTAGCTGCTTCTTCTTCTCTTCTTTCATCCCCCTTACACAGTCAGATGTGTTTGAGAAAAATGATGGCATGTCCTTTACAGCTCCTCTCATGGGTCATACAGCTTGGTTTGCAAGAACCCAAGCTTCAGCAAATACAGAGGAGCTAGTAAATCAGACCTCTGTCAACTCACTCACTGTAAGGCCATCATAACAGGAAAATCTACACTGCCAATTTTGTAATACAGATTTTTTCTTTATGTAATATCTTCCATTAAAACTATTGTATTTGGATTCTCTGAACACAAATGCCCCTAGATTTCCATTCCATCACGAAATCAGGTCAGGCACACATGCTCGCTGCCTTTTCCTCCTTCTATGGGCTACCAGCAGCTATAATTACTTCCAGACTCCTCACAGCATGCTTTGTGCATATGGCCTGATAGAGCTTTGACATTTGGTAGCATTGGTGAAGTCACTGCCTGATGGAAACTATGGGGACTGGATGTAAAAAAAACACATGAGTGCTTATTCCATCATCCTCGATAAAAGAATAAAATAAAATAAATAATAAATAAAATTTAAAAAATACTGTGTGTAAATCCGAGTAAATCCTGGTTTGGATTCAGGGAGGGCAATTATTTAATCCGGGCAAATCCCAGTTCAGGACTAAGAGGGTTAAACAGATGACATCCATCTTATGAATGATTTCTGAATGCATAATTTTCTTTCGTCAACCCCAATAATTCCCTTTGAAGTCACCTGTCCCCGCCCTCACTACTATGGCCACAATGAGCTTCATCTTGAGCTCACATGAGTAATTCGCGGGAAAGCATTTTCACTCGGCAGCGGAATTTTTGACAAAGCGAAATTTACTATGGCCAGTGAAACACAAAGAAGAATAAAAATCTGCAAGACGCAAAGAGGATGAAGAGACACTGAAACGAAGGATACAATTTTGGAAACTTATGGCCCTTTGGCACGATACAATTACAAAGGGAAGAAAAAAGTGAGGAAAATGAAATATAACTTCACATATCGTTGATGAGAAATTGCCATATTTATCACCTTGGCATGTACCCAAAACTGTGCTCCTGAAAATGCCAAAATCATACAAAAAGTGCTAACTTAGATCACTACAAAAAGAGAGAGACACACACAAAGAGAGCGACCAAAGACACAAAGAGAAAGAGAAGGATGGTGCTCCGGAGAGACAAGAGAATTGGAAGGGAAACAAAATGCTTGTGGACAACTTACACCTCCCCTTTCAGGCATCGGAAGTAGACAACAGTGACGGGCGTGTTGACACAGCCGGGGGCGTCTGTGTGAGGTGTAGGTCATCTTCACCTCCTCCCCCACCACCTGCAGTTTGGTTTCCAGCGTGCCCAAACTCCGCCCCGCTTCCCTGGAGGACTCGGCACGACCCTGACCCTCTGGGGCATGACCCTGTCCCTGTGCTGCTGTCTGCAACAGTGCACAGTCACATGGCCAGTCAGTCGCCTGGAGTTAACATCAGTGCGACTCACTCTCCCAAAGGCCTTCGGTGAGCACTTTAACGAGGCGTGTGCACGCACGCAGAAAATTGCGTACACGTTAAATCCTGTTCGCTTTCGTAGATAGGCTAGTCGGTGGACAGATGACATATTACAAAAACTGCTCGCACACGGTACCGGATGAAAAAAAGCACAGATTGCTATTGTACCTCGATAAAAATATAATATAAATAAATCAAAGAGACATCAGTCTTCAGTGCAGTCTGCTACGCTCACTTTCCATCAACCCCATTAGCTTAATGTTGGTGTGACACGCGAGAGAAAAACGATTTTTGTAAAAAAAGAAAATGAATTTAAAAAAAAAAAAAAAGAAAGGTGGCAAGTCAGGCACCAAAATTAATATATTTTATTTCGATGGACTAAAACGAGGCTCAGTGTGCGAACGCACGCAGAACATCTTGCGACACACGTAAATCTGTCCATTCATAAGTAGTAGGCATACGTGTGCGGTGGAAACAGATAACATATACAAAAATGCATGCACCAACACAGGGACTGGACTGTAAAAAAGCACAAGAGTGCTTATTCCATTATTTTGATATAAAAGAATAAATCTAAATCTAAAATATATTCTATATCTAGCAGCTTACACCAGGAAGTTTAACTGCCTCCTTTACCTGGGGTGATGTCGCGACAGACGTTGATGTAATAGTCGCGTCCATTCTCCCGATTGACCAGGTAGCCCCTTTCAGTTTGGTCAGAGGGGAGAGGTCGATAATCTGAGAATTGTTGTGAACGTAGCAGGGAATTTCATGGTCAGGCTTGGTCACATCCTTGCAGAATTCGTACGATTCCCACTCAAAAGTGGGGGAGCAGCCAAAGTCTCCAAGGTACACAGGCTGACCCTGCAAGATGAAATAAAATTATGAATAACTGGTCAACAGAAATATGTATAATATATGTACACACACACACACACACACACACACACACACACACACACACACACACACACACACAGAGTCCACACACACACACACAGAGTCACACACACAAACACAACCACAGTCACACACACACACACATACACACACACACATATACACACACACACACACACATACACACACACACAACACACACACCCACACACACACAACACACCACACACACACTTTTTAGTTTATAATTGTATATAATCCATACATACAACATGTATACAAAATACTCAATCTCATCTTCCAAGTCATTGGGAAAAAACTCAGAAAGTAGGACCAAAAAAACCCAACAAAAAACAAAAACAGAAAGAAAGAAGTAAGCTCAGTGAAATGATTGTGACCAGGAAGCTCTTTAACAGGTTTCATTACCTTATACAGGGAGGAAAGAAGGGGGGGGGGGTGTTAGCCTAGAAATCAGAGCACTGTGGCGCATCATGATTTCGACATCCTGGGATATCAAGCCCAGGGTTGAGCTACCACTGAGGCACCTATTCAAGGGGATATTTTCCCTGGAGGCAACATCAGTAATGACTCCACTCCCCTGCTGAAGTCCTTGAGTTGAGATTACACAAATCAAAGTCCCATAGATTACACAAATCAAAGTCCCATGTCACACACATTATTAAAACATGTTTTGCCTTTCAGAAGAGTAGACCCTTTGAGCCAGCGTGAACAGACAATTAACAAACAACAACCAAAAAAAAAGTATGCACACTGGCATTGTGTTCAAACATCATCCTTGAAGTTGGAATGTGGCTACCTTCATGGTGGGTTAAAAACAGTCACTTTTAGCAAAAATCTTACCTATATGAAGTAAACCTCAGAGCTCTAGCCGAGGAACAAAAAACCCCACAACAAACATTACACTTACAGTTTTCAGTCAGAAAATTCCATTTTTGTGTTCCAGTTTGAACATTAGAAATTTCTTACCTAGACAATACACTTCAGAGCACAATATATTAAGTGCTTGTGTTTTATGATTTTTCAACACATAAGCCATGACTTCAGGTATATAACGTCACTCTCCCAGTCACTCAGACAGATAAATTTATCACCACACTTTCACAAAACTATGACTAAATATTTGCATAAAACAAACTGACGTGAAGATTCTACTCAGGCAATAAAAAGTTCATTGAATTAAAACTAGCACTGCAACAGCTGGTGTTCCTACCACCAATGGTGACATAGAGAGCTGCTACACTTGGGATTCATAGACAGTGAATAGTATTTACACTTACACAAGTTACAGTGGGTTTTTAAAAAAAATATATAATGGGCATCACACACAGTCACACACACATACACGCACATACACACACACACACACTCACTTATGCATGCATGCACATACATGTTCATATACACACATAACACAAACACACGACACCCTCACTTGCTCACATACACACAACAAAACACACACTATCACACACACACACACACACACACACACACACACACACACACACACACACACACACACACACACACACACACACACACACACACACACACACACACACACACACACACACACACACACACACACACACACAACACACACATATGCTCATATACTTTTTTTCTTTTGTTGCTTGGCCAGAGCTCTGAGGTTCACCAATGGTGAGATTTTTGTGTATGCAACCCTTTTTTTTTCTCCCAACCGTTCAGGAAGCTGCATTCTGACTTCAAATATTATATATAGTGTCTAAGCATGACACCTATGTGCATGCGTTACTTTTTTTTGGTGGGGGGGCTTGTTATCAGATTATGCAATGTCAAAATGGCCTACTCTTCCAAAAGGTGGAACAGCTTTCAGCATGTGAGCAATATCTTCTGTGAGCATTCACACATGGGGCCTCAGTTTAGAGTCTTTTTTTCTTCAATTTATAGTCTCATCTAAAGGACTTTGACAATCGGTTTGATTTTCTTGTCAAACTGGAAAGAATGGGTAAGGCTGGGAATTAAACCAAAAACCTTATGGATTACTTGTTACACAGGTAAGCATCTTAACTATTCTGCCACTTTCCTTCTTCACACACATACACACACAAACACACACACAACAAACACACACACACAACACACAACACACACAAAACACACACACAACACACACCACACACACACACACACACACACACACACACACACACACACACACACACACACACACACACACACACACACACACACACACACACACACACACACACACACACACACACACACACACACACACACACACACACACACACACATGATAACACACACCTCAAACAAACAATAACCACAATCACCTTCAGACACTCACCAATGTCTTGCCACACTTGAAGTAGAAGATAGAAGTCAGTGAATGACCGCTTATTCGAGGGCAAGCAGCTCCCGCCACAAGCGCCAACAGCTCACCATCAGCAGACTCATTCGACTGCTGGTGAACACTGCAGTTTCCATAGGACAAGGTAACATTGCTCGTTTGATTCAGACCTTTCACCGTTATGCCGTCACTGCAGCCAACGCTCTCGTCGCAGAAGCTGATGTCAAAAGCTATGTCTGTCTTGTTGTGTCCTGTCTGCCATGGGTTGAATCTGCACACAAAGCCAGGATAATTTTAAATTTTTTTTTTTTTTTTTTTTTTTTTTTTTTTTACTGAATCGTGACAGAGAAAATCAAGTCAATATTTATCTGATTGTGTGCAGATATATTCACTTTCAAAGCAAAAACAAAATCTCTAGCCAGAATTTCTTTTTTAATTTGAAAAAAGTCTCTAGCAATAGCAGAGTCTTATGGTCTCTTTCTTATTCCAACTTGGGGCCTTTCCATTCCCTCTCTCTGGCCCTGGCATAGCCATTGTCAGGAATTGATCATATAAATACTAAAGCAATGTGATGGACACTATAGCCAAGTCATTAAGACCACTCCACTTCAATCCCATGGGCCCATGAAGCTGTACGTTTTTAATCTTGCCTGGAAGCATCTGCTGAATTTAGGGTAGGGATTTTGACTATCTCCCAGGTCAACTTTAAGTGCAGACCTGCCAGTGCCTTACAGTTACATCCCCCTCCCCCATGTCATCCATACAGTGACCACAACTGGCTCACTCTTCCACAAAAGGCAGATGGAACTTTAACGTGTGCAAGATGTCCTGTATGCTTTTTACTATGTATTGTGCTTTGGTAAATTATAAATAGTCTGATCTACAGAACTTTCAGAAAAGTGGGGTCAGTACCAATAGTAATTTCAAAGGAAAAATCCAAGCAGTTCAGTGGAGACTGCTCTCAGTTACCATCACATCACAAGCACAATGCCCTAACTGCCAAATTATTCCGTCCCAGACCCAGTCAGTGAGGCATTTAATCACTGCCTCACATGCAATGTCCTCATCCACACAGTCTTAGTCCTACTCTACAGTCATTCCCAGAGAGCATATATATCCTGGGTGATCAATCCCCTGGGTCTTAAGCTGAGGAATGCTCAACAACAACCACCTCTCAAAGTGCTAAAGAGTGTGAGAATGCGAGATAGAGTCAAGTGAAAAGAGAGGAAGATTTGTTCAGCTTTCAGTTTCCCTTAATGAGGACAGGGTCAATGAATTAAAGATATGTTAGACATGGAGTACCAATTATATGATACCATGTGTCAACAAGGCTATGAACCACTGACAGACACTTGACTATCGTGTCATCACAGTTGTTGTTGATGTTGTTTTCCCCAGCTTAACACTTGTGGGGTCACCAGATGTGCACTCGACCACTAATCCACTGGAATCCTGTGAGATTGAAATTGCCCACTGACGAGAGGTTGCGTGTATGACTATTTTCAAGTACCTCGCCGTAAGGCATCATACTCCAACTCAGGGACCAAGCTGTGAAGCAAGGTACATGCTGAACATATTCATGTTTCCAGATACCATAATTTGACATTTAAGGTAATATAGATATTTTACACATATTTCACCTTGCACGTATAATTGACATGGCTCAAGGCACTGGCTGGTGTGCATGTAAGTAAACTTGGGAGATCATAATCTTAACCATTAATCATTCCAGTTTTGTGGAGTTTCAAACCAGTGAATTCAATCAAACTTCTAAGAAGTAAACAAATAATATTGCACACTTGATTTTCCCAGTTTAAG
Organism: Stramonita haemastoma; assembly: GCA_030674155.1. Taxonomy (NCBI): domain Eukaryota; kingdom Metazoa; phylum Mollusca; class Gastropoda; order Neogastropoda; family Muricidae; genus Stramonita; species Stramonita haemastoma. The sequence continues at coordinate 42,841,693 of CM060333.1, read as the reverse complement.
CACCATGCCCCTCTACATGGCATGTGCTGTGATCAATGTACTTTACATGATGTACATTTGTAACACCATTCTGCACACACTGAGTTATGTCAAGTGGATCCATACTCAACATCTGTTACCTGAAAAAAAAAAAAAGAACAGAAAACACTGTGATGACGTTACCTCCTGGGGCAAGTGTCATGTTAGATGTGACACAAAGGAAGATATTTTTTGGTTTGATTTTTTGTGTGTGTGTATGTTCTGTATTGATCTTTCAAATTTCAATAATACCTTAGGACTTTAGAAAACCTGACTCAAAGCCAAAGAGATTGATACATCATCTATAAGGAAACAGAGCAGTCTGATACAGTGATAGATCTATACAGCTGTGAAAAACTATGTAATCACATGAATTTCTTATCCAATTTTTTTTTTTACGCTAGTGTTGCATTCTGTTTTTGCTTAAAACTGTGTGTGCATGTGTGTTTTTAATTTAATTTAATTCTTTTATATCGAGGATAATGGGATAAGCACTCATGTGCTTTTTTTCGTCCAGTCCCGTGTGTATGCAGTTGTGTAAATATTGTCATCTGTTCCCACCGGCACACCATGGCCTACTCTTACGAAAAGCGGAACAGGATTTAACGTGTGCACAAGATGTTCTGGTGCGTTCACACACGGGGCCTCTGTTTAAAATCTCATCCGAAGGACTTGTGTGTGTGTGTGTGTGTGTGTGTGTGTGTGTGTGTGTGTGGTGTGTGTGTGTGTGTGTGTCAATCAATCATCAATTTATTTCCAGTGGTATGGTGTGTGTGTGTGTGTGTGTGTGTGTGTGTGTGTGTTGTGTGTGTGTGTGTGTGTGTGTGTCTGTGTGTGTGTGTGTGTGCGTGTGTGTGTGTGTGTACATTCAGCATGCATAGAATGCGCAAGCATGCATACATGTGTGCTAGTATCTCAGAATCTGTGCAACACACATGTATGTGTAGGAATATATATATTTGGTCTTGTATGTTTTGTACACCTGTGTTTGCACAATTATAAATTATGTCTGTCTGTATGTGCCAATAATGTGGCAAAGCAATATGTTCCTGTAGAATTTGTAACACCTGTTAACAATCAAATATTAGATATATAAAAAACAAATATAAAAAAATATATATAAACAACAATCTTTACAGCAGAAAAAGCAGACAGCAATGAGGAAAAAGAGATCATGTAACAATTAGGTATTAGACCATGATTGTATCCCGAAAGACGGAATACGGCTACCTTAATGCCTTAATGGTGGGTAAAAAACAGTCATATTTATAAGCAAAATCTCACCATTTGAAAATGAATCCTAGCCAAGGAATAAAAAAAAACCTAAAAAAAAAAATACAACATAAGAAAAAGTCTAACTTACTCATTCTAACAATCAAAAAACCCCTTAAACTTAGAAAAATGCATAAACTGGGCTTTGCACTAAGGACTTACACTTACAGTTAAATGGTAAAAGTATGGGTAAAGGTATCCCATAACCTGTGTGGTCATTGGGGAGTGAGGAATCAGAGGCCTCAGCTTCTTAAGGGCCAGAATATTGAGGGCAATGCCCATCTCCTCTCCCTCGCTGCTTTACTGTCCCTGACCCTAAAGCAAGAGGCAGACACCCATCTGATTTACAGTTGGATGAACTGGGGGACTGTTCTGTCGAAGCAAAGATGCACAAATGGTCACCCATCCAAACAGTAAATGCCCTTGATGCTGCTTAAATTAACATTGGCGGGGAAATGGAGAGCTCTGAGTACAGAGCTAACTTACAGAACACTATGCTAAAAAGAATGTTTTCATCCAATAG
>CM060333.1:42799880-42832380 GCA_030674155.1 Stramonita haemastoma | reverse complement strand
ACTGACACAGTACAAATCCCAAATTTATGTGAAACCTTTTGTGTTCACACTGAGTTTTCAGGCATACCAGGCCTAGTGTTTTAGGGTAAAACAGTAATGAACAATACATTGTGTGCTACATTGCTGCATATGACATGAGTAAGCCTGTTGAAAACTGCTTCCTTGTTGGCATTGCTGCTCTAATGCAGTAATGTAGTCCTGTGCTGTATATCTCTGTAGATCATGTTTTCATTTATAATTTATGATTATTCACTCGCACACACACATACACACACGCACACACACATACACACACACACAATTATATTATATAACATATAAATTATATATTATATGTATTATATGTATATAAACATGTAAATTATGTTATATTTACTTAGTCTTTGATTATACTGTTGGTGCCTATCTTGCGTTATTATAACATTTGTATCATTATACAAGTTTACTTATTCCTTGGTGGTACCGATAGTTCCAGTGAAAAACACATTTTTAAGTGAAAAAACTGTTTTAGTTACCATGACATGTGCTGTGGTGAACTGATCAGATTGCTAATTTTTCTTTATCATGACATGGACTGTGGTAAAATGATTACACTCACTGACTCAGTTTTCAGTTGGTTTGCTCCTAAGAGCATGTCTGTGTTTGGCCTCGAGCTGAGCCTATACCCCAGAATACAGGTGTGCTTTGTGGTGAACAGTGTAAACAGCTGTTTGTTTTTAAGTATTGATGAAACGAAAGGTCAAGATTTTGTTTGATGCCACAGACTGGGTGCATGCTTGCAGAGGGCTGAAAGGCTATGTCACAAGGGGCAGTCATTTCTTGATTGCTGTGGTTTGCTTGGATCAGATACCATTGTAGCAAAGAATTGCTACCATCATGGCTATTTGTCTGAAGGAAAACGACAAGTAAGAGCACAACAAAGGAACCCCCCCCCTTAAAAAAAAAGAAAAAAAAAAAGAAAAAAACAACAACCCCGCTCCAAACAAACCAAAAAGCATTTATAAACAAACCAACAGCAAAAACCTCTCAAACCTCAAACGTAAAATCAGGACCCCCCCCCCTCCCCCAACACACCCAAAGCTAGTTAGTACTGTCTTTTTTGCAAGAAATGTACCAGAAGAGAAGGTTGATAAATGGAGGCAGTAGGAAGAGAGTGTATCCACATTTCCCTATCTTAATTCAGGTTGTCAGTCCATGCTTGTGTGTATGTGTGTGTGACTGTGCACATGCACGTGCACCTGTAAGTGTATGTGTGTGTGCATGCATGTGTGTATGACTAACCATGTGTGTGTATGTGTGTGTGTGTGTGTGTGTGTGAGTGTGAGTGAGAGAGAGAGAGAGAGAGAGAGAGAGAGAGAGAGAGAGAATGAGAATGTGTGTGTAACGTTGCAGCACTTGGTCTTTTATGTTTTTTGACAATCATTAAATATCCATGATATATTTTTTTGATTGCACTGACCTGTTTTTTGTTTGACCGTGTTGACAGGCACCCCCAACAGTTGTCACCTCAGAGCAGAGACATGCTGCTGAAAATGTCATCCTCAACTTCAGGAAGACCAAGATGCCTTATAACATCTGTCGATTTATTTTGGGTTGGCACACTTTTCTTTTCCTTTTAATTTGTTTTTGTTTTTGTTGTTGTTATTTCAAGATCTCTTTCTTTTTCCAGTGTGTTTACCTTTATGATGGAAAAGAATTTATGCAAACAAGGCCCAAGAAACTTAGATCTAAGTAGTTTGATGTTTATCAAGATCAGCTTGATAGATTTTGTTGAAAAAATATAAAAATGTCGTAAATCGTGTGTGTGTGTGTGTGTGTGTGTTTTGAGTGTGAGTGAGTGAGTGAGTGAATGAATGAGTGTGTGTGTGTGTGTGTGTGTGTGTGTGTGTGTGTGTGTGTGTGTGAGTGTGTGAGTGAGTGAGTGAGTGAGTGAGTGAGTGAGTGAGTGAGTGAGTGGTGTGTGTGTGTGTGTGTGTGTGTGTGTGTGTGTGTGTGTGTGTGTGTGTGTGTGTGTGTGTGTGTGTGTGTGAGTGAGTGAGTGAGTGAGTGAGTGAGTGAGTGAGTGAGTGAGCCAGCGAGCCAGCGAGCGTGTGTGTGTGTGTGTGTGTGTGTGTGTGTGTGTGTGTGTGTGTGTGTGTGTGTGTGTGTGTGAGTGTGTTTTGTGTGCATGCCTGTCTGTTTCAGCATCCATGTGTGCATAATATGATTATCAATTATGTAGCAAGAGAAGCATTAGAGTACAGGACTGTTCCCTCTGTCTCATCCATTACAAAACTGTTGTTTTCCCTCTGTGTGCAGAAAAGAGCACCTTTGATTATGTTTTGTTCCAAGCGGCCACCACCATCAAAGAAGCCATTGTGCGTGAGTGGACCTTGTTAAGTGCTGACGACATTGAATCAATACGCTCTTTCCTGTTGCGATACATCACTAAAAACATCAGGTTTGTAAACAGAATGATTTTATGGGTGTAACTTATTTTTTTGTGAAGATTTGCTTGGTTAAAAAGGCTAAAACAAAGTTGTAATGAGTACCTCTTGCAGTAAGGCTTTTTTTTGTTTTGTTTTTTTTCTTCAGTCAGAATTATTTGTTTAGTAGGTAATGTTTCGATTCATTTTTTTTGGTATTAAAGTAGGAATAGGTAGAAAGCTCTTTAAGTTTTTGTAAAAGTAAAAGTTGCCAAGTTTGTGTGTGTGTGTGTGTGTTGTGTGTGTGTGTGTGTGTGTGTGTGTGTGTGTGTGTGTGTGTGTGTGTGAGAGAGAGAGAGATATTTGAATTGTATTTGTCTGATAATGAAGATGATAGTAATGATTATAAGTACATTGACCATATGATAAGAATGTATGATTTGTCTGTGTTTGTCAATCATTTTGTTTACTTATTGTTTATTTAACTGTCTTAGATATTGATCGTTGTAACAGTAAAAACCTCAGAGAAATTAACATTCTTTCCAGGTAGATAAACACAGAAGAATATTTTGTACAAATTGCAACAGCTTTAGTTTACAGCTCAACATATTGTTCTTGGTTATGTGCTGTATCAAAGGAAGTACTTGTATACTGTCAGCCTGTCTTGTCCCTTCTCTTGCCTTGTTACAAATTCCATACTTTCATTTGTTTTTGTTTTCATTCATTCTTTTTTTTTTTAGCATTTATTTATTCATTTATTTGTTTGATGAATGCTATTGCTATTCATTCATTTTTTAATTATTCATTCATTTATTTTTCTGTTTGATGTATGCTATAGCTGAGTTGTTAAGACATTTTGTCTTCAATCCCATGGTTTCATGAATTTATGGATTCGAATCTGGTAGTGTCTGGTGAATTAAGGGTGTGGATTTTTGCGATCTGCCAGGTCAACTTCAAGTGCAGACTTGCAAGTGCCTGAACTCCCTTTGTGTGTATACACATACACAAGATCAAATATGCACATTTAAGATCCCGTAATTCATATCAGCATTCAGTGGGTTAGGTAAACACAAACATACCCAGCAGATCCCCAAAGTCTGAATGCAGCTACCTTGATGGTGGGTCAAAACAGTCACATACACAAGATCTCACCATTGGTGAACCTTGGAGTTGTAGCCAAAAAATGAAAAAAAAAAAACCTTCCATGATTTGTTTGTTTGTTGATTTTCAGTCTGCAGAGTTACGTGAGGGAGCAGATTCTGCAGACAGTGGCGGTGGTGCTGAAACGCGGCACTCTGGAAACAGACCACAGCTGTGACTGCCTCTTTCAGGACGTCACTCAGCTCATCAGCAGTGGAAATGTTACTATGGTAAAACGATCCTCATGAAATTATTTTTTAATCTAAAAGAAAAGGGGGTGGTGATGGTGGTTGTCATCAGCAATGGAAATGTTACTATGGTGAAACGATCCTCATGGAATTATTTTTTAATCTGAAAGACAAAAAGGGTGGTGGTGTGATGGTGGTGGTGGTTGTCATCAGCAGTAGAAATGTTACTATGGTAAAACGATCCTCATGGAATTGTTTATTAATCTAAAAGAGAGGGGGGTGTGGTGTTGTGGTGGTGGTGATGGTGGTGATTGTCATCAGCTGTGGAAATGTTACTATGGTAAAACAATCCCGATGAAACTGTTTTTAAATCAAAAAGAAAAAAGGGGTTGGTAGTAGTGGTGGAGGTGGTAAGCAGTGGAAATGTTAGTATGGTAAAACAAACTTTATGGGGTTTTTTTTTTCACCAAAACAACCCCCCCAAAATAGTGAGGTGGTATTGGGGAGAAAATATTAAAAAAGAAAAGAAAAGAAAGTAAGGAAGAAATTGGCTAAAGGCTAAAAAACTACCCCCCCCCCCCCTCCCAAAAAGAGAAATGGAAGAATATGATATACAAATGAAAAACATTTGCATCACCAAAAAAAAAAATGACGAGTTGCATGGTTAGGGTTTATTACCCTAAAAAAAAAAGATCTCTGGTTTTATACTTAATCAGCATTTGTTTACTATCTAAAGCAAAATTGTTTGGCAGAACATGGTTAGAAAGTTCTTGTAGTCATATGTTTGATTTTTTTTTTAAAGGACTGTTTTGGGCTGCTTTTATATTCAAGCTTTATAAAGTCAGATTTTGCTTTTCTTTGATTATGGTTGTGTTTGCATTTTTATTTTTTAGAATGATATTGTTGGATAGCAGTACAGTGCTTTGATCATACTACAATAATTGTGTGAAGTCCAGTAATCTTTAGGATGGAACACTTCAGTGTGAATGTGAGGTTTTTGAAAAATATTTATGAATGTGTTAGTGTGACACTTCCTTTTGAGACTGACATTAACAGGTGCATCACGTCAGTTTTGAAACTTGAGAACTGTCATCGTTTATTGTTGTAATTGTTTTAATTTTGTTGTTGTAAGCTGTTATGGTAGGTTGATTCAGTGGGAATGATGTAGAGTTTTTCATGTACAGTTTCTTTTGATTTCAGCAACTTGGGATGTTGTTAAGCGTTGTAGCAGTATGACAAAGGTGAATTTTTAATGTTATTTATTTATTTTATTTGTTTTCAGCAACTTGTGGCCTGCTCCATGTTGTCTGCCTTACTGAATGAATACTCCACCACAAGTCGGATGAGCAGTGTGGGCTTCACCTGGGAATTCCACATGAAGTGCAAGCAAACCTTCGAGGTGAGGCCATATGCTTTTAAACAAAATTTCAAATGTTCTGAACAGTGTAGCACCAGTCTATGAATGAGTACAAGTATAGGCTTGTTTACCTTCCATTGCTTGTAATGCTGCTTTGAATCTTGTTTGCTTTTGTGAATGGGTGGAAACAAATCTTGTTTTAGAATCTGTTAAACTTAATTTCACAGAGAACACAGCCTTAGATTCTGTTCATCCAGGGGAATTTGGGAAGTGACTTTGGAAAAGAAATGGCGTCAGAAAAGCTGACAAGTAAAGATAAGGCAAAAAGAGAAATATCTAATAACATTTACATCATCCTGCTGGAATGAAAACATCTGAAGTTAATTATTTATTTATTTATTTATTCTTTTATATCGAGGATAACAGAATAAGCAATCATGTGCTTTTTTTCATCTGGTCCCCGTGTGTATGCAGTTTTGTAAATCTTTTCATCTGTTCCCACCGGCACATGATGGCCTACTCTTACGAAAAGCGGAACAGGATTTAACGTGTGCGCAAGATGTTCTGCGTGCGTTCGCACACAGGGCCTCGGTTTAAAGTCTCATCCGAAGGACTTAATTATTGCTTTAAGCTGTCTGAAAAGACTTTGATAAGAGTTGTGTAGTGAATGATAGGGATGAAAGTGGACTGTGGTGTAGACTTTATTTTATATATCTATTAGTAGAATTAGAAAAAATCTGTTGATGTATATTCTGAAGTTGTTGACAGTGTGGTAATGGACTGTCCAGGAGACTGTGTTGTCACTTACATATTGTGGCAGTAAGTAAGTTGATGACTTGAGTTCACAGCCTTTGTATAATTTATCACATTCTAATACTGTAGAAAGGTAAAGGTGTCCCAAAACCTCTGTAGTTGTAAGGAGTGAGGTGTCATGGACCTCAGCTTCTCCAGGGGCCAGCATTTTGAGGGGAGTGTCTATCTCTTCTCCCTCGCTGCTTTACCTTCCCTGACCCCAAAGAGGGCAGGTACCCATTTACAGCTAAGTGAACTGGGGGGACTACTGAAGCCAAGGCACAGATGGGTCATCCGTCTGTGAGGCAACCATGCTTAATGTTGCTTGACTTTTAAAAGAGGAGAGTATGTACTCTGGCCTGAGCTATCCTATCTCCATGTTTTGTGAACATTTCTTAAAAAAATGAATATAAAGATCCTGTGTCTTGCCCCCTCCCACCCTATCCTGCCTCAAATAAAACTCGAACATAAGGAGAGATTGAAGTGGAGGGGAGGAGATGAGAAATCTAATCTCATTTTCTGTTATGGCTAGTCAGACTGAATAGTCAGCACCATCTTACAGGTAAAAAAAACCTGTTCTCTGAGTGTACATACAGTCCATATGTTATTATTTCACATGTGACACCCTCAGTTTGTAAGCTTTTTCATTGTTAATTTTTTTTTTAACCCTCTTGCATTCGGTGTCTATGAACACAAACTGCCCCTAGATCTCGCATTCCATCACAAAATCAGGTCAGGCACACATGCTGGCTGGCCTTTTCCTCCTTCTGAGTACATACCAGCAGCTATGATTACTTCCAGGCTCTCAGCAGGGTTTCTCCTTCTAGCCTTAAAGAACTTTGAGATGTGGTAGCAATTAGTGATGGTCACAGCCTGATGGAAATCTACTGTGTGTAAATCCCAGCAAATCCTGGATTGGGACTTAGGGAGGGTAATTATTCAATCCCGGCAAATCCTGGATCGAGACTTAAGAGGATTAAACACAGGCTTTGGTTTGATTTTCAGCAAAAGAACCTGAAGAGGGTGTTCATGTTCTCACTTCAAGTTCTCCACGAGATTGAGGAAAGCGGGGACCTACAGAGTCGAGAGGTGATGGCTGTGTTGTACCGCGTGCTGTCCATCGCTGAACAAATCCTCTCCTGGGAGTTTACTCCTCGTCACAGTATCCTTTACCTGAGCTGTGTGTGTGTGTGTGTGTGTGTGTGTGTGTGTGTGTGTGTGTGTGTGTGTGTGTATTGTGTGTGTGTGTGTGTGTTACGTGGTGTGTGTGTGTGTGTGTGTGTGTGTACGTGGTGTGTGTGTGTGTGGCTCAAGGATGCATCAGAAGGAGCCTGGTAATAGGTGGGGGTGGTGAGTGCAGAAGGGGCGTGGTAATGGTGGTAATTCTATCTATCTATCTATCCCTTAGTCTGGCGACCGTGGGGGCATCCATGAAGACTTGACAACTAGTTCCCTCCATTCCTCTCTCTGTTCTGCCTTTCATAGGGTTTTGTTGAGTTCTAGGCCTGTCCTTTTGCTGATGTTGTCCTCCCATCTCTTCTTTGGTCTTCCTATTTTTCTTCCTCCTTGGACAGTGCCTTGTAGTATTGGTGGTGATTGGACATGGCAAAATGACTGACATCTCTCTTAAGGCTTTTGGAAGTTACCTGGGTACTGCACTGAATTGTTCAGGATCTGTGTTGCGGGCAAGTTAAACCTGGCGGAACCCCTCCCTCTCCAGAAAGCAGAGTGCATGCTGTGTATATTCATGTTTACATCATTCATACCGCTGCCATTCTCATATGTGAAAGAGTGATCGGGTTTTAACAAGTGTCTGAGATGTTTTGTATGTGTTTGCTCATAGGACATTGGTTTACACTTAACAATCTCATCCAAAGGACATTTGGAGGAACGGAGTCAGTACCGCTTTAAAATCGGGGGGCTGGGTTGTGGGTAGATGAAAGGACACCTTGGCAGAGACTCAAACCCATGCTCAGAGGTAGAGTCAGATCATGGGCAGGACATTTTAACCACCTGGCGATTCCACCCCCTATAGCAGAAACAAAAAAAAAAAGAACTAAAGTGAAAAAAAAATTCCTGAAATGCACTGTTAAAGCCTTAACTGGTGCAGATTATCACCGGGTGTTCCCCAGTGGGTCCTTTGTCACCAATCAGAATGTGTCCCTGAGGCCCAACGAAGCGTGGAAAGACGTCTTGCTGAGCAAGGACACCATGGCGCTTTTCTTCATGGTAATGTTGACATGTGCATTTCATGATTGGTGTGGTGATAGATTGCAGAGATACTGAACACTTTCTGAGACTGAGTAGTCGTGGTATGCATAAGAAAAAAGTATTAAAAAGTTGGTGGTAGACTTTTTATGTACTCTAGCTGCAGCGTCAGCATACAGTGATATGAAGGGAATCATGATGCTTATCAGTGCATTTGGCCAAAAGTTACACACACACACACACACACGTACATACACACACGCACACACACACACACACACACACACACACACACACACACACACACACACACACACACACACACACACACACACACACACACACATACATGCAGACACATATATCAAAAGATACATAATTATCATTTTTTTGTGTTTTTTTTTTAATTGTTCGTTCCTTGGTCACAGCTCTGAGGTTCAGCAGTGGTGAGATTTTGCATATGCAACCATTTTTGTTCACCATGAAGGTAGCCACATTCCGATTTGGGGATGATGTGTAAATACAATACCAGCTTGCTGATTTTAAAATGTTGTCATCTGTACCTACCAGCATGCAATGGCCTATGCTTCCGAAAGGTGGAACTGGTTTTAACGTGTGGGCAATCTATTCTGTATCCATTTGCAAGCGGGACCTTGGTTTAGAGTCTCATCCAAAGGACTCTAGGGGGTGTGGAGTCAGGACTGATGTTAACTCCAGCAGGAAAATCCCCTTGAATAGTTGCCATGGTGGGGGCTTGTTTAGGCTGTCAGATCATAAATGCATCGCTCTGACCTCAAGGCTATCCTTTCTTGTATATATTCATTACAAAAATTTTGCTTTCTTCTCCCAGTCTCTTATTTTCCTCATAAATATGTGTGACGCAACTGTAGGGAGAGAGATCTTCAGGACATTCAAAACTTTAAAAAATACACAGATGGACGCATAAACACATGCATAATAAATTGTACCTGAATATAAAATAAGCAAAGTTCATGCTTTCTGTACAGATCCACAAGAAAGTGCGGCACAATGAAGAGATGGCGCATCATTCGCTGATGTGCATTTCCCAGCTGGCGTCGCTGAATGGAATAATTTTCCGTAACGACGAGGCTCGACTCATGTACCTGACCATGTTTCTGGACGGCCTGTTGGAACTGTTGACCAGGTAAAAACCACTTTCTTTCCTGCATACCTACATGCACCTTTTTTTTTTTTTTTTTTTTTTAAACTGTTTACCTGTACTGTCCAGTATATGAAGCGCTTTGCCATATGAGTTGTGTTATATCTGAATTTCAGAAATTGCAATTCTTTTCTTATGATGTGTGCAGTATTGAGACTGCAGTGTTTTCATATTCACCATGCAACACTGAAACTACCTGTGTATTATAATGATAATAATAATAATACGTGAAATTTATATAGTGCTATATCTTGTAAAAGCAAATCAAAGCGCTTCATATATATCACAGGTTTGTTTGTTTGTATCAAATTTCAGGGGCACAGAAGGTTGGGGATCATATTTTTCTTAGTTAGTTTTGCTTCGTGGATATATAAATGAAACATATATTATTCACTTTTGCTTCCCTGCTGTTTCTGACAGCCCTGATGTGTGTGGCCTCTGCAGTTGTTGGGGTTGTAAATAATGTTGGACTCTCTCTCTCTGTGTCTCTGTGTCTCTGTCTCTGTCTCTCTCTTTCTGTGTCTGTCTCTGTCTCTGTCTCTGTCTCTGTCTGTCTGTCTGTCTGTCTGTCTGTCTGTCTGTCTGTCTGTCTGTCTGTCTGTCTGTCTCTCTCTCTCTCTCTCTCTCTCTCTCTCTCTCTCTCTCTCTCTCTCTCTCTCTCTCTCTCTCTCTCTCTCTCTCTCTCTCTCTCTCTCTCTCTCTCTCTTTGCTGAACACAAAATTGGATTTCAAAGCTGTTCATGATCTGGCTGTTTTCTAAATGGGATACTAATGACTGTCAGTTACGGTGCTTTCACATAGGTTTTCATTGACAGTTTGTCTTGTCATGGATGATTGCAAACACCTTGTGACAAATAACCGTACATACAGAAAGTTATTGCCATGGTTTCCATGTCACTTTTGTTGCATCATGTTCGCTATTATAATCAAATTGCAGTTCTATTCCAACTGCCAAATGTTTACCAAAATATTACGCTAAACATCCAAACACTTTGAAGTATGAACAACTCTTTTCTCTGTTCAGTGTTGTTAAAGTGATTGATATTATCAGAAATAACATGTTAACTTTGTTCTAAGAGTTTGGTATGTGTAAACAGACAACTATTTTTTGGTTCTATAGTAATTGTTCGAATATTCAGTTACATGGTGCATGTATGTTGTTCAGTTATGATTTTGTTTATTGATGTTATGTAAAATCCTCCATATCCCTAAAAAGGGATGATAAGAAACAAAATTTGAAATTTGAGTGTAACAACTTAAGGGCAAGAAGGATCATTCTCATTCATATCATTCATAAACATAATATCTTCTCTCTTTAATTCTACTTTTCTCTTTCTCTTGGTCTGCCTCATCATTAATTCCACTCTTCTCTGTCGCAGTGTGGATCTTTGTGGCTACGAGCACCTGGGCACGGCCATGACGATCAAGAACCTGGTGATGATGTTTCCTTTCACCTGCATCGCCAAACTGCCCGAGAAGCTTCTGGAATCCTTCGTCAACTACATGACCACTCTCACCTGTGCCTTGGGGGCTGCAGCCTCCCAGGAAGAAATGGTCAGTGGATCCGGTGTGTGTTGTGTGTGTGTGTGGTGGGTGGGTGGGGGTTGTTTGTGTGTTATGTGTGTGTTATGTGTGTGTGTGTGTTGTTGCTTCGATTTTACGTCTGTTCACTCAAAGTGATATTATACGATGGGATGGGGAGGGAAGGGGGCAATTGTGTTGATGGATGTGTGCAGTAAAATGGGTGTATGTTTCTTAATAATGTATACATAAACACAGAATAGAATAAACAATGATAACAAGTGTGTGTGCATGCATGCATGTGACCTAATGGGTAAAAAGAAAATCCAGCGTGAAGGAATATTTAAACTCCAAACTTCTGGCTATGACAAGTGAATAAGCATCTACAGTACACCACAAAATCACAACATGAAAGGAATGAATACCTTGTAATAATTATATTATATATATTATTATATCATAATACCCCCCTACCTGTCGACAGCTGGACCCAGACGAAACGCTGCACATGGAGGCCTATGAGAAACTGCTGGACACCTGGCTGACGTTTGTGGAGGAGAGGGACTCCCTCCCCTCCTCCCTCATCCAGCCTCAGGCTGCCAAGGTCTTCAGCTCCTACATGATGTGCCACCTGGGCCCTCCTCACGGCAACAGAACCAAGGTTCGTAGAGAGCGAGAAGTGTGTGTGTAGGTGTGTGTGTGTGTGTGTGTGTGTGTGTGTGTGTGTGTGTGTGTGTGTGTGGGGTAATGTGTGTGTGTGTGTGGGTAATGTGTGTGTGGTTGTGTGTGTGTGGTTGTGTGTGTTTGTGGGGGTGGGGGTGGGGTAGTGTGTGTGTGTGTGTGTTTATTTTTTAAAAATTTATTTTATTCTTTTATATTGAGGATAATGGGATAAGCACTTGTGTGCTTTTTTTCATCCAGTCTCTGTATGTATGCAGTTTTGTAAATATTGTCATCTGTTCCCACTGGCACACAATGGCCTATTCTTACGAAAAGCGGAACAGCATTTAACATCTGCGCAAGATTGTGTGTGTGTGTGTGTGTGTGTGTGTGTGTGTGTGTGTGTGTGTGTGTGTGTGTGTGTGTGTGTTTTGTAGTGGCAACAGCATTGATTGTGGAGGTGGTTAGATGTGTTTTGCATTTTTCGTTAAGTGATTGTAACCATAGAGTGTGTGATAGAGTAAGTGTGTGTGTGTGTGACATTTTATTTTATTTATTTATTTATTTTTTTATTATTCTTTTATATTGAGGAGCCGCTGCTGTAGTCTAGTGGTTAGGGCGTTGGACACATAATCTAAAGGTTGCGGGTTTGATTCCAGCTTTCGACTATGGCGTTGTGCCCTTGGAAAAGGCACTTTACGGCTATTTTCTCACCCCACCCAGGTGTAAAAGGGGTACCAACCTTGTGTTGGGGGTTAACGTTGCGATAGACTGGCGTCCTATCCAGGGGGGAGTCTAAGACTCTCAGTCGCTTAACGCCACATAAACCGGGATAAGCACCAGCCTGATGAGCCTTAGGCTCGGGACAGACTTTAACTTTTAACTTTATATTGAGGATAATGGGATAAGCACTCACATGCTTTTTTTTTCATCCAGTCCCCGTGTGTATGCTGTTTTGTAAATGTCATCTGTTCTCTCCGGCACACAAAGGCCTACTCTTACGAAGAGTGGAACAGGATTTAACGTGTGTGCAAGATGTTCTGCGTGCATTCGCACACAGGGCCTCAGTTTACAGTCTCATTCGAAAGACTTTTGGGGAGAGAAGAGTCAGCACTGATGTTAACTCCAGGGGAAAAATCCCCTCCAACAAGAATCAAACTCAGGTCGTCAAATTGCCAGCACAATGTTCTGACCACTAGGCTATCCCGTCCCCACACTGTGTGTGTGTGTGTGTGTGTGTGTGTGTGTGTGTGTGTGTGTGTGTGTGTTGTGTGTTTGCGTGTGTGTGTGTGTGTGTGTGTGTGTGTGTGTGTATGACTGTTTTTATGGTGGTTGTAGCAACAGTAATGGTGGTTAGATGTTAGATATGTATGGTATTTTCGTTATGTGATTGTAACCATAGACTTTGTTAATACAGTAAGAATAATATGTTTTGTTTTTAATTTTCTCAGAGCAGTGCTGCTGACGCGGAAGAGGTGGAAGAGCTTGAAGAGGACGACAGGGACAAGTTTGCCGATCAGCTGTGCTCCATCGGGGCTCTGGCCAGGGTCGTTCCAGACCACACAGTGCCCCTCATGGCTTCGTGAGTTGCTCCGTTTATTTCTATTTTTTATTTATTTTTTATTTTATTCTTTTATATCGAGGATAATGGGTTAAACTTTCATGTGCTTTTTTTCATCCGGTCCCCGTGTGTATGCAGTTGTGTAAATGTTGTCATCTGTTCCCACCAGCACACAATGGCCTACTCTTACGAAAAGCGGAACTCTGTCTTGTGTCTAGTGTTACTGTCAGCTATAGTAATGATGAATATAATCACTTATGTATGGCATAATGCCCTGATAACACAAGCACACCCAAAACCCATATGCTGACATGACAACTTTACAGATTTATGTATGAATGCTTTATTGACTTCTATGTTTTAAGAAGTTACACATTTTGCTGAATGACTAATTATCACAATTTTGATAGTGTATAGAGTTGTGTTTAGTTTGAGAGATGCTAGTGAGGGAGTTCTTGGTAATATGAAGTTGTTTGTTTTTTTTGTTTTTTGGAAGAGGGGGGGGGGGGGGGGGGGGGTGTTGTTTGTGGTAAACGTAATGGTTTTCATGTTTTTTTTTCTCCTTGAGAAGGGCAAGGGTCAAAGTTCTTGGTAATGTAAAGTTGGGAGTGAAAGGATTTTTGGCCACGTGGTTTTAAATAGGTTTTGAGATCATAAAAATGCAGTACTTTTATCTGCAATAAATTTGAGAAAGCAGAGATAAATGAAATGTCCTTTTGTTTTTGGTTTTGCATTGTCTTGGCTGCATATGGTGTGTCTTGAAAAGTGCATGCTTGACAAGTGTCATATTTTTTTATGTGTTTGTATTTTTTTGTAATGCAAGATACAAAATATGAAGAGTATTAAAAAGAAAAGGAAAAAACAGATAATGGCAACCTGAAAAAGGGAACAGCTCAGTTATTTGCTATGGCTTTGTCCCTAGCTTGTCTCAAGAAGAAAAAAACACATTGAAAACCATTATGATCAACACATGTAACCCCCCCCTCCCCCTCTATAAACAAAACCACAACCCCCCCAAAACCAAACAACAAAACCAAAACAAAACAAGAAAACCCAGCAAACAAAAACCAAAAACCCTCCAGTTTTATGTCTAACAATAATTTATGTTTAAAAAAAAAATTCAGTATCTTACTAAACTTGCACATCATTGGCATCAAAGTCTGTTCAGAATTATTGAGGATGAATGATCCTCCAGAAGTTCATCATTTTCATCATCATCATTATTATTATTATCACTATGATTAAGATGATGATGATTAGCATGACTAATATCATTATCATCATTTGTATCATAGTTTTTTTATATCATTATTATAAATATGATGATGGTTAGCATTACTAATAGTATTATCATTTTCATCATCATCATCATTGTTATTATTATCAATATGATGATGATTATCACTATTATTACTATCCTCTGAAGTCAAAGTATGGCTGCCTATACGGCGAGGTACTTGAAAATAGTCATACATGCAAACTTCTCTTTCAGTGTGTGCAATATCAATCTCACAGGGATTCCTCCTCTGAAGTCTGAGTATGGCTGCCTATATGGCGAGGTACTTGAAAATAGTCATACACACAAACTTCTCATTCAGTGTGTGCAATATCAATCTCACAGGGATTCCCAGGTGGGAGGAGTGAGTCAGAGAACACATTCCAGGTGACCCCCCAGTGTGTTAAGCTGGGGAACAACAACAACAACAACAGCAACAACAACAACAACTATTATTATTACTAATATCGTAATCATCATCATTTAAACAAAATAAAAAAATTATTTATATGATGATGATTATCATCACTAATATCATTATTATTATCATTGTCATTATCATTATTCTCATCCTCCTCACTACTGTTGATGGTATACCTCAGGGTGCTGGAGAACTTGGTGGTGCAGTACAGCGAGCAGCTGCAGCAGGTGAAGCACAGCCAGATGGCAGGGAAGACAACTCTGCCCGAGGGGCTGAACCGCCTGAATGCTTTGCACGAAGACATCCACTGGTCTCTGCTGGTCACTAGTGAGTGGGTTTTTTTTGTTGTTGTTGTTGTTGGTTTCTTTTCCCCTTGTAGAACTTTCTGATTGTGAGTCGTCTGAGTAGTGGTGGTGGTGGTGGGTGGGTAGGTGGTTGGTGAGTGTGTGTGTGTGTGTGTGTGTGTGCGTGTGTGTGTGTGTGTGTGCGTGCGTGTCTTTGTGTGTGTGTGTGTCTTTGTGTGTGTTTGCATGCATGTGTGTTTGCATGCATCTGTGGTGTGTGTGTGTGTGAGTATGTGTGCATGCATGTGTGCTGTGTGTGTGTGTGTGTGCATACACGTTCGTGTACACATAATATTTTATTAAGATAAGCAATCTGCTCACTTTTTAAATTTTTTTATTTGAAGTGGAAAGTGGTTTGGTTACATTTCATTTAATCAGTATAGTACTCCACTTCCTTACACCCCCAATGAAAAGGGGTCTAGGGGGTGCTGGATGGAAGTAAAACACCAGCCCTCTCCATTTATGATGGTTGTACACCAGTGCTCGGGTTGTCTTTCAATCAGTTGTTACTACTTTCATCAGAATTTACGACGTTTTGTACTTCTTTTTTTTGAAAAGTTTAGTTTTATCTTTTTTTTTTTTTTTTTTTTTACAAGCAGACGGGTAAAGACACAACACCCAAGTGTCTGGCAGAGCAAATTTTCGGTTTATTCAAAACCTCTTTCAGGCTAAAAGATTGGCCGACTCTTATTACTTCATTTTTTTTTTTTTTAAAAACATTTTTGTGTGTGTACATTTTGTACCGCTACTGTTTCCATAACTGCGTGCCTGTTTCTGTGTGCAGCCTACATCCTGACAGAAGGGTTTGACGGAGAGACGCCCATGATTCCTTCCAACATCATGGATTACTCTATCAGTCAGACAGACTCCGTGAGTCAGCAGAAGACCATGCAGTTTCTGGTCTCAGGGAGTATGGCCGTCACCACCAGTCCTGAAGCCGTCGCAAATGTGGATAAAGTTATCAGGTACATACAGCTGCAGTGCTTTATATTTATTTTCTATATTTTATACCACTTCATGTCACAGCAGATTTCTCTGCGTGAAATTCAGGCTGCTCTCCCCGGGGAGAGCGTGTCACCACAAGTGCAGCGCCCACCCGTGCTGGTCTTGTGTTACGTTTTTCACAGTGATTTTCATGAGTGATAATGTTCAGCAATCTTTTTTCATGAAGGATGGTGTGCAAGTTGTGCTACTGTGCAGACGAATGATGAAGATCAATATTTCTATCAGAGAAAGAGGTGGAGAACAGGGAAAGAACTGGTCACAGCCAGTAGAAAAAAAAAAGCTTTTAACAAATCTAGTGTCTGAGCTACCAGTTTAACCCGTTGACTGCCTTAGCACGTCATATGACGTGCTACTGATAGCGCATTCCCAGTGCCTTACCACGTCATATGACGTGCACCGATTTTCCTGATTTTTCCTAACTTCATTTTAAGGTCCATTCCAAAACAATTGATATTTTAAGCTTGTGTGGGATTCCCTCTACTCATATATGGTTGGGAAATCCCGTTGCGTGGACGGAAAGTCTGTTTTTTCTTCAGTTTCGTTGGCTGACTGGAGCAGTTTTTTATTTTTTATTTGTTTATTTTTGGATGATTCAGGCATGTTTATAAATAACAACTTGGCCTTCAAATTAGTTTGGTTTAATGCAGAATTTAATTCTGTGCAAAAGTTGTACACACGTTAGTATCAAATTGTTGGTAGTTTAGATGCTAGATTTTTTGGTGAATTATTACCCCATTTGGGCAAAAATCCTTTGGCAGAGCAGATTCAGGTTCTGGTTCTTTATATGGGCAGTCAAAGGGTTAAATGTGTCTTTCGTTGCACAGTTTTAATCTATGATTCAGGTTTTAACAAAATGGCATCCATAATATGGCCTCTGTGGTCAGCAGTCTAAAAATAATAGGATTGGATTGGACTGTCTGAGGGATTTTACCCCAGGAATTGACACTGATACTGACAACGTTTGCCTATAAAGCCCTTGGATAAAACTGTGGACTGAGATCCCCCGTGTGAACACATAGAAAGCATCTTGTGACCAGGTTAATTAAAACCAGTCAGGTTTTCATGGAAGTGTAGGCCAGCTGTGGCTGGTGGGATGAATCACACTGACCTGGCCAGCACAGCACACCCTGTGTAACCTGGAGAGTGGTAGAGTCAAATAGCCCAGACACACTGGTTAACCCTCTTGCATTCGGACTCTCTGAACACAAATTGCCCCAAGATTTCGCATTCCATCACGAAATCTGGTCAGGCACACATGCTGGCAGGCCTTTTCCTCCTTCTAAGTACATACCAGTAGCTATAATTACTTTCAGACACACAACAAGGTTTGTTTCTCTAGCCTGAGCTTTGATATGTAGTAGCAATTAGTGATGGTCACAGCGTGATGGAAATCTACTGTGTGTAAATCCTGGCAAATCCTGGTTCTGGACTTGGGGGGGGGGGGGTAATTATTCAATCCCAGCAAATCCCGGATCGGGACCAAGAGGGCTAAAAAAACCCAGTGCAGTACACCAGTGACTCCTCAAGGAGATGAGGGAGAAGTCCGATTAAGAAGTGAACTCAGATAAGAGGTAGTGTTTACTCTCTATATGAATAATGTTCTTTCAGAATTGTGTGAGCATGCTTACTCACCGTTAGCTCCACCTCAAAATTGTTGACGTGTTGTGGTGATTATTGTTGAATGGACTGTTTTCAGGTTGATCGTCAGCATTTTCCGCGTGTGCCAAATCGAGATGCAAGCGCTGGTGGCAGAGTTGACCTTCTGCCTCAGTCCCCAGGTGGCGTCGACAGTCATGTGGTCGTTGCGTCGCTGGGCAGCAGCCTACATGTTGCCCAATGAAAACATGTACGCACAGGTGGGTAACAGGCAGAACTCTGAAGGAGGACACACACACACACACACACACACACACACACACACACACACACACACACACACACACACACACACCTTGAAAACTTTTTTCTTTAAATGGATGGTTTGATTATAAAAAAAAGTTTATTCAGTGTTCTGTCTGGAAATATAATAAAATTGTTTTTCCACATGTACACACGCACGCACACACACCACACGCGCACTCACGCACGCACGCATGCACGCACACACACACACACACACACACACACACACACACACACACACACACACACACACACACACACATACACACACACACACACACACACACACACACACACACACACACACACACACACACTTATTCCCATCCACCACCACAATATATACAAAAACACACATGCACACACCAGCCCCCCCCCCAACACACACACACATTTATTTTCATTCGCCACCACATTATATATATACAAACACACATGCACACACCAGCCTGACCCACCCGACTCACTCCCCAACCCCAACCCCCCACACATGCTTATATATATGATTTTTTTTTTCTTAGATGGATGGCTTGGTGAAAAAAAAGCAATTGCACCGCTTATTCAATGTACCATCTGGAAATAAAAGTTTTGACTTGATGTCACACACACACACACTCGCACACACACACACACACACACACACACACACACACACACACACACACACACACACACACACACACACACACACACACACACACACACACACACACACGCACACACACACACACACACTTTCCATCCACTACCACACTATATACAAACACACACATGCACACACCAGCTCCCCCCCAACACACACATACACACATTTATTCCCATCTGCCACCACACTATATACAAACACACACACACACACACAGTATACACACACACACACACACACACACACACACACACACACACACACACACACACACACACACACACACACACACACATTTATTCCCATCAACACACACACATGCACACACCAGCCTGACCCCCTTAATCCCCCCCTTCCCTCCACACACACACTCACACACACACACACATTTATTCCCATCCGCCACCACGCTATATACAAACACACACGAGCACACATCAACCCCCCCAACCCCCCCCCCCACACACACACTCACACACATAAATCTTATCCCCAGTTTTTTTTTTGTAACTGCAACCTGACAGGTGAGCCCGGCACTGACGTCGGCCTTTGGTCGTGACTCGGAGGGAGGGAAGTGGACGATAGACTTCCTCCTGCAGAAAATCATCTCCAACCTGTCGGTGTGGACTTCAGAAACATCTGTCATGACAGACTCCCTCCTGCTGCTGTGTACCCTTGTCGACAACAGAATCAAGTGAGTGTGCTGAGAGAGAGAGAGGGGAGGAGAGAGAGAGAGAGGAGGGGGGGGGGGAGAGACAGAGGGAGAGAGAGAGAGAAACAGAGAGAGAGAGAGAGAGGGGGGGGGGAGGGGGGAGAGAGAGAGGGGAGAGAGTGAGTGAGTGAAAGTGAGTGAGTGAATGAATGAATGAATGAATGTGTGATCTTGGGTGTGCAGAGAAATTTTGTGTGTGTGTGTGTGTGTGAGTGTGAGTGTGTTGAGTGAGTGAGTGAGTGAGTGATGTGTGTGTGTGTGTGTGTGTGTGTGTGTGTGTGTGTGTGTGTGTGTGTGTGTTCAATTTCTTTTAACGTCTTTTCACAAATTGCGATATTAGACGGAAATGAGGGAGAGAGAGAGAGACAGAGACAGAGAAAGACAGAGGGGAAAGGGTGTGTGAATGTCAGGGGAGGAGGGTGTAGTTGGTAGTGTATGGAAACCTTCATGTTATTGTCATGAAGTACCTGTGTACTTATTGTTGTTATATATATATTATCATGTTATTGTCATGAAGCACCTGTGTGTTGTTGTGTGTGTGTGTGTGTGTGTGTGTGTGTGTGTGTGTGTGTGTTTTGTTTGTGTGTTGTTTGTGTGTGTGTGTGTGTGTGTTTGTTATGTTTTGTTTAATGTCCTTCACTACTTGGTGATTTAGACACACCCGCATTCTCTCTCTCTCTGTCTCTCTCTCTCTCTCTCTCTCTCTGTCTCTCTCTCTCTCTGTCTCTCTGTCTCTGTGTGTGTGTGTCTCTCTCTCTGTGTCTCTGTCTCTCTCTCTCTCTCTGTCTCTGTCTCTGTCTCTCTCATATACATATATGTATGTTATATGTGTGCAGAGCGCAGTATGTGGCCCAGAGTCAGCACCTGTGGCAGTTGGCTCACCTGGAGGTGGACAAGGGGGGCCCTGCGCGACACCTGGCCTCCCTGCCCCGCCGCCTCTTCATGAAGGGCCTGGTGCTGACGGGCACCGGCCTCAAGGACTCCGCCCAGCTGCAGCAGTTCTGGAAAGTGGTCAGTGCTGATCTGAGGCATGAAGGATCTCTGTGAACTCTTATAGTTGTGTGTGTTATGTCTGATCTGTTCTGGAAAGTGGTCAGTGCTCTGAGGCATGAAGGATCTGAATGAAGTCTTTCTGTTTGGGGGGAAAAAGTCATGGTTGTGTGTGTTATGTCTGATCTGAACTCTTTCTGTTGAGCGAGAAAAAAGTCATGGTTGTTTATTATGAATGATCTGAACTCTTTCTGTTGGGGGAAAAGTCATGGTTGTATGTCATGAATGATCTGTTCTGGAAACTGATCAGTGCTCTGTCTCTCTGATATGTCTGATCTGTTCTGGAAAGTAGTCAGTGGATTGGAGTCATAGCTGATTTGAATGAACTCTTTCTGTTGAGCAAGAAAAAACTCATGGTTGTGAGCCATGGCTGATCTGAACTCTCTATTGAAAAAGTTATGGTTATGAATATTTGATACATGGCCGTTTTGTTTAAACATTTTTGTATCTGAAATGAACTCTTTTTTTCTTAAAAATTTTGGAATAACATCCTGGAAAACGACCAATGATGTTTTGAGTTTAAACTGATGGGAGCCATAGGATTAAATATAGTTTCTTGACGTTTTAGAATTGAAGAGAATGCTCAGCATTTTTTCTGGTCCTATCTTGTGTTTTCATTGTGGAATGTCTTCTTTTTACAGTTTGGTATTTTGTATTGTTGTTATTATAATGTCTCTCTGTTAGGACTGCTTTTTTTCAGCATTCTATTATTGAGGGGAGGGGGAATGACTTTTTTACTCTCCTTTTTATATGTTAAACTGTTTTTGTGTTTCCATTTGTGTGTGTGTGCGTGAGAAAGTGTGTGTGTGTGTGTGTGCGCGTGCGTGAGAAAGTGTGTGTGTGTGTGGGTGAGAGAAAGAAAGTGTGTTTGTGTGTGTGAGTGAGTAAATGAATGAGTGTGTGTGTGTATGTGCACACACGCATATATGTATGCTTCCGCGCATACAAGCTTGAGCACAAACATATGTATACATATGTATTCACACACACACACACACACACACACACACACACACACACACACACACACACACACACACACACACACACACACACACACCAACACACACACACACACACACCAACACACACACACACACACCAACACACACACACACACACACACACACACCAACCAACACTTCCCCAAAATTCCACACACACACACATGGTACTTACTTTCCAGGTTCTGGAGACGACACAGAACTGTTTCTACTTGACGGTGCAGCACACACACACACACACACACACACACACACACACACACACACACACACACACACACACACACACACACACATACACACACACACACACACGTCCAACACTCCACACACAATGCCCAGCACTTCCCCAAAATCCCCCCCCACACGGTACTTACTTTTCCAGGTGCTGGAAACAACGTAGAACTAACACACACACGGTACTTACTTTCCAGGTGCTAGAAACGACACAGAACTAACACACACACACACAGTACTTACTTACTTTCCAGGTGCTAGAAACAACCTAGAACTAACACACACACACACAGTACTTACTTGCTTACTTTCCAGGTGCTGGAGACGACGCAGAACTGTTTCTACTCGACGGTGCAGCACCCCCAGTTTGCTAGCCAGGCTGCCTTCCAGGGGCAGAGCAAGGAGGAGCTGGTGTGGGTGCTGGAGTCCCTCATCGGCATCTCCCAGGGCATCCGCGTCGACGTCTGCGAGCAGATCTACGCCTTCCTCCACCCTCTCCTCCTCGACTCCGTCAGACTGCTGGGTGAGTGGGGGGGGAGGGAAGGGAGAGAGGGGGGGGAGAGAGAGGGAGGGTTGGGGGGGGGGATGGGAGGAGGGAGGTGGGTGAGAGAGGGGGAGGGTGGAGAGCGAGCAGATCTACTCCTTCCTACACCCACTCCTCCTTGTCGACTCTGTCAGACTGCTAAGTAGGTGGATTTTTTTTTTTTTTTTAAACATTTTTATTCAAGTTTTGCATATAAATACAAGTAAACATTGAACACCCAAAGTATCATCTCTACCCATCGTCTCCACCATTTTAACGCACAAATGCATGTGAATATAATATTAATATGTACATAATTTTGGAGCTTACTGTAGTAGTTATTTAATTAAAAAACAAAAAAACAACAACAACAACAACAGCAACAAAACCAGCCAAAGTTTGGTATGTTTCTGAATAATAATCACAATTATAACAAGTAATCAATCAAAACATATTCTGCACTTATGCGGTCACGTTATTCAGCAAATATGACATTTGGACACATGGGATCATAAACGAGAAGACACAAACATACATATAAACATACATAGACACATATAGACACACAAGGTTATCAATTCAAATCGCTGAACATGGCATAGGCATGCAAGTCTGGTTCTTTTCTTCTTTCTCTTCTGTCTCTTCCTTATCCTTTCCTCAAAGCACTGACAATTTTTTTTTTTATGGTGCTCAGACGAGTCTACAATAGCATGATACTATGTGCTTATATTTACTCTCTAAGTAGGTGGATTGGTTGGAGTAATGGAGATGGTGGGTGGGGAGGGAAGGAGAGGGGGGGGGGAAGGAGGGGGAGGGAAGGGGGGGAGGGAGGAGAGAGGGTGAGGGAGGGGGGGGGAGAGGGAGGAATGGGGAGAGGGGGGGGGGGGACAGAGAGAGGGGGGGATGGAGGAATGGGGAGAGAGGGAGGAATGGGGAGAGAGAGGGAGGAATGGGGAGAGAGAGGGGGAGAGGGAGGGAGGGAGGAGAGAGAGAGGGAGGAATGGGGAGAGAAAGAAAGAGAGAGGGAGGGCTTTGATTGTTGTCTGTGTCTTGTGGGCTTGTTTGTTGTTTTTATTTTAAAGCGCTGGCGTCATTGTAAGATGTACCAGTGGTGAGATTTTTGTGCACGCAATATTTTTTCCCCATATTAAGGTAGCTGCGTTCCAACTTCAGGAATACAGCTGGGAAATGAACCTACCAATTTTACCAGGACAGTCAGGAGGTACCTTCCCACCCTTTCCAGTTTTGAACTGTTGTGGGTTCTTTTAATGTGTACAAGTCTGTAAGTATGCATTCCCATCTAGTTTAGAGTCTCCTCCGAAAGACTTGACATTATGTTCGATTTTCCCATCAAACTGGGTAGAAAAGGGCAAGGCTGGGAATCGAACCCAGAACCTCAGTTTTTTTTTTTAGGCAGATGAAGATCTTAACCATCTTGCTACTTTCCTTCTTGTCCACTAAGCACGAAGCTTCAGATTAAGTGTTGACTTACTTACTTGACTTATGCCTGTGAATTCCCTGGGGAACAATGGACTGCAACAACACTCCTCCAACATACTCGGTTCTGGGAGATCCTCTTCAGCTTGGCCCACGTCATTCCGGCTGCCTTCGTCTCTGCTTCAATGCTTCTGCGCCAGGTCTGTTTTGGTCGACCTACTTTCCGCTTCCCTTGTGGGTTCCAGTCAAGGGCCTGCCTGGTGACGCTTGAAGCAGGCTTGCGGAGCATATGGCCGATCCATCCCCATTTCCTTTTCTTGATCTCAGACTCGATATGGGCGTGTCTGGGCCTGTCGTCCCACAGTTGTACGTTAGAGACGACTTCTGGCCACCTGACATCGAGGATGTTCCTGAGACATCTGAGATTAAAGTGTTGAGGGGGAAATAAAGGCGGTGATTTTGTTGGCATGTTTCAGAGGTGTACAAGGACAGTGAGGAGATGGTGAACCTCATCCTGGAACTGTTCTCTGAGGTGGTGAAGCATGACCTGTGTTACCTGGGAGAGGTAGGTACAGCACACTGGTCTTGTCTTTTTTTTTCTTTGGGCTCTCATAGGGCCTTGTGGGCTATTTTCTGTGTTAAGTTTCTCAAGTAAAGTACTGTATTGCGTCAATCTGTGTTGTATTGTGTTGTATTGTACTGTATTGTATGCCACTTTCTTTCACGGCAGATTTCTCTGCTTGAAATTCAAGCTGCTCTCTCTGGGGAGTGTGCGTTACTGTAAGAGCGGTGCCACTTATTATTTTGTTGTTTTCCTGTCTGTTTACATGTATTTGTATGATCTCACTTCTTGGAGTGGGATTAATTTGGACGGGATCAACTTGCCCAAGACACACTGCCTGAATAATTCAGTGCGGTTCCACAATGACTCCTCAGGCAGTTATGGGAGAAGTTAAGTCTGTATACTCCTTACTTCAAAGTCTGTATGTGAAATTGTGGCTGCTCACCAGAGGAGAGAGTATGTTGCCACAAGTGCAACAACACCTGTTGTAAACATTTGATCCTGTCTGCAGGTGTATTTTTCTGTTGAGAATGGCTCTTGTTTATCTAGTTTTGCTGGGGACGGTTTGCTTGTCACTGGGGGTTCTTTTCATGAAAGTTTAATGTAAGTAGCACTCAGGACTTCAGTTTTTCACATGATCCAAAAGACTGGCGTCTAAGCCACCACCGCTCATGGTCTAGTAGATTGGGGAAAAGTCTGGTTTCATACCGGAATCATGAAAGTTTTAAAAAAAAAAAAAAAGGATGGGAATTAAATTGCAACCTCTTGCTTTTTAGATGCTTGTAGAACTGTCAGACCAAATTCAGGGAAAAAAAGAGAGAAGCCGTGAGCAAGTGTTGTATACTTAGATTGGGGGTAGGTCTGTGTTGAATAAATAACTCCCAAGTGGCTGTACGTAGTGTGTAAGTTTTCTGCTCTTGACCTTTTGGTCCTTTGATTTCGTTACATTTCCCTGTAGTTTATAATGTGATCTTGGCACATCATTTCAGAAATTGTAGAGTTTTGGGAGGGATGTGTTGAGTTTGTTTTGGTGTTTTTCAAATCTGCCTATGCCAAAAAGATGTTATGGAAATAGCTCATTGTATACCAGGAAGTTTATTACTTGAACAGTGCATGACTGAAAAAAAATCAAATTAACTTATATTTTTTCATTTTTGTACAGGAAAACATGTCAAAATGAACAAAGGGTAGGTTAAAAATAATCTAATAGGAACATTTTAAAATTTCTCTCTTATTTCAGAAAATGTTCACATGTTATTGTACCACGCTACTTTTTCCTCAATAATGTTATTTATTTTATGTTTAATACCTCAAGTTTATCTTGTTGGTTATTTTCAGGGAAACTCTCAGAAGCTGTTTGAGGTGAGTCTGTCGGCGATCCAGATGTACTCCAAGTACCACTCGGGGAAAACGCGCACGGTGAGTGAGGACGAGGAGGAGAACAAGTTCCACGACATCAGCCTGATGATGGACCTGCTGATGAACCTGCTGGCCAAAGAGGTGCTCGACTTCGGGCCTGAGGGTGAGTGTGAGAGTGTGTGTGTGTGTGTGTGTGTGTGTGTGTGTGTGTGTGTGTGTGTGTGTGTGAATCAGAATCAGAATCAGAAAACTTTATTGCCATTAAGTCGGAACGAGACTTATTTGACACCAAATGTAAACGTATTTAACATTCTTAAAAGATGTAGATTCTTAGATATATGTAATGTATCTATGTTCTTGCTAATCTGGAAAAAGAATCATGCACATATTTGATCATATTTGATCATATCTAGCAGACAGTCCTCGTTGTTGAAAAACTTACTCAGATTCTTGTAGTTATTCATATTATTCATTTTCGCGAAAACCGTTGATTATTGATGTTGCTATGATTATTTTCCAAGTCTTCTGTAATTTTTTTTATGGTAGGTATTTTGTTGGGTTTTTTTGTTTGTTTTTGTTTTGTTTGTTCTGTTTTGTTTGTTTAGTCTAATATCACCAAGTGTGAATAGACTTTAAGGTGAGACACGGGTCTAAAAGTGGCCCAAAACATGTTTTTCTAGAATTAAAAATTACTGGATGCATTTATGGAGATTTCCCTGTGTAAAATTAAAGAATTCAGACCGTAAAATGTGTCTGTAGAAACGGGTTACTCATACTTACTCATATATCTGCTATCCTTAGAAATATCATAGTCAGATTTTACTGGAGGCTTATGTATACTTACTAATTGATTTCACACTAGTGATTTATCTAGTCATTCTTGGAATTGGAAGGGGTAGGGGGGGAGGAGGAAAGAATGTAGAATGGGGTGAGAGGTTATTTTTTATTTGTATATTTTTTGTATTTTTCTATATATTTTATTGCTTCAACCATGGTGGCTTAATTTGTTTTATTGCTTGAAAGAGGAGTGGAGGTGGGGTGAGGGTCATTTCATTTTATTTTATTGAAGTTTACGTCCATGACATGAAGAAGGGTGTGCCTTCAGTATTTGATGGTTGGCGGGCAGAAGAGGATGTGCCCCAGAATGGAGGCAGTATGGGTGCCGTGGCCGTCGTCTTGTATGGACTGGAGATCATCGTGCCCTCATGACTGCAGAGCTGCTCAAGGTAAGATCCGGCAAAAATGTTTAAAAAAAAAAAAAGCTAAGAAATGAAAGTTACTTTTGATGTTGAAAATGGAAAATTTATGGGGTTTTTTGTTGTTGTTTTTTAAAAATAGGTTTTTAAAAGATTTTTAAACAAGTTTTTTATTAATTTTTTTAATTTTTATTACAGCTTCTCAATGTATGGCCACACAGACATGTCAAGAAGCTTTGTAATTTTTGAAGTAGAAATTGTTTTTGAAATAAAAAAAAAATTTTCTCATGATTTGTGAATTGCTCATGGTAAAGTCGATCCAGTCATGCACATTCTGTATGCGTTCACACCATGGCACCTTGGATTATAGATTCGTCTGAAGAGCTTTTGTGTGGGTGGAGTCAGTAACAATCCGTGTTAACTCTAGGGGCACATTTCCCTTAACTGGACAGGGCAATGAAGACTGGAACTACTGACATCAGTTACTATCAATCACAAGGATGATACTAACCACCATGCTGTCTCCCTGTGCTAAACTGCATTTCTCAAGTGGTACCAAGTAGAGAAAAAAGAGGGGGGGGGGGGGGGGGGGGGAGTCAAGTCAAGGTACTGAGTCTCCGAAGGTCTGTGTGCATTAGCGTGCATTTGCAGGCACTCGCACAATCCAAAGCAGAAAGTTTCTTCAGCAGAAGCAGAAAGGTACAATGATGTCACAGCCATGTGCCTGTGTGTGTGCGTGTGTGTGTGTGTGTGTGTGTGTACGCGCGCGCATGTGTGTGTGTGCGCGTGTGTGTGTACATTCGAATTTGCTAAAACTATGAATTGTTATTGATTGCTTGTGTGTTGTATAGGTCGAATGCAAGCGCTTTGATTTGTTTTTACAAGATACAGCGCTATATAAATTCCATGTATTATTATTATTATTATTATTATGTGTTGTTTCAGTTCCCCTCTCTTTGCATCAAGTACTACAAGCTGATCACTTTCCTGGCAGAACTTCACGCTGATCGCTTCTCGGGTCTGGCGCCGTCTCTCTTCCAGAACATCGTGGCCTCCATGGAGCTGGGGCTGCTCTCGTATCCTTTGCTGGGAATGTGGCATAACTGGGGGGGGGGGGGGGGGGTGGGGTCATGGGTGGTGGCTTGGTTTTATCAGGGAACAGTGAAAATGTTCTGTCATTAGGAAATGCTGGATGTGTTTTCCAGTTGAATCATTTTGTTCTGTTGTGGAGGCATTTATTGCAGAGTTAATGGCTGAAAGAATGAAAGAAAAAGTTTATAAATTAGAATGAAATAAATTGTATTCTCTCTCTCTCTCTCTCTCTCTCTCTCTCTCTCTCTCTCTCTCTCTCTCTCTCTCTCTCTCTCTCTCTCTCTCTCTCTCCCCTCCCCCTCCCTCCCTCCTGGAGGCCTGTAAAGATTTGTTTATTGGATTCATACATCTTTGAAAGTCATTTATATCTGGTCTGTTGTTTTCATTGTTTTGTTTTGTTTTGTTTTTTTGTTAAAAAAAGAGAATGATGATGCTATTCATGCATCATAAGGTAGAACTGAAGGCATGGCTGTCAGTTTCCCCCACTTTCAGCTCCTCTTAGCTGCTAATTAATCCATCCCATCCCAGTCCAGTCCAGATGGGGCTAGCTGGTGCTAATTATAGCAGGAACTGACCACATTTGGACTAGGTAAAAGGAAAGTGCGCTCTAAATATAGCACCGTTGACTGAGTGATGTTGGATTTGTGCACTGTGAAGGGGACAGTTGT
The DNA here is from genome assembly GCA_030674155.1 of Stramonita haemastoma. Classification (NCBI taxonomy): domain Eukaryota; kingdom Metazoa; phylum Mollusca; class Gastropoda; order Neogastropoda; family Muricidae; genus Stramonita; species Stramonita haemastoma. The sequence continues at coordinate 42,803,934 of CM060333.1, read as the reverse complement.
TACTTAAGTTAAACCTGGAGATTTAAAAGTGAGAATGCTACCAGCCGCCATGGTGCAGTGGTTAGCGCCATGGATTCCGGACTGGAAGGTCTCGGGTTCGAATCCCATAAGTCATAGGGATTTTTTCGGGCTCCGGCCGGCTCCTACCCAGAGTGAGTGTGCTGTGGGCTCAGTTGGGAGACTGGGACCACACAGTCGAGCTTCATCCACTTTACGGATGCGAATTTGAGTGTTGCTCAAATTACCTGACCAACACTGCAGGTGTCTGTATCTCTCGGGCCTGGTTGACGCCGGGATATATTATGACAGTAAGCGTAGAGAACAACCCTGTCAAGTAGTCTCAAAGCGGATGCACCTCCACAGCAGCATCATTACATCATCCTCATCATCATTGATCATCATGCAATAATAAAAATTGCCTCTGATTCGGTGGCCTCCGTTGCTCTGGTCTCATGGTGACCTCAGATTCGGTTTCCCCATACGCTTCTGTGCCTGTGGTGAATTTGCGTCAAAGCCTTTGGGGTTGGGGGTTCGTGGGGAGGCGGTCGTTGGAGGGACGTTGTGGTGGTCGCCACCTTGGGTGGGTGACTCACTCAGTCTGGCTCCGCGACTGAGCTAATACTGTCGTTAGTAGGGGGCTTAGTAGGTGGTGTCCTGCGTATGTTAGCTCAGAACAGGCACCACTGAACACTACCAAAGTGACCCAGCAGAAGTGCAGGGCCCCTCTGGCTGGTGGCCCCGCGGCGGCCTAATATTGATGAGCTCCCTGTGGACTCCCGACCCTGGGGGTGAGACACAACAAATCTGGGTATGGCTGTGGCGGGGAGATTGAAATGAGCGGCGTGGGAACAGCAGTACGGGAGCGTCACAGAAGACGAGGCAGAAAAAAGAAAAAAAAAGTAAGAATGCTCAGGGTTCCTTAACAGATGGCTACAGCTTTGGGTCGGACATCAACAAGATGTGTCTGGACGCCCTGGGCTGCCTGGCCCTGCAGGTGTTTGAGGAGAAAGGGGCAGACTCCCAGCTCTCTCAGCTGACCGATCATTTCCTGGCGGTAAGTGTGCACTGTGGTGATGGTCATTTTGATTGAAATAGTTTTTTTGTAATCTGGGGATAATGAATTAAGCGGAATAGCTGGCGTCCTCAGCACAGCCTGGTTTATTCTTCACCTTCAACTGTCCCGTAGACTGTGGGGGCACAACTGAAGATTCTGCAACCAGCCTCCTCCACTCCCCACGGTCCTCTGCCCTCGTTCCACCCAAGGCCTGTTCACTCTCTAATGTTGTCTTCCCATCATTTCCGTTGTCTGCCTCTTCATCTCACTCCCTTTACTGTTCCCTGTAAGACTGTCTTGGCCAGTCCAGATGTTTGCGTGGTTTATTAGCCGTGAGGAATGAAATCATTTAGGTATTTTGTCATTTAATGGTTGTTTTTTGTTGTTGTTTTTTAATAGATTGATGGTGTTAGATATTTGAACGTACTAGGAAGTGTCTTCTCTGCTTTGGGAAGAGGGAGGAGGATATTTTTCAATTTGGGGACCTTGACTACTCATGCCGTGGATTGCGTTTCTGTATTTCATGGGTTGTGTGGGTTTTCAGGGGGTTTTTGGTGTGTTTTATGGATTTTGTTTCTGTATTTCATGGGTTGTGTGGCGGTTTTTTGGGTGGGTTTTTTTGTGTGTGTTTCATGGGTTTTGTTTCTGTTGTCACTTATAAATATGAAAAGATGTTGCGGGCCATGTTGTGAGTTGGTGTGCTGCTTGCTGGTTTCAGATTGTGTTCCGCATGCTGCTGCTGGAGAACTTTGACATGACGCTGATGGACACGGCCAGCACCACCTTCTTCTCCCTCATCTGCTGTCACCAGGTCAGTGGGGGTCAGGGCAGGGCAGGGAGCATGGGGTCAGAGCGTTGTGCATTGTGCTCGTGATAAACTGACCCAGGTTCAAATCTTGTTCAAGAGGATTTTTCCTCTTGAGTTAACCCTCTTGCCGCCGCTGTAGTCTAGTGGTTAGGGCGTTGGACTTGTAATCTAAAGGTTGCGGGTTCGATCCCAGCTTTCGGCTATGGCGTTGTGCCCTTGGAAAAGGCACTTTACGGCTATTTTCTCACCCCACCCAGGTGTAAAAGGGGTACCAACCTTGTGTTGGGGGTTAACCCTGCGATAGATGGCGTCCTATCCAGGGGGGAGTCTATGACTCTCAGTCACTTGACGCCACAGAAACCGGGATAAGCACTGGCCTGATGAGCCTTAGGCTCGGGACAGACTTTAACTTAACTAACTTAACCCTCTTAATCCCAATCTGGGATTTGCTGGGATTGAATAATTACCCCCCTAAGTCCTGATCCTGGGATTTGCTGGGATTTACACACAGTAGATATCCATCACGCTGTGACCCTCACTAATTGCTACCACATGTCAAAGCTCTATCAGGCTAGAAGGAGAAACCCTGTAGAGAGTCTGGAAGTAATTATAGCTGCTGGTATGTACTTGGAAGGAGGAAAAGGCCAGCGAGCATGTGTGCCTGACCTGATTTCGTAATGGAATGCGAAATCTAGGGGCAGTTTGTGTTCAGAGAGTCCAAATGCAAGAGGGTTAATATCAGTGCCTACTCCACTCCCCTCAAAAGTCCTTCAGATGAGACTATAAACCAAGGTCCGTTGTACGAATGCACACAGAACATCTTGTGCACATGTTGATACCCTTACCACTTTTCGGAAGAGTAGGCCTTAGTGTGCTGGTGGGAATAGATGTCAAAATTTACAATACTGCATACACACAGGGACTGGATGTAAAAAAGCGCATGCGTGCTTATTCCATTGTCTTTTCAAAAAGAATAAAATGCACTGGCATCTGGCCGTCATCCAAAAAGAGGATCTATATGTTTGCTATGTCACTTCAGTGGTGCCTGTCATTAATGCATAATTTACATGTAGACTGTAACGTAGCCTACTATGGTACAGGCATGCATCAAAATTGACAAAACCACATACATGTGGGGGCTGGATGTAAAAAAGCAAAATGAGTGCTTATGTTCCATTATCCATGAAATAAAATAATTTTAAAAAATGAATAAAATAAATAGATAAAATACCTCAAGGACCTAGACACAGAAAGCATGCATAGTTTTTCTTCTTCTTTGAACCTAAGCAATCCCTCCACCCCAGCTTCTGTTTTTCCTTCATTTTCCATACAGTGTAACAGTGTAGGTGTTTTCCGCGCAAAAATCGTCTTTGTAAACAATGTAACATGAAAACGATAGGAGATGAGTTTCACTTCATAATGGAATGTCCAAAGTTTTCTGAGCTTCGGAAGAATGTCCTACCTCATGAATATTTGTATCCAAGATCCGTGTTCACATTTTGTAATTTGTTCTCTTCTGAAAAAAATATGTTATTAAAACTTAGCAAATTTATACTTAAGAGTAAAGTTGCATGACATTAATGAAAAGGTTGACTATATTTTATTTCTGTGAAATTCTGTGTATGAACGTATTCTATCAGTGCAAATTATATATGTTACAGTTGATTTTGTTTGATTTCCTCCATGCCCCAAGAGGGGTCAAAGGCGAATTAAATCTTGAATCTTGTATGATGTCTAAATCAGGCCAAGTACCAGGAGCTGGTGAACCAATTGTTGGAACAGCACAGCACATCGGAGCACAAGGGTCGTCTGCTGAGTGCCTTCACCGAACTCACCCCCCCGTCTCTGCCTCTGACCATCAATCGCCAGAACAAGATCGCCTTCCGCAGTCTCTTTGACAAGTTCATGAACACTGTCTGGGGCTTCCTCTGTGTTAGATAACCTTTGCTCTGTGTGGGTGGGTTTGTGTGGGTGTGTGAGAGAGTGTGTGAGTGAGTGTGTGTGTGTGTGTGTGTGTGTGTGTGTGTGTGTGTGTTTGTGTATGTGGGTTTGGGGGGGTGTGTGTGTGTGTGTGTGTGTGCAAGCCTGTCCAGTTTGTGACCTGCAGAGGAAAAATACCAACTGAAAGGAAGGTGTGTGTGTGTGTGTGTGTGTGTGTGTGTGTGTGTGTGTGTGTGTGTGTGTGTGTGTGT
>CM060333.1:42789880-42797380 GCA_030674155.1 Stramonita haemastoma | reverse complement strand
CAGTTAGTATTTTGTATTGTTTTGTGTTTGTATTTCAGTTAGTATTTTGTATTGTTTTGTACTTGTATTTCAGTAAGTATTTTGTATTGTTTTGTACTTGTATTTCAGTTAGTATTTTGTATTGTTTTGTACGTGTATTTCAGTTAGTATTTTGTATTGTTTTGTACTTGTATTTCAGTTAGTATTTTGTATTGTTTTGTACGTGTATTTCAGTTAGTATTTTGTATTGTTTTGTACTTGTATTTCAGTTAGTATTTTGTATTGTTTTGTACTTGTATTTCAGTTAGTATTTTGTATTGTTTTGTACTTGTATTTCAGTTAGTATTTTGTATTGTTTTGTGTTTGTATTTCAGTTAGTATTTTGTATTGTTTTGTACTTGTATTTCAGTTAGTATTTTGTATTGTTTTGTACTTGTATTTCAGTTAGTATTTTGTATTGTTTTGTACTTGTATTTCAGTTAGTATTTTGTTGTCTTCCCTGAAGGTAAGGTAAAGCAGTGAGAGAGAGAGGAGATGGGCGCCGCCCTCTATATGCTGGCCCTTAAAGAAGCTGAGGTCTCTGATGCCTCGCTCTCCTACGACCGCCTAGGTTATGGGACACCTTTACCTTTTTTTTACCTTTATTTTGTTGTGTTGACCACATTTCCTTTCACTGTGTGGAGAGTCATTGGGGCACCTTACTGAAGAGCTATATACCAGCTTCCTCCGTTTCTGTTGGTTGTGTCTGAGGTTTTGGAATTGCGTTGGGTATAATTTCTCCACATCATGTATTAGATTTTGCAGTGAAATTCTTTGCCAATTTTTTTTTTCTTTTTCTGATTGCGGTGTGTATGTAATTGTGTTAAAGCTTGGAAGTTTATGTGAAGAATGATATGGATGGATGGTCAGATTTTTTAAAAAGACAGGGTTATGGTGATGCTTACTTATTGATGCTGCTGTAATGAGGCTATATATATATATATATTGTTTTGGTCATATGTATCTCTGAAGTGCTAACTGTACTGCTGCTCATTGGAACCATTACTAAAACTATGGATGTAGACGTCTGCCAAGTGTTCATGATTGTCGTCTGCTTTGTTCAACTTTTGTGGTGATCACTGATCAAGTGTGGTTCACCTGTTTGTTTGTTGTTTTTTTCCACAAATACCTTACACTGTGTGACACTGAACTTCTTCCCTCTTTTTTTATCATTTCAGGTTTTTTTTTCTTTTTGAATTTTTTTGTTTCTTGATTTTTCTGTTGAATTGTTCTCAGGGACACGAGAGTAAAGAAAAGTTGGCACAATGATAGTCGATGGTGCAGACATGTTTCTGTTGCTTGTCTGAAAAAATTATGCGGAGTGACCATGAATTTGGGAATAACAATTTTAAAAACAGCATTAAAATGATGGTCTTTATCAGCGATTATTGATTTTTGTTCCTTTATTGACTTGTGAAAGAGACTTCACACCGAAGTCGGGTGTTCTGGGTCTGACTTGTCAGGCCCTTAATGGGAGCGCAATGTATTATCACTCCTTGACAGACAACAGTAGCTGCTGTCTGAATGTTGGATGAAGAAGAACAAACAGAGACTTCTTTTTTATACAGACTTTTGTCAAAGAGCTCAGATTGAAGTGATTTTATTTCGTTAAGTGGAAACAGACATCAGAAAAGTCTGGTATTAGCTTATACAGACATTTTTTTTCATTTTGAGAAATGCTACTGCAAAACATTTTGAGATTTGAAGACCTTCACGATTCAACGGATGTACGTTCTTTACATGTGTATTTTTTCTTTGTTTGGTATCTGTACAAAATTGTCTTTGATTGTGTAACTCTGACAAAAAGTCATGCAAATGTTGACAGGTGTTTTTGTTGTACTTGTTTCTCTTTGATCATGAATGGGGCTCTGCTGCCTTGGCCGTTGTTGCATTAGTTATTACTCTCAGTGTTTCTGTGTACTGTGTGTGTGGGCATGCAACATGCATTGAGAATGGCGTTGATCTCACTGGTAGCTAAGGCAGGAATCTTACAGAGACTTTGCTGATTGCTTTTGCGGTAGTTACCCGACGTTTGCCTTGCTTTTGGACTGTTTGTTGGTCGAGTTTTGAAGACTCTGTGTGTGTGTGTGTGTGTGTGTGTGTGTGTGTGTGTGTGTGTGTGTGTGTGTGTGTGTGTGTGTGTGTGTGTGTGTGTTGTGTGCTCACGTGCGTGTGTGTGTGTGTGTGTGTGTGTGTGTGTGTGTGTGAGCGTGTGTGTGTGTGTGTGTGTGTGTGTGTGTGTGTGTGTGTGTGTGTGTGTGTGTGTGTGTGTGTGTGAGAGAGAGAGAGAGATATTAGAGCTAGTGTGCTTATGTGTTTGATACATAATGGGTATAAGAGACTTCCATGACTGTTTCAGGCTGAAAAATTGAGGAGAATGATAAAGGTTTACTGGGACATCTACATATCAAGCAGTGAAATCAAAGTGTCATAATAATGCGGTTTTAGAAGAAAAAAAAAAGTGATTGATTGCAGACTGATATGTTTGATGTTTTTTTATGAAGATAGCTTCATATGAACCTTTTAAAAACAGTATGTCTTTATCGTTGGTCATCATCTTCACCATCATCATTGTCATCGTCTCTAATGATTGGGTTTTCTTAACTATGAACGAGCATTATAATAATTTCATCTAGTCTATTCCTTTTTGTAGTTATTCACATCTATTTTCAGTATCATTGTGATAGAACAAGTTTTATAGTAAACAATTTCCCCACCCCCCACCTGACCCCCCCCCCCCCCCCCAACAGAAATAACACACAAAAAACCAAGACAAAAACAACCCCCACCCCCAAAACCTTGAAACTCTAATGAATATGCGTCAGCTTCGTTCATTAGCCTGTTTAATCCTGTTTCGATCAGTGGTGCCTGGCAGTCACTGACGGAAGAAAAAAAAAAGTAATTCTGTTTTTTCTGTAGAAGCTGTAGTCACCATGAGAAAATGAAAGTGATACCAGTGAGGTTGCAAGTCTCTGTCATGAAAAAAATGGCTGTTATATATGAAAACAAAGAGTTATGGGAGGCAGAAAGGGTTTGATATCAGTGAGGCTGTACTATTACAAGTCCGTGTCATGAAAAAATGACTGTTATATATGAAAACGAAGAGTTATGGGAAGCAGAAAGGGTTTGATATCAGTGAGGCTCCTCTCTCTCAAGTCATCACCAAAAAATCGACTGCATCATTACATCATCCTCATTACCATTAATTATCATGCAATAATGCAGTATAATAAATTCCATGTATTATTATTATAATAATATATGGAAACAAAAAGTTAGGCTATGGGAAGCAGAAAGTGTTTGATATCAGTGAGACTGTTCTCTTGCACAAAAGTCTGTGTCATGAAAATCGACTGTTAGATATGGAAACAAAGAGTTAAGGGAAGATGGGAAGCAGACCTAAGAGGGCAAAGTAGGGAGAGGTCGGACAGTAGAAAGTCTGTAGAGAAGAAGCCCCCTTCTGACAAATGTTGTGGCCATGTAACTTCTGACACATATCTGATCATTTAGTGACAGCAAGAAATAATGGAACAGAACTACTTTATGTTGATGCATAAGTGTTGTGGCCATGTAACTTCTGACACACATCTGATTATTCAGTGGCGACAGCAAGAAATAATGGATCTATTTTATGTTGATGCATTCATTGAACTTCTAAAGTACTTGTTTGTACTATTTTGCCTTTAACAGCTGGGAATTGTTGAATCATATACAGGTAAACTGTTTCAAGATGACGTCAGGATCAGTCTTTAAAAGCAGAGATGTTTTAACTGGACTTACACAGGTAACAGTCTCCTGTTTTGTGTTGGAGATAATCAGCAGGAATTGACTTGGTTTCTCCATTAACCCCTTGTGGTGTCATTCAGACACTGCACTGACTTTACCAGGCAATGTGCCGTGAACAAGCTAAACCCTCCAGGTGGCAGGGTGCATGCTGGGTATGTTCATGTCATCCATCCCACTGGCAGTTCTAAGCTGGCTTACTTTTGGACAGAAGGGGGATGGAATTTTAAATTATCCTCGTGATATTTATGGCACATCATGTCTCCTGTCCTCTTCTCAATTCTAGTGGCGTCACAGAAGACTTGAACAGATGACGAGATTCACAAAGCTGCATACACACAGGGACTGATGTAAAAAAGCACACAAATGCTTATTCCATTATCCTTGATATAAAAGAATAAATAAATAAAATAAAATAAAAGCCAGCTCTCTCCACCTTGCTCTATTTTCTGCCTCCCACACTGCTTCACTCACTCAGGCTTACTTAGCCTCTGCCTCAGACTCTGGCCTGTCCTGCAAAGTGTTAATTGTATGGTTAAAAACATGCTGAGAGTACTTCTCTCAGTTGTAAAGTCACAGAGGAATAATGAAATATCATTTCTGTTTTCAAGTACCTCTCTTCAAAGCAAGTCTTGAGCGGTAAAAAAATAAGAGAAAGAGAGGCAGAGAGAGAGAGTTCCACAAAGAAATAGAATTTTACACTAAGAGTGATTTGAAGGACATAAGAGATTAATGTGAAATTGTATTATCCAACAATTTTAGAGAATGTCTTTTTGTTCAGAGTGTTGACATTAATTTTGTGAAAGAACAGCTTCATCCTCTTAATAAAATGACCACCCCTACTATCCCCCCCCCTTCCCAACCAACACCAACCATAAAAAATATGCTAAAAAACAAGGAAACAGAAACTAGCGACATTGTAAATAAATGCCTATGTCAGTATCACACAGGACTTTTATCTCCTCTTCTTTTCAATCCCCTGTGTGCCTGCTTGCTCCTCTCCCACTTTAGAAAAACAATGTTTTTTTAAAAGGGGTTGAGGTATAAGGGCATTGTAAGGGGAATGGAAGAGAGAGGGGAGCCTATTTTTTTCATAGGGAAAAAGAACTTAACATTTGATACACACACACACACACTCACACACACCTCTCTCTCTCTCTCTCTCTCTCTCTCTCTCTCTCTCTCTCTCTCTCTCTCTCTCTCTCTCATCTCTCTCTCCTCTCTCTCCCACACACACACACACACACACACACACACACACACACACACACACTTTGAATCTGCTGGACTTCACCATTCAATGTTTCCAACTTTTAAAAAACAATCTTAAACGGCCATAGAGTCTTAAGAGGGGCAGGAATATTTAAATGGAGGATGATGGGTTTTTTTTTTTTAGCAATGAAAACAAGAAGAGATGATATTTTAATTATGTTTTATTTTATTTGTTATCACAACATGTTTTCTTTTTTAAGTTTGATGCTATCTGAACCATTCTTGAATTTGGCTTGTGTAGTGTACTTAAGATTTTATGACAGATGTGAAAATGATAACTGAAATCTAGATTCATTGAGTTTAAAAATATTTGGAGCATCCACCTGGACATTGCAATGTTTTTTTTTGTTTTTTGTTGTTGCCAAATTGCTTAATCAATAAGTGTGTGTGTGTGTGTGTGTGTGTGTGTGTGTGTGTGTGTGTGTGTGTGTGTGTGTGTGTGTGTGTGTGTGTGTGTGTGTAGTAACTGGCAGCTCTATGATGTGGCCTGAGGACTGAGTGACTTTGATTGTAGTGAACTGATTTAATTATGTGATGATGTGAGCCATGAGATTAAATGTCTTGTACCATGAAGTGGATTTCAGCTTTGGTGTCTTTCTGCATGTGTCTGCATCATCTCTCTTTGTCTCTGTCTCTGTCTGTCTGTCTCTCTCGCTCCACACACACACACACACACACACACACACACACACACACACACACACACACACATCTCTTATCCTTGTCTCTGTTTACAAATTGTCATTGTTTGTAAAAAGTTCATACAAGTCCAACAGGATAAAACACCTGTCGACGATTTCAGATGAGATAAATGAAACAGTGTGTACATAAAAAATTAGCGCTTTGATTTCTTTGCTTATATATATATATATATATATATAATATATATATATATATATATATATATATATATATATATATATATATATAAATAAGAGAGAGAGAGAGAGTCTAGTTAAAGGTTTTGTACTTGTGACAAGACCCAGATCTTTAGCAGGACGGTTTAGACATTTATTTGCCTGACAACTAAACTGTGAGGTTCTGGGTTCGATTCTCAGCTTCGCTTTTTCTCCCCAAGTTTGATGGAGAAAATCGAACTTAATGTCAAGTCTTTGGAGGAGAGTTCAAGCCATTTGGGCCCATGTGCTTATGGACTTGTGCACATCAGAACCCACGACAGTTGAAAATCAGAAAGAGGAGCAAGGTACCTCCCGACTCTCCTGGCAAAATTGGTGGGTTCAATTGCCAACTGCATTCCTTAGTCTTCAAACTGCTAACTGGAGGGTGGAATAGCCAGGTGGTTAGAGTGTTGTTCTTGTGATCTGATGGCCCAGAATCAAGCCTCCACAGAAGCGCCTGTTTTAGGGGATTTTCCCCTGGAGTTGACGTAAGTACCGACCCCACTCCCCAAAAAGGGATAGCATAGGGGACGGTATAGCATAGTGGTCAGAACATTGCACTCCAATTTGACGACCCGGGTTCAATTCCCGTTCGAGGGGATTTCCCCCCGGGAGTTAACATAAAAAAAGGTCCTTTGGATGAGACTTAAACTGAGGCCCTGTGTGTAGACACAAAAAAACCATCTCATACACGTTAAAAACCATTTCTTCCTTTTGGAGGAGTAGGCTATTTTGTGCTAGTAGGAACGGATGACTATATGTTCGAAAATTTTAATAAAAAACAACAACTTGAAACCCTGCATGCACACCTTTGTGTTTAGACGCCATCACTGAACTCGGACTGCGGCTACCTTAATGGCGGGTAAAAACGGTCGCATGCGCACAATCTCACCTTTGGCATTGGTGCACCTCAGAGCTCTAAACGAATGACCCGTTCCGCATGATACAAAAATCTTCTATCAATCGTAAAGAAGCGTAGGCCTAAACTTAAGTGGTACGGGCATGCCACAAGATCAAAAGGACTTGCAAGTTGCAACAATACTTTAAGGCCCTGTCCAAGGAGGAAGAAAATGAATCATACTGTAGTGAGAAATATTTGGGATTTTGTTTACTATTTTTCTAACTTGGATAAAAATGCTTGCATATTGGTGTGTGTGTGTGTGTGTGGTGTGTGTGTGTGTGTGTGTGTGTGTGTGTGTTGTGTGCGTGCGTGCGTGCGTGTGTGTGTGTGTGCATGTGTGTGTGTGCGTGTGTGTGCGTGCGTGCGTGCGCGCATGATTGTTTCTTTTCATCTCCATATTAAATGGTCTTGTAGTTAGATATGTTTCATCACATTGAATCGTATGTCTAATCCAAGAATCGTAAGTCTAATCCAGGTTGTTTTGGTGTGTGTGTGTGTGTGTGCGCGGTGCGCGTGCGCGTGCGCACAAGCTCAAAATGAGGTCAAAGAGTAAAAGTTCTTGAATACATGGTGTGATATTGGTATATTTTAATATCACTCAGCTAAGCAGACTGTCAAAAAGAGTTG
>CM060333.1:42779880-42787380 GCA_030674155.1 Stramonita haemastoma | reverse complement strand
CATGTCCGTGACGTACTGTATCCATGGCCTAGGGTGTGTCCATGACCATGACCTTATGTGTGTCCATGACCTTATGTGTGTCCATGACCTTATGTGTCATGGACGTACATGTTCACAAATTGGTGTGTCCATGACCTAATGTGTCCGTGATCAATGTGTCAATGACCTGATTTTTTCCACGAACACACACACGCGCGAGGCGGCGCGCGCGCGCGCGCCACCACCACCAAAACCACACACACACACACAACACAACACACACACACCACACACACACACACACACACACACACACAACAGAGGTTATCTGACTTTGAATGCATTCAAAAGGATAACAGAGCAGTTTTAGACTGTGGTATGTCAACCTTTCAGAAAAATAGTGAGGCTGTGTGAGTGCAAGTAAAGTTTACGTATATTTCAAACATTAAAAAATGCTTCTTTTGTTTCAGTATTTTCATTTTTTCCGAACACTATTTCTTCTCACCATTCAAAAAATCTTTACTGATTGAAAAAAATGTGTATCAAAAACTATATCCAAACAACAGTTCAGCCAATTTAATGTTTTTACTTGCTCTCTTTTACTATGATGCTACCTTCTTTCTTAGCATATATGCGATTTTGCCTTGCTCTCCAGCATGCATGTGTTATCTGCCCCCCCCCCCCCCCCCCCAAAAAAAAAAAAGAAAGAAAGAAAAAGAATACAAAGAAACAAGCTAACTAAACAGAACCCCCCTCCCTCCTTTCCTACTGCACCTCATCTTCTTTAAAAAGACACATGTAAAGAAAAAACAACAACGAAAACGTGTTTGCTGTTAATAGACTAGACAGACCCACACGCTTGGGTTCGACTTCTCGCTTTCGTTGCTTCGCGGTGCACGTGCTATTCAAATTTGTGCCTGCGGTTCGTGATCTTCGTGGGGATTGTGTGTGAATCAACAGACGGGGGAAGCTGGGTTTGGCCGCGCCTCGCTTGCCGGCTGTCTGCACAGTTTGGGTATAAAGTTAATGTTGAAAGACAAAATTGTCCAAAGTTACAAAGCGAGATGTGTGGGTTTACGGCGTTTAGTTCGTGCAAACGTTGAGGATTTGGTTGCTGTTTCAGTGAATCGATATTGTTTTTTTGGTTGGTTTACAGTTCGGAGTCACCACGACAAGGGAGGGGCGTGGTTCGACGTCTATCTTTTGATTGGTATGAACCGTTTGTTTTTGTTTGTTTTGGCTTTTGTTTTTTGTTTATATTTTCGGGGAGGGTGTGTGTGTGTGTGTGTGTGTGTGTGTGTGTGTGTGTGTGTGTGTGTGTGTGTGTGTGTTAAAATTGTGTTCAATTTTGTTAGTCTTTTTCATTTTTTTCTGGAATTTTTTCCTCCCCTGTTTTCCCCTTCTTCCAGCATTGATTGGTTTTGATTGCTTTTGGCTGCAACATTCAGTATGTTGTTTCATGTTTTAATGTGTTTTTGTTTCTTGTTTCTGCAGAGTCATACACTTCCCTGTATGTAGCCTTCTACTCTTTCTGTATAAATGCCTTACATTCCTTCTCTACCATTTTTCATCATTAAAACATAATATGGAGGCAAAGAAAAACCCCACAACAAATATAAAAAAATTAACCCAACAAAACAAAGCACAAACAAAAAACCCTGGTCCATTTATAAGCAAAGCTCTCCATTGGTTAACCTTGGAGATCTAGCCAAGGACCCCCCCCCCCCCCCCAAAAAAAAAAAAAAAAAAAAGAAGACAAAAAGAGTCCACGGCAGACTGTCAAATCAATTCCAGTTGATTCGATTTTCATGAGGTGGGCATGGAATGTAGTTGTGGGGGTGGGGTGAGGAATGGGGATGAGACTAGCCAATAAATGAACAGGTTTATCGCAACTCATTTTGATGCTTCAAATAAAAAAAAAAAAAAAACCAATCGCACAGATTTTCACTTCAAAATTATGTAGGGAAACAAATACAGTTGCAGACAGGAAAAAAGAGAAAAAAAAAAGGTGGCGCTGCACTTGTGGGCGCGAATTTCACGAAAAGAAATCTGCTGTGACATAAAGTGTATCTAAAAAAAAAAGTGTTTTTTGTGTGTACGTAGTCATGAACTCTGCTTCATTGTCTCCCCTTTCGTCATTATTCCCCAAAGTTTTCAACTTCTTCATTTATTTTTTTTTCTCTCTCTCTTCATGTTTTAAAAATCATTTTCCTCTCTTTTTGTGCTCATCGTCATTCTTGGTTTTTTTTTATACAACAATAGTCTGTATGATGTTTATATTTAAGTATTTTTACATCTATTTTAGTTTCAGTACGAGTTTTACCTGGTCGTTCTTTTCTTCCTTATAACTGTATTGAAGATCAGTCCTCACCAGAAAATTAATAAGTTAAAGTTTGATTGGTTGAAAACTACCTTTTTGAGTTATCCCCTAATTACCACATTTATTCAAAAGGCTCTCAACCACCCCATCCAGTGATGATGGCAATAATGACAAAAATCGTTTATGACAATGATCAGTTCTAATTTATAAAAATATCTCTGAAATAGGAATGTGGCTACTCTAATGATGGGCAAAAGAGGGTACACACACACACACACACACACACACACACACACACACACACACACACACACACACACACACACACACACACACACAACACACATACATATATATATATATAATATATATATATATATATATATATTATATATATATATATATATATGTGTGTGTGTATGTGTATATGTATATATATATATATATATATATATATATATATATATATATATATATATATATGTATATATATACACAAAATATTATCATTGGTAAACCGTGGAGCTGTAGCCGAGGAAGGGGAAAACCATAGAGTAACAGACAAAATACTCCACCAATTGGTGAGTGATGGATTTACAGAAGAAGACGATTATGTGCAAGAACATAAAAGAAGATGGTAATTGTAAAAAAAACAACCCACCAACTAGACAAGATAATAATAGTAATAATGATAATAATGGTGGCGATAATGTTTGAGCAAAACAAATTTTGCAAGCATCTTTTCTGTTTTTAGTGGTATACGAAAAATAGCTCCTAAAAGTATATATGCCAGTGACACAGACACTCACGCTCACACTCTGTATCACTAACAGATAATGAATCTTTATGCTTGAGGCAGCGCCCGTGTAAGTTTATTCTGAACAGAACTGATGATTATTGCCTTGTTTATTCTCATGGGCAGTAAACATGCCTCGTACAGTCTTGCTTCTGAAATCAGCCTCTGCACTCCACTGTGAGAAACCTTGGACCTGCTTCTCTTCCTGCCCACACTCATTTCGAGAGAAACAAACACCTAGTCAGTCTTATTAGCTGTGTGCTGTAAGCAGACAGAGGATGCTTTTGACGTCACTTTGCATTGACGTTACCAATACTGACATCAGCAGGAGATCAACGAACTCTGCTCGAGATCGCTGCCTGTTGCAACGCAGAAGACCAATTTGTCTCCCCATTTCTCTCCGTTATAAGCGGAACTAAAACTGTCATTTTATTAAGTGTTAAAGCTTTCACAGAAACTTGGAGGTTTATGGATCCAGACAAACACACCTATCTCGATTTACTGGTTTCAGTAGTTTTGTTACACTGTTGAGTTGAAAACGAAATCATTCAGAGGTGTACGCTATTCAGCGACCTGAGGAAGAAAGTGTGGCCGACAGAGATAACCCTACAAACCAAGCTGTACGGCCCACAAGAGGAGCTGGAAAGGACATGCCATTATTTTCCCCAGACACATCTGACCGTGTAAAGCGAACGAGAGAAGAAGAAAGAGGAAGTTGAAAAACCCTAGCAGAAATGCAGTACCAATCAGTTTCATTGAGGTATTGGGCTAGTTTAAACAGGATTTTAGTCATTCATGACAATAATTAGATCCTCTACCTTTGGGTATGGCTGCCTGTGTAGCAAGATGATTATTTGAAAAAGGTCATACGGGCAAGTTTCCCACCCAGTGTACCTATGGTTTAATAGTAATTTCAAGGTGATGAGTGAGACTGTGCACATTCTGGATGATCTTCTGGGTGAAATTCTGGGTGATCTTCAGGATGCTGAATACATAGAATGGCCTGGAGAATATTAATCAACAAAATCATGATGCAATGGGGTGCACCAATCTAAACTTTAAGTTACTTTAAGTTACTTCCTAATTCAGCACATTTTGGCAGATCCGTAAAGCCCTGAAGTATGGAAAGAAAAACTCTTTGAATGAATAGTGAAGTTTAGGGTTCCAGCTCTTGTTCTTTCGTCTCTCATGTGAGTGAAGCAAAAAGTAAAGTGAGTTTCTCTCTTCCCCCCCCCCCCCCCTTCAAAGAAAAAAAAAGGTATTTAGCAACCAAAAGGATCAAACAAAAAAAAGTAGGTGGTTTACCTCGGATATAGTTATGACTGTAAAATAAAATGTGCCAAGTTCTTGCGATGTTAAAGTTCGATGAGTCGTTCTTTCATTATACTGCTTGATATTGTGTGGTTGTCCTAACGAACAAATCACAAATTCTCCTGTTGAAGAAATAGAACAATCTAGAAATAGAATAACCGAGAGTCGCTGAGTTTAGTGAAACTGTCTGTTTCCCTTCGACGAACCGAAAAGTTTAGTTTTAGGTTAGTTTCAGTTCGACGCCTTTGTAGGAGTTTATCGGTCATCACTCTGGCACCACTCACAGACCGACCAACCGACAGACCGGACTAACGGGAGGGAGGTGTATGTAGTGTAGTGAGAGTGGCCAACACACACACCATCAGTTCTGCCCACAAGCCGAAATAAACAGGTTTCACTTCCGATATGTTTGGTGAAAAAACATCAGTAGGAATCAGTGACCTGCCACAACCCTCTTTTTCCACTTTAGATGCCGTATCGGTTCGTGTGTGTGTGTGTGTGTGTGTGTGTGTGTGTGTGTGTGTGTGTGTGTGTGTGTGTGTGTGTGTGTGTGTGTGCGGGTGGTGTTTGCGTGGGCGCGTGCGTGCGTGTGTGAAAGTCAAAGTCAAACTTTTATTTCCACATGGTACATTGAATAAGCAGTGTAGTTAGATTATTTGATAAATACTAGCTAGCATAAATGTGCTGGCTATGGTGTAAAAAAATTACAGAATTGGAAAAAAAACACCCTGGAATTATTTTTGTTTTGGTCACCAAGCAATATTTATGTAATTATACATAAAAAGTGTGTGTGTGTGTGTGTGGGGGGGGGGGGGGGGGGGGGGGGGGTCTGTGCGTGCGTGCATAATTCCGTCTTTTGTGCGCCTCGGAGTGCAGCCAGAGCGAGTTTGTAGTACTTGAAGAATTTCAAAGCCATCCTTAGATTAGTCATTGATTGATCAGGCACGTGCGCTCTGAGAGAGGAGAAATCCTGTATTTCGAGGATGATAGATCAGCACTGAAGCCTTTTGAACCTTTTTTTAATTTTTTTTTTTTTACAGCCAATACCGCCCTTGCCAGGGTTTAGGCTATGCCCCTCATGATATCTCAGAGAGAGAGGGGGGAGAAAGGCAAGGTAAGGCAAGGCAAGGCAAATTCTTTTATTTCGAGGATAATGAATAAGCACTCGTGTGCTGAGAGAGAGAATGAATGAATGAATGAACATTTTTTGAACATTTTTATTGAGGGAAAAGATTAAGCACAATGGTGGCTTGTTTTCATCCAGCCCTCTTTAAAAAAAAAAAAAAAAAAGTGAATCAATCAACCAATCAATCCAAATGCATAATTCAAGTATAAAGCTATGAAAATCAAAATTTGGTGAATAAATCAACCAATCGTATGATTTGAGCATAAAGCTATAACATTTGAAAAGAGAGAGGGAGGGAGTGAGAGGAATAAGGTGCGGGCTGTTATTATCTTTTTCAGCTCCTGAAGAGGGTAAGAAGAAATGGACAAAGAAAAGAGAAAAATAGAATAGAGGGAAAGAGGGCAGAGAGAGAGAGAGAGACAGACAGACAGACAGACAGACAGAGAAGGCAAGGCAAGGCAAGGCAAGGCAAGGCAAGGCAAATTCACAATCTATATAGTTATAAAATGCAAACAAAAAGAATGGAAGACAAAACGAGAGAGAGACAGAGACAGACAGAGAGAGTTTGCGCAAAGTCTGTATGTATTGTTTCAAACGGCGTGTGCAGCCCAAACTAAACGAATGGGCCGTGCAGTGCCGTGCAGTGCCGTGCCGTGCACGGTATTAGGAACGGTACACCGTTAGCTGCAGTGGCTTTTGTATTGGCAGTGCTGGCAGCCCGGGTGAAACCCTAAGCCACCCTAAAGGGCACGGGTGTTTGCACACCGTTCCAGGTTGAAGGAGGAGAAGAAACTCTTTGAGGTTTCTAGGTTTCTCTGTCTGTATCTTTGTGTGTGTGACTGTGTGTGTGTGTGTGTGTGTGTGTGTGTGTGTGTGCGTGTGTGTGGTGTGTGTGTGTGTGTGTGTGTGTGTGTGTGTGTGTCTCTGTCTCTTTCTTATGTGTGTGTGTTTCTCTCTCTGTCTGTCTCTCTGTCTCTGTCTCTCTCTCTCGCTCTCACTCTGTGTGTGTGTCTCTCTCTGTCTCTGTCTGTCTCTCTCTGTCTCCCCCCTCTCTCTGTCTCTCACTCTCTGTCTCTCTCCGTGTTTCTCTTTTTCTATTTCATTCTGTCTTCCATTCTTTTTGTTTGCATTTTATAACTCTACAGATTGTGAACCCTCATTTGTGTGCTCGTCTGTCTCACCCATTCACTAATACATTGTCTCTTTCTCTCTGTCTCTCTGTGTGTGTATCTTTTTTCTCTCTCCCATTCTCCCTCTATTTCTCTTCCAACTCGAGAGAAACCGCCCCCCTCCCCCCCCAATAAAACTCCCACACCATCTCCCCTGAACACACACACACACACACACACACACACACACACACACACACACACACACACACACACACACACACACACACACACAGAGTCACTTTTTCACATGTATATTTCTTAACACACATGCAAGCACGCGTGCATGCAAAAATGTCTACACGCACGCGCGCGCGTGCTCAGGGCACCCATTTTTGACAAAGTAGAGAAGGCTGCTTCTTCAAAGACACCGCAGTGCTAACCAGGAGTTTTTATTCCATGGTCGTATAAGAACATATGGTACCTGCAAGTATATAGATCTAGAACCATTCTTTATCGTATTGTAGAAAAACCTGTCCGAAAGACAGTATGCGGAGAAGAAAGCAGCATATGCGATCAGCCTTTTCATTTCCTTCACCGTCCATCTGCAGTTGTATGCCTTCACTGGGCCTGGCAGATTCTTTCATTTCTGCCCAGCTGGCCACACGGGTACTACTTAATCCTTCGCAAATGCAACACCTGGCTTCCCCCTCCGACTTCCCTAGATATGCTCACGCCCATAATAAGCTTACAGACAGGCAGACAGACAGACAGATAGACAGACAGACAGACAGGCCTCCAGGAAGGCAGGCAGACATATACTATACACGCTAATGCACGAATACGTGCGCACAGAGAG
>CM060333.1:42767380-42777380 GCA_030674155.1 Stramonita haemastoma | reverse complement strand
GAATGCTTTTCTTGTATGCTTAAAGATATTTTAGATATTTCATTGTCGCTGTGCAGTTGCCTCAGTATGTTTTCTTGAAGCTAAAATCGGCCATCACGATATTTAGGTCTGTGAAAAAATCCCTTGCAATGGTCTTTGGTGGACGTAGCATATACCATAACTCATGTCAGGCATTGTCAATGGGTTTCCCCTTGTACAGTTTTGAGTTTGTTGTCAGACTCTTGAATATCCTCGCAGTCGGAATGCAGCTTCCTTTTTTCCCCTTTTTTTTGGAATGCAGCTACATTTGGGGGGTAAAAATGGTCGCATACGCAAAAAATCTCATCATTGGTGGTCTTCGGAGCTCTAGCTTAGGAACGAAAAGAAGACAAGTGGTAAATAGATTATATAGGACGCCACAAAGTGGGTAGGTGGTCAAAAAGTATTAGTTTTCAAACTTGGCGTACACAGTGGGACAGATGGAAAGTAATGGTATAGAGATGATGGCAAGTATGTGTCTCATTCGCTTTCTTAAAAAAAACAACACTGAAACGGGGCAACATATTTGTTAGTGGAGAAAATCATTGTAAACGGTTTCTAGTGCCTGTGGCACAACTCATGCGCGAGTGCAGTCAATAATTTGCACACACACACGCATACACGCACACATGCATTCAGTGCACACAAACACAACCAAAGCACATACAAGACCTTCGACTTTTGGATTACTATATAATTATTTTCTAGGAGCAGGGAATAAGAAAACAAGTTAAGTCCATACCCCTACAGAAGCAGTAAATGGTAGGAGTTAGAGACACAAGAGTGATGGGGAAAAGAGGTAGATGAGGAAGATCCCAGTGTTTTCTGGTTACAGTAGGGATGACGTGTAAACACCCGTGTCCTTCAGCTAAACCCTCTTGGGTTTCTTCTGCTCTGCCAACACCGCCATCTTGTTTTCTTTTCCCGTCCTTTCACTCTTTGTCTTGTCATTGGGCCGCTACTCTGTTGTTTTTTCCTTCAGGGTTGTGCCCTATTGTCGGGTTGAACTTGGTGGAGTTTATCTCTCACCAGATACAGGGTTGCATGCTGAGTAAGTCTGTGTTTCGGTAACCCAATTAGTGCTGACATGCATTTTGAGATCTTTGGCTACTGCTGCTGCTACTACTGCTGCTACTACTGCTGCTGCTACTACTACTACTACTACTACTACTACTACTACTACTACTACTACTACTACTACTACTACTCTACTACTATACTACTACTACTACTACTACTACTACTACTACTACTACTACTACTACTACTCTACTACTACAACACATACACACTACTACTGCTACTACTACTACTACCGCTACTACCGCTACTACTACTACTACTACTACTACTACTACTACTACTACTACTACTACTACTACTACTACTACTTCTATTACTCCTCCTCCTCCTTCTCCTACTACTACTACTATACTACTACTATACTACTATACTACTACTACTACTACTACTACTACCACACACACGCACGCACGCACGCACGCACGCACGCACGCACGCACGCTCGAAGGGAATTGAGATACTGGCATGTATGTGCTTTAAGCAACCTGGGAGATTGTAATGCAAAGATTTGAACCTACAACCTCATAGACCCAAAAGATGAAAGTGAAACACACTGTTCACTTTGCTTAAGCGTCTGTCATACTGTCCTTTAGGCACGTTCACACACACGCACACGCACACGCACACGCACACGCACACCACACACACACACACACACACACAACAAGAGAGAGAGAGAGAGAGAGAGAGAGAGAGAGAGAGAGAGAGAGAGAGAGAGAGAGAGAGAGAATTATGTGCACACATTGAAGGGTGAAGATGAAGAATGAGTTGAAACTGCTACATTGTCTTCCCATTATATTCTGCTTCTTCCCCCTTCCTTTTTGCCTTTTCTCTTCTTATGTCTTGCTCATAACTCACACGACTTGCTCTTGTTGTGAAGTCTCAAAAGTATCTTTATCTTTAGCCTGCTCCCTTTCAACTGTCTGAAAAAAAACCCCTAGGTTCTTTTGCTTGCATGTGTGTGTACTGAAGGTGAAGGTGAGGAAGTGTGTACTGCTGTAGAGAGAAAACTGTATGATGAAGTGTGCGCTTTACAGAACAGTTAAAAGTCACAAGAACACAGTCATTTGCTCAGTTACAGTACATCATCATCAGTTGGGGAAAAAAACCATGCCCAAAATACCGTTAGAAGCCCCCCCCCCCTCTCTCTCTCTCTGTACATGTCTGTCTACGTTTTGTTTGTGTGTTTCTTACTAATCCTTCCATTCTCAAAGAACACGTGATCAGACATCTGGAGATTGGAAAATAAAAAAAACCTTCTTGCCTTTACCTTACTTTTAAAGATTTAGAAGTCCTGTCATCACCCGGTTATTTCGTTTATTCCCTCTAATAAAACCATCTGGGGCAATATTGACATTTGTGGCAAATCACTGACAGTGGACCTTGCGTGTACGTGCAATGCGGTACATAAATTATCACGTGCTTATGCCGTCAACAGTTTCTTTCTGCAGGGTCTGGATTCGGTTTGCAAGTAAGACCAAAGAAATTCAGCAGACGAAACAGGATGCAATATGCAATACTAGTGGTGGTGGTTAAGATCTGAGAATTAGTCTTTACAAAAAAGGGATACAAGGAAAAAAAGTGGATGGGAGAGGCTGAGAGAGAGAGAGAGAGAGAGAGAGAGAGAGAGAGAGAGAGAGAGAGAGAGAGAGAGAGAGAGAGAGAGAGAGAGAGAGAGATAGAGAGCAGATGAAGAATTACTCAAGAATAACAGTAAAAACAACATTGGTCTGTGGTTGTGCATATGGTGTGCCTGTATGCACACACATACACACACTATATATATATAAATTGCATTATTTTGCACATGTGTTTACATACATGTGTATCCTTATGTGGATATGCATGTATATGTGTATGTACACATGTATTTTGTGTATCCAAGAAAGTTTATACACAGTTAAGATACAAATCTTCTGAAGAATACTTCACTAAACATTTTTTCCAACAAGATACACACGAAAGAACTGTTATGTTATTCCCCCCCCCCCCCTCTCTCTCTCTCCCTCCCATTGTCTCTGTCTCTCTCTGTCTGTCTGTCTGTCTTTCTATCTCTATCTGTCTCTGTCTGTCTGTCTGTCTGTCTGTCTGTCTGTCTGTCTGTCTGTCTGTCTGTCTGTCTGTCTGTCTGTCTGTCTGTCTGTCTGTCTCTCTCTCTCTCTCTCTCTCTCTCTCTCTCTCTCTCTCTCTCTCTCTCTCTCTCTCTCTCTCTCTCTCTCTCTCCTCTCTCTCTCTCCTCCTCTGAGCCCCGGACGAGAGCACATGAATGTAAGAGAAAAACATTTTCTTGAAAGGTTCGTTCGAGAATTGGAAATGTCTTCTAGTACTTATCTCGTTTATTTCTACAACAGTGAAAACCACCAGTGCAATATTTACGTTGGTGGAAAATCGCTTTGCTGTGCCTTCTTAAATACGTGGAACTCGGCACATGTCACGCACGAGTGCTGACAATACTTTCTCCTTCCGTCTGTAAAGTTGGAGGTTTATTTTCAGAGTGTTCTACTATCTTGCCGGAACAGAAAAAAAATAGGGCAGGCAATAACGGTGCTATTCCCAGTAGGATCTGTTTATTGTCAGAGGGGGTGTTCTAACAAGGGGCGGAATAGACAAGTTAGTAGAGCGTCGTGGTCGTGACCTGACAGAAAAAAGGTTGATGGTTCAGGTATTTATAGAGATTATTAAGGTTTTTCACCCAGGGCTGACTCCTTTTCTTGAAAAACCCTTCAGGTGGCACAAAAAAATTGAGTCCTGTATGCGAATCAAGGGTAACATTTTGTGAGCTCCATCCCCTTTGGTAAGATAGGCCATCGGGATGATTGACAATAACACACCCAGCATGCACCCTGCTACCTGAAGAGGGATGTGCTCGACCATGATCGCTTGCTCATGGCACTAGGATTAAGAAATTCAGTGCAGTTCTCCAACCACTCCCCACAGGGGTAAAGTGTACTGGTGTGGTGCAGAAAGACGAGGAAGGCGAAAGATATTGATTGTGTAAAGGGCGGTAATAAGATTACCTCCCCTGTGATCAGCACCCTGTCGCAGCGTCGTGTTTTTTAAATTGGGACACACCAACGAATTGTGCAATGTTTCCTTGGGTGGTTGTTGAAAACCTTTCAACATTAAAGCACTTCGCCTACTTGGTGAAAGAACACCCACCCACCCCACCCACACACTTACTTACATGTGGGAACAGATGACAATATTGACAAAACTGCATACACACGGGGACTGGATGTAAAAAAAGCACATGAGTGCTTATTCCATCATTCTCGATATAAAATGAAATAATATATAAAAAATAATGAAATAAAAATAAAGTATAATGCTCTTTCTCTTATGTATGCGTCCATCCATGCACATTTTCTTGCATACAGGTAGGACCACTTTTTTTTTCTTATTGTCGTAGGATTGGAAAAGTTGTAAATGATTATTCTCACGCATACAATAATCAAATATCCCCTTTCCCTCCCTTCTTCTCCCCCCTCCCCTACCTAGTACATGCCCTTCCCTTTTCTCGTTCAGGCAGCAAATGTCACTCTTAAGTTAGTGATGACACTTAACTTTTAAAGAAATTTTACCCAAAAGGAATAAGGTATAAATTCTGCAGCCCCCAGAAAGATGACCCATAAAGGAGGAAACAAAGTGTGTTCTTACCCGAGACCCACAGCTCAAGTTATCGATCCCTACATTCCTTACTTGAGTGGATACGGCAAGTATTATTGGTTTGGATTGTGGGGTTTTAAGCTGGCCAAAAGCGATTTTTTCGCAATAATTGTTAAAAAGTAAATGTTCTTGCCAGTACCACTGAGGAAAAAAAGGAAACTTGAAATTTTCGAGGGTTGGACGAGGTCTTCGTAGACAAATCTCTCTTCCATGAAGTGGCTTTGCAATCCATGATCTTAACATCGGCATCTGCTTTTATTGCTGCATGCACCAAGATTTGAACCTGTACCGTCAGGATTTTCAGAACCTCCAGACCATGTGTTTTTTTATAGTCAGGAAGCTTATCCACCTTGCCTCGGGCACACCTGTTGTTGGTGGGGAAACTATTTCCTATCACACCGAAGTCGGATGTGCTGGACCGGACTTGTCAGGCGCTTAACGGCAGTGCAAAGCATTTTCGCTTATGTGACAGACAATAATATTTGCTGAGTGTGCGACGACGACGAGGAGGAATTTCCTATGAATGTTTTTTGTATATTGGTAGTTTTACCGACGCTCAGTAAAATATTTATGTGTGTGTGTGTGGTGTGTGGTGTGTGTGTGTGTGTGTGTGTGTGTGTGTGTGTGTGTATGTGTGTGTAGACCTCGGTCTGGTGGGTACAGACCAGAAGAAGTGGTTTGTGCTTAGGGCCCTCCTAGAGAAGGTAAAACCATGCCCATCGTAACGCACCATCCCTCCTCATCGAAAGAACCATTACACTGAGCCATGGCGGTAACCGTTTCCATTTGCCTGAAGCACCACTGAAGACTTTGTACTCGTGTTCATTGGCTTTACGATGAGGGGTGCAGACAAGAGAGACTGAAAATAAAAGAAACAATATACCTAAGTGCAGAGAGAGAGAGAGAGAGAGAGGAGAGAGAGAGAGAGAGAGAGAGAGAGAGAGAGAGAGGGGAGAGAGAGAGAGTAATTATTTACACCAAGGCCTTTAAACAGCAGGTTGCAGACATGAACACGTGGAACATCCATCTTTCTATTGATTCTAATATTCAAATTTTCCAAATATATTTTGAACTCACGTGAACCTTTAGACACAGGGACAGTGCAATCATGGAAAAGTATTGAACTTAATTTTAAAAAACCCTAAATATTTGAAAAGGTAATAAACTACCATCCTTTGTGAAAAGAGTAATGAAATACCATCCTGAGTGAAAAGAGTATTAAACTACCATCCTTCGTGAAAAAAAGTTATAAAATACCATCTTTTGTGAAAAGAGTAATAAAAGACCATCCTTTGCGCACAAAATTTGTTCTAAAGCGTCATGTACGACAAAATTCCTCAAGCTGTAAAATGTGTCTGTCTATTTGCAGGACCTGTGGTCTAACCAAGAACGGAACCTGGAGTGGAAGCCGACTGACGAAGCCAATGGCGGAATTAGTGTACTGACCCTGCCTATCACTCACACCAAGTGCTGCTGCCTCCCTGATCATGACAGAGCCCTCAAAGTAAAAAAAGAACCTCTCTCACTGATCATTTGTAAATTAGCTTCAGAAGGGAAAAGCGAATGACCAACACTAACGCAAGCTTGGCTCAGGTTTAAAGGGACTTCTTGAGCACAAAAGACGAAAATAGAAGTATACCAGACACTGATTTGAAGGACTACCTGAAACCCCCCCCCCCCCAAATACTCCTCCACCCACCAAAAATCTGCCTTCTCTTGTAGCGGAAGTGAGTAGTCAGTTGTACATAGCGTATCGATGTTATATGAATATTTCACCTGCCGGAAGAGCAGATAACTGCAGGTGCTAAGCTGTTTTTCTTCTGGTTTTGCTGTGTGTAGACTTTGCAAACGTTCGGTGGTATGTACAACTCTTCATTCACTAGACGCGGTTACGGCAGTTTCTGAGTTTTCACTTTGCAGTTTGTATGTTTGGTGATGAATAAGTTGTTCTGCTTCCATAAATCATTCATCGTCTTTATATGAAAGCAACAGCTTTATGCAGATGCTTGTGATATTTCTTATATGAGGAATACTGGCTCACTTTACACTTACTTAAAGCAACATTTGTGTGTGCTATCCTTTTTTTTCCTAAGCTATAGTTACAGCTTGCTTGGATTAAAAACTTGAAGTCTTTTGAAAACTGTAACATTGTGTGGTTAAAAGAAGGTAATTCAGAAGTTTAATTGCTCTATTCCCTGAATATTCTTGCCAATTGTTTTCTTAGTCGGCAGAAAAATACACACTCTTTCAGAAGTTACTGAAAACACAATCAGAATTGTTTCTGTGGCGAGGGGCAGTGTATGTCTTTGAGGAAAGTGACATTTATTCAACTGCTAAAGAAAACAATTTCTTCCCAGAAGTCAGTAAAATCAGTACTACAAATAAAACGTTTCTTCAAACAAACGCAAATGCAGATACGGAAACACTTTATGTAAAACATCACGGTTTTTTCTGCAGATACGGAAACACTCTCTGTAAAACATCACGGTTTCTTCTGCAAAGCTACATACATCTGCTGCTTCAAGTACAACCGAAGTCTGTGCTGCGAAACATACTACTAGGTTATTTTCTTCCACTGCAAGGGAAGTTTCTCTCATCCTCGGCAACGACTTTAACGACTGCTTTACTCAGATTTGGTGGCGATAGCGTTGTGTACCCTCAAGTCCAAAGCTTCGCCAGAAGTCTTGAAAAAATTACATGAAAAATTTGAGTTTAACATCGAGCTGTCATCCCCGAAGTGCAGTGACACTACAGAGAGCTGAAACGAGAGTGTGGGGGGTGTGATACAGTTGTGCAGTCTGTCTGTCAGTCTGTCGGTGTGTCTGTCGATCAGTATGTCTCAGCCACGGAAGTTCTCTCACGCCAAGGTGGCCATTCTGGGTGGACCAGGTGTCGGCAAGACAGGTGAGTGATGCAGATGTGTGTGTGTGTGTTGTGTGTGTGTGTGTGTGTGTGTGTGTGTGTGTGTGTGTTGTGTGTGTGTGTGAGAGAGTGAGTTTGTGTGTGTTTATGTGTGTGTGAGGGTGTATGTATGTATGTATGTATGTATGTGTGTGTGTGTGTGTGTGTGTGTGTGTGTGTGTGTGTGTGTGTGTGTGTGGTGTGTGTGTGTGTGTGTACTTTAGCTTACTTTTTCTCGTTTTCCTATAACTTTTTTTCTGTGATCTTTCCCTACCTTTCTTCCTTCATCCTGTTTTCTTTCTTACTTTTCCTGTTTTGTTACCATCATTCTTTCATTCCGACTTTCCTTCTTTTTTTTTCATCTTCCTTTTTTTCTTCTGTCCTTATTTCTTTTCACCCGCCATATTTATCTAATTAAAACAAAACAACTTTGCTCTAAGCTTTTTCTTTCGCATACATTTCTCTGAGCTGTATTTGTTTGTTTTAGCTAAATAACAGGTAAAGTTGTCTTTTCTGGTTGTGTGTGTGTGTGTGTGTGTGTGTGTGTGTGTGTGTGTGTGTGTGTGTGTGTGTGTGTGCGTGCGCGCGTGCGCGCTCATGGTTTGTTGCTTCAATAATGTAGGTTTGCTTTCCTTTCTTTCCATCTTTCTCTCTGTCTTTTATCCTGTTTCTTCGTCTTTCTTTTCAACTTGGCTTCCTTTTTCCTTCCTTTGTTCTGTTCTTTTGTTCAATATTTTTAAAATGCATTTTTCGTTTTTGTATTTTCCCCCGCGTTTTTTCTTTGAGCATTTTGTCATCGAGTTAACGTATCCTTTTTGGTGGGTTTTTTTGTGTGTGTCCTAGGTTTGGTGTTTGAGTAGTATGGTGCCAGCCATTTGTATTCAGTTTTCTCTGCCGTTTTGCTGTGTGTTTTCTTTGTCTATATGCGATGTGTTTTGTATGTAAACTGGTTTTTTTGCCTTTATTTTTTCTGTATGAATGCACTGATTGTCAATTTTCTCAAGTAATGCCAGCCTAATTATTTCTTTCTCTCTCTCTCTCTCTCTCTCTCTCTCTCTCTCTCTCTCTCTCTCTCTCTCTCTCTCTCTCTCTCTCTCTCTCCTCTCTCTCTCTCTCTCTCCCGCACTCTCTATCTTGCAGGTGTGTATATATATATATGTGAGTGTACATCCCTCCCTTGTGCTATATTTCCCTCTCACCCCCCCCCCCTCCTGTCGCTTCCTTCGGTCTCGCTCTTTCTCCCTCTCTCTCTCCACCTGTTTTCTCTCTATTTCCACTCTCCCTCCATCATTCCACCCTCGCTTTATTTTCTATCTCGTGCATATAGGTGCGCATGTAAGTGTGCACATGTGATGGGTAGGTGGATACGCGCATATGTGGATTTACAAGCATATAAGATTCAAGTGCCCCACTCCAGTACTTTCTGCCATTCATAAACAGATTCTGTCATGCAATATCGTAAAGGGTGTATGTTTTCCTTCCACTTTTTACGAGCGTAATGTAATTTTGCCCAAGTTAAGTACCTTCATAATGACTGTATGGTTGTTTCTTTGCCATCAAGAGCCTGGCCGTCAGTACCGCAGCTCTCTGGATGAGGTCTTTTGATCTTTTTTGTGTGTAGTACTTCATGGTTGGGATGAGGAACGGATGCTCACTGAGAGAGAGAGAGAGAGAGAGAGAGAGAGAGAGAGAGAGAGAGAGAGAGAGAGAGAGAGAGAGAGAGACAGACAGACAGACAGACAGACAGACAGACAGACAGACAGACAGGGAGACAGGGAGACAGGGACAGACAGACAGAGGCAAAGATTTAAATTTTGTATTGCACATGCTTTTTTTGCAACCAGTTCCGTGTGTTTGCAGTTTTTCAGTTTTATCATCCGTTCCTACCAGCACACATTGCATTGGCTTCCTCTTCCGAAAAGCGGAACGGGTTTTAACGTGTGCGCAAGATGTTCTGCGTGCACACACGAAAAATTACCACTTTCATCAACTAATCAACGCTCGACTAGTTTGCCGCAAGATATGCACACACACACACACACACACACACACACACACACACCACACACACACACACACGCACGCACGCACGCACGCACGCACACACACAAACACACAAACATGCACGCACGCGCGCACGCACACACACACACACACACACACACACACACACACACACACACACACACACACACACACACACACACACACTGCAACTGATAGCAGCATCACATAAAAGAAATCGAAGTGTTGTCAGCGTATTATGTTGGTTCTTAAACTGTCTAGCTGGTAAAATGAGACTCCGTCAACATGTGCATTTTTTCTGCTTTTT
>CM060333.1:42742380-42744880 GCA_030674155.1 Stramonita haemastoma | reverse complement strand
AGAGGAACCCTTTTCTCTCATGGATCTCTCTCTCTCTCTCTCTCTCTCTCTCTCTCTCTCTCTCTCTCTCTCTCTCTCTCTCTCTCTCTCTCCCTCCCTCCCTCCCTCTCTCCATGCCCCCTTTCTCTGTCTCTGTCTCTCTCTCTCACCCCCTCCCTATACTTCTCCGGGTAGATTCACCTCACACATGGGCTCTTATAGATCAGGGGGATGTGCAGAATTGCGGGGTCTGTGAAAAGAGGAGATAAAGGGAGGAAACCCAGCACCCTGCAATCCTTTTCAAAGACTTGAAGAGAACAGGGAATGTTGGGAGAGAGGTACCCGAGGCACGAGAGCCATGGACAATGTGGGATATAGCAGAGAAAGATTTATGGCAGAATGAAACCCTTCAAAGCGAAAAGAGAGAAGACTTAACTTGGGTGTGGAGATATTTGCTGTATGATAACCGCAGAAACTAGAGGATATACTGGAGACAAACTGCTTGGAGAAATGGTAGTAGAATGCCCTTGAGAAGAAAAAAAAGCCTTGAGGGAGAGCTAAACGCCAGATAGTCAGGGGGGACGGGATAGCCTAGTGGTCAGAATATCGCGCTCGCAGTTTGACGACCCGGGTTCGATTCCCGTCCGAGGGGATTTTCCCCCTAGAGTTAACATTAGTGCTGACTCCACTCTCTCTAAAAGTCCTTCGGATGAGACTATAAACAGAGGCCCCGTGTGCGAACGCACACTGAACATCTTGTGCACACATTAAATCCAGTTCCACTTTTCGTAAGAGCAGGCCATTGTGGTCCGGTGGGAACAGATGACAAGATTTACAAAACTGCATACACACGGGGACAAGATGTAAAAAAGCACAAGAGTGCTTTACTCCTATCCTCGAAATAAAAAAGATAAAGAATAACGTTTTTCAAGTGGATGTTAGAACGAAACAGACTCAAAAGCAAGGTATAATAAACAGTATGGAAGCTGTGGAGGAGTGATATGACGATAATAAGAAAATCGTAGAAAATAATGTACTTTGTGAGGAAAAAAGTAATCAGTTCAAAGACCATCATTCAAATGCTTAATGATAGTGGAATATACAAATATGGCAACGTTCTGGTGGCTCCTGCGACGGTACTTGGACCATTCGTATCGGTCATCGCCTTTCTAATGGATCATTCCAGTGGCGTGGAGAGGGGGGGAGGGTCTGCTGCATGGGTAACAGTTTGTCCTCCATACTTACTTACCCAGGCTTTGCGCTCTAAAGACTAGAGCGCAACTCTATAGTCTTCCGAGACTGATGGGTGCCTACTACTATACAAAAAAGAATTGAGTTTCAGAATACCCAGACATCATGGAGATAACCTGATACTGTAAAAAAGTAAATCACTCCAGTACCCCCTCCACTTCACCTTTTTTATTCGTTCATCGGCTATTCGAAGTTAACCAATGGTGAGATTTTTTGCGAATGTGACCGTTTTATTCTCTCATCATTAAGGTAGCCGCATTTCGATTTCGCAGATACGGCACCTTTTGGGAAAAAGCTGTAAAGTAAACCCTGGTTGTGGATATAACGGAAGAATTTGTGACTAGGAGTAAACCATAGAATCCCTATAATGCCAAGAGGAGACACTGCTGAGAAAAACTCGCTACAGGATACTTGAGGAGGGAACGTTAGGGAAACAGACCACAGGTAACATTTCTAGGGGAAACAAAATAGCGAGCAGAAAGACATCAGGAACACTTCAGGAAAAAACAGTATCGGGAAGAAGAACCATTGAGAACACTTGAGGGAATCCACAGAGGAAAAAACTCCACTAGGAGCACTGTAGGGGAAGAGTAGAAGTAGGCCTACGGATAAAGGCTATACCAGTCATTTAAAGACGAAAAATAGTAAGAAAAAGAGCATACAGAACACGTAGGAGTAAAACGGTACTGGGAAATAGACCACAGAGAACGCTTAAGAGGGAAAATATTAAGAAAAGACTAAAATAGTACTTCAAGGAGAAACAACAGTGGGAAATAGACTATAGGAAACACTTCAGAGTGTACAAATTGTGGGAAATAGACCATAGGTAACACTTAGTGGGAGACGACAGAGAACACTTAGGGATAAAACAAAGTACGAAAAACACCAGAGAGGACACATGAAGAAACAGTAGTAGGGAAAAGGGCCACAAAGAACGCTCAAGGGAGATAGCACAAAGGGAAAAATACTTTTTTACACAACGCTTCGGGGAAAAAAAAACTGGAGTAGGAAGAAGACCATAGAGAATGTTTGATATTTGAGGGAAAATAATTGCGAAAGGACCATCGGAAGTGGTTGATATTCAGAGAAAGGTGATTTGGGAAGATGAATATAAAGTGTTGTGTGTGTGTGTGTGTGTGTGTGTGTGTGTGTGTGTGTGTGTGTGTGTGTGTGTGTGTGTGTGTGTGTGTGTGTGTTTTCATAACTGTATAAGAATGATATAAAGGTTTGCGATAGCCTGTACTTTTCTGTTCCCCCTGTCTGTTCCAAC
>CM060333.1:42729880-42737380 GCA_030674155.1 Stramonita haemastoma | reverse complement strand
TATTTATTCTTTTATACTGAGGATAACGGAATAAGCACCCCTGTCTTTTTTTACATCCAGCCCCTGTTTGTATGCAGTTTTGTAAATCTTGTCATCTGTTCCCACCGGCACACGATGACCTACTCTTACGAAAAGCGGAACAGGATTTAACATATGCGCAAGATGTTCTGCGTGCGTTAGCACACGGGTCCTCAGTTTATAGTTTCATCCGAAGGACTTTTGGGGGGAGTGGAGTCAGCACTGATATTAACTCCAGAGGAAAAATCCGCGCGCCCGTGCTGTGTGTGTGTGTGTGTGTGTGTGTGTGTGTGTGTGTGTGTGTGTGTGTGTGTGTGTGTGTGTGTGTGTGTGTGTTGGTGTGTGTGTATGTGTGTGTGTGTGTGTGTGTGTGTGTGTGTGTGTGTGTGTGTGTGTGTGTGTGTGTGTGTGTGTGTTTAGAGAGAGACAGTCTTTAAGATGTAATTATAGACTTTTCTAGGCCAAGACAAGTCTTAGCCTATGTCCTTCGAAAAAAGTATGAAAACGAAAAAGAGATGAACAGGTCATCATTCTTAGACCTCGCACTGGGCACAACAGGCTAAATCACCACATATCTACAAAGCTGAAAATGGTTCCTTCTGCCTTGTGTGCCTGGAGTAAAGAAAACCAGACGGGCGAAAAATCCTTGAAAGATGCATGCTATACTGTGACATGAGGGAGATTGTGTGGCCGACGGAGATAACCTTGCAAACCAAACTGTACGGCCCACGAGAGGAACCGGAGAGGACATGCCATTACTTTTCCTAGATACATCTGACGCTGTAAAATGAACGGGAGAAGAAAATATCAGTAAAAAAGAAGAAGAAGAAAACGGTACTAATCGAAGTGTAGGCAACGTGGTATGGATTATCTCTGAGATTGTCGCTGTGGTTCTTACGGTCTTTCGTTTTTGTCTTTCCTAGTACACAGTTTCTTTTTTCTTTGTATTTACAAATAATCATTGAAAGATTCGCAAAGAATGCAGTGGTCTTGTGGTACCTGCACTTGTCTTTCCTCACTACTTTTTCCTCAATAAAAAGAATGCAGTGGTCACGAAAATTCACTCCTTGTAGTTTTACGGTTAAACATGATTTGGTTATTACACTGCATTCTCTCCTTTCTTTTTGAAGAAAGGGTAAGGAGGAGATGGAGGGAGGGAGGGAGGGAGGGAGGGAGGAAGGGAGAGAGAGAGAGAGAGAGAGAGAGAGAGAGAGAGAGAGAGAGAGAGAGAGAGAGCGAGCTCAAAGAAAAAGGTACAAGTGGTGAAATAAGTAAGAAAAAGATAGTAAATTAGAACGGACAGGGGCTAAAAGGGGCGATAAAAGAGGTAAAAGATAACACCACATCAGCAACACACAGCACAGAAGTGTCAGAGAGAACGCTTCCTTACTTTGGCACTGATGGCGCAATAGCAGCTGTTAGAATAGATCGCTGTGGGAGAGAAAGCATACTACATATTGCTGTGGGATACAGTACGTACATCCAGTGTCTTGCTATGTATGGACTTGCTCTTAAGTTTAGATACATGCATTGCCGCAAATTGCAACATTTGATTTGATTAAGAGCAAACGTACTGACTTTGCAGACGGACTTTTTATTTTGTTTTACAAGATTTAGTTTTTCTGGCTCTAATGTTTCAGTTTTGACAGTTTTGACAGTGCTGTTTTTGTCTGTGCAAAACTGGAAAGGTAAAAATGTTTCACTCAACTCCAAGATCAGACTAATGCGCTTCCTTGTCACATCCATATTCCTTTATGCCTGTGAATCGTGGACCCTGACTGCTGATTTTGGAGAGAAGAGTACAGGCGGTAGAGATGAGATGCTTCCGGAGACTCCTTTGCATCTCCTACAGAGACCACATAAGCAACGAAGACGTGCATAACAGAATCCAGCAAACCATCGGTCCCTGCGAAAACCTAACAATCGCAAAGAAGCGTAAACTTATATGGTATGGGCATGTAACAAGATCAAAAGGACTTGCAAAAACAACACTGCAAGGCACTGTCCAATGAGGAAGAAAAAGAGGCAGACCAAGGAAGAGATAGGAGGACAACAACAGCGAATGGATAGGCCCAGAACTCAAGAAAATTTTGAGAAAGAACAGAAAGAGGGATGGAGGGAACTGGTTGTCAAGTCTTCAGGGGTGCCCCCACTGTCGCCAGACAAAGGAATAGATAGATAAACAGATAGATAGATAGATAGATAGATAGATAGATAGATAGATAGATAGATAGATAGATAGATAGATAGATAGATATTTTAGTTTCCACTCTTGTCTGTTTTAGTCTGTGTGGATACCAATCTGTCGGTATCCTGCTGTTTCCCTGTCTCTTTCTCTTATGTTCCTTCTGTCCTTCTGTAAAGAGTACAAAGGCGGGAAGTTGTGTGTGTGTGTGTGTGTGTGTGTGTGTGTGTGTGTGTTGTGTGTGTGTTTGTGTGTGTGTTGGGGGGTGGGTGGGTAGGGAGGTGATTCCTAGAAAAATAAACACCGGAGTATTATATCAACACGAAGTACCATAGCAACACAAAGGTCAAGGGTGAAGGGCGTGTGGAAGGACGGATGCACACGCGCTCGCGTTCACTGTAAAACAATTAATACACAGCTGCTGTGGGTGATTGAGTGATGCCTGCGTTGTTACATCATGAACTGGATCAGGCACCAGCTGCTTCACTCTGGGAATGGTTAGATCACACCTTTACTCGACGTCAGTGCTCTCTTTAGTGTTGCTGGTATACCTTAGAAGTAACACACATGTGCTATCAGCGTTGAACCAACAACGAACTGAACAACTTCTTCGTAGAACGCTCTCACAGCAACTATTGTCCGCCATATTAGCGGAAATGTGTTGCGTTTCTATTAAGTACCTGACAAGTCAGACTCAGTGCATCTTACTTCAGCATGGAAGCATCTTTAAAAGTCTTTTTTTTTTTTTTACAAAAAAATGCTGGAGAATGGACCAAGAAGGCAGAAAGTACACAAGAAGGGGGTGACAGGGAAAAAAGGAACAGGGCAAAACTAGAGACGGGGATAGAAAAGAGGAAATTCATAGCACATAATTTCCAGAAGGTGGGGATGCTATTTATATTGAACCCCCCCCCC
The DNA here is from genome assembly GCA_030674155.1 of Stramonita haemastoma. Classification (NCBI taxonomy): domain Eukaryota; kingdom Metazoa; phylum Mollusca; class Gastropoda; order Neogastropoda; family Muricidae; genus Stramonita; species Stramonita haemastoma. The sequence continues at coordinate 42,734,262 of CM060333.1, read as the reverse complement.
CCCCCCCCCCCCCCCCCCCCCCCCCCCCCCCCCTGCAGCATCCCCACGGAGAGAGAACTGAATAACATGAAGACTGAATCGTAAAAGACAGGATTTGCCACCAATTCAAGTATGGACCTCTGTTCGTAAATTCTGCCAAAGGATATTACAGGAAGCTAGAATGCGACATTTAGTAGTGAGTTATAGGAAACCTCTGTTACCATCATGGATGTGACTTTCTTATTCAGCAGTGATCAAGTCATTAGAGGAAGCAGTACACAAGCCTTCAGGAAAGCACGGCTGGGAAAATCAGGGCAAAACACAATAGTTTGTTGTCATAAATGTAGGGCTCAAAGTGCCCCAGTTATCAGGTTAAAACCCAAACATTTGGAATAGTATTCCCCAGCCAATCAGCACTCGGCATGTAGCTCGCGCTCACTTTGCATGCTTGCGCGTGCGTGCGTGCGTGTGTACGCATGTGTGTTTATCATCATCATCATCATCATTGTTGCGGTTATTACTATTATTATTATTATTATTATTATTATTATTATTATTATTATTATTATTATTATTATTATTATTATTGTTGTTGTTGTTTAGTATTTTCTCATTTATTTTGATGATAGTGGACTAATTACTCATGTGCCATTTTTTTCCCCATCCAGTCCCCATGTGCATGTGAGTGGTTGAGTGTGTGCGTGCGTGCGTGTGCGCGCGCACTTGCGCGTGTGTGTGATTGAAAACCAGGAACTCGCTACGAACCTCACCTCACATATCTTTCAAACATTAATTTTTACGAGCTTGAAAGGAAGCAGCAAAAGCCTGAAACAGGGGAAGCAGACTGAAAACGTTGGCCCCTAAATTGAAAGCGACGATTAAAGTGATGGAACAGCGCCCCTGCATGGCGTTGATTGGCCAACAGCGCCTGTCGGGCAGATAACCGCCATGATAATGATAGTCATGATCCCCGCCATCATTCGCACTATATTTTCCACATTCCTTTGGATGGCAGACTGTATATATAGGGTCTTGTCTTATCTGTGAGATAGAGTGGTTTTTTTTTGTTCTGTTCTGCTCTGCTCTGTCTGTGTATGTGTGTGCCTGTGTGTGTGTGTGTGTGTGTTGTGTGTGTGTGTGTGTGTGTGTGTGTGTGTGTGTGTGTATGTGTGTGTGTGTGTGTGTGTGTGTGTCTGTCTGTCTGTCTGTCTGTTTGTCTGTGTGTGTGTGTGTGTGTGTGTCTGTCTGTCTGTCTGTCTGTCTGTCTGTCTGTCTGTCTGTCTGTCTGTCTGTCTGTCTGTCTGTCTGTCTCTCTCTCTCTCTCTCTCTCTCTCTCTCTCTCTCTCTCTCTCTCTCTCTCTCTCTTGAAATCTCTGCGTCTGTCCTCTCTGCGTTTGTCCGCATACACACGGGGACAGGATGCAAAAAAGCACTTGACTGCTTATTTAACATCCTCGAAATAAAAGAATAAATTGTCTTGTGAAGTGTAGCTTTTGTCTTTTTACATTTTTTTTTGTTTGTATGGTTGTTCCTCTTGATTTGATCTGCTTCTGGCAAACACACACACACACACGCACGCACGCACGCACGCACGCACGCACACACACACACACACACACACACACACACACGCGCGCACAAACATACACACACATACGCACACACACATTCTCCAGAATGATAGCGAAGTGGTGATTGTAATGTTACAGAAAGGTGGGAAAACATCAACGTGCCTGTCTGTTTGTTGTGATTGCAATCTGTAGTGTGGACATTTTTATCCCCTTTCTGTCGTCAATCATTCATGTGTTTGGCAGCTGTACATTCTCTCTCTCTCTCTCTCTCTCTCTTCTCTCTCTCTCTCTCTCTCTCTCTCTCTCTCTCTCTCTCTCTCTCTCTCTCTCTCTCTTATATATATATAGAGAGAGAGAGAGAGAGAGAGAGAGAGAGAAAGCGACGATTAACGACTATATATAGCGTTATATATAGCGACTATATATAACGACTATATATAGCGACTATATATATATATATATATATATATATATATATATATATATATATAGAGAGAGAGAGAGAGAGAGAGAGAGAGAGAGAGAGAGAGAGAGAGAGAGAGAGAGAGAAGAGAGAAGCCTTTCGAGTTCTGCACTGAAATTTTTTACCACAATATGTCAGTAGAAAACTGAACCTGGCGAAGCTCATCCCTCTGTATGTAGCAGGGTGCATGCTGAGCAAGTTCGTGACATCCAAAACCACCGTCCATAACTGATTTACTCTTCTACGAAAGGTGGATGGGGTTCTTAACGTATTCGCAGGATGTTCTGCTTATGTTCTCATTCGGGATCTTTGCTAACAGTCTGTCAGTAGGACATCCAGGACAGTGAAGTCGGTACTATTGTTAGCTGCAGGGGAGAAATCCCTCGACTAGAGAGCTCAGTTAATATCAGACCACGAGTTCTGATCTAACCATTGGGATCTCCAGCCTGCTGGAGACAGAGAACAAAACAAAGGCATGGGAGTAGAATGAAAGACACGGAACTACAGAACTGCTTTTTAAAAGTGGGTTCATCCCTGACGTAGAAATATGGCTACCTAAATGGTGGGAAAGAAAACGGTCGCATACGCAAAAATCTCACGATTGGTAAACCTTAGAGCTGTACCGAGGAACGAAAAAAAGTGAATTCATCCCGAGGTAGGTGGAATGCGGCAACCTTAATGGTGGGTATAAACGGTCGCATGCATACAAACGGTGGCATGCATACGCAAAATCTCACGTTTGGTGATCTCGAGCTCTAGCCGAGGAGAGGAAACAAAAAAAAGAGAAGTGAATTCAGGCAGGGACTAAGCCATCACCACCGACACTGACCATACAAAACACACTGCTTGGTACGGACTGTTTAGTTTGACGAGGGCAATGCATCAAATAATGAAGAGGGATATGATGATCATTGCGACTAGGCTTTGACACAGAGTGTGTTGTCATTAGGGAAGAGAACAACCTAGTGGTTAGATCGTCGCTGATCTGGGGGTAACTAAGGGTGCGAGTTCAAGTCTTCACTGAGGTGTCTGTTCCAGTTGATCTTTTTCTCCTGGAATCGACATTGGTACTAACTTATTTCCCTGCAAATCTTTGCGATGAGACTATAAACAGAGATTCCGTATGCGCGAAAGCACGCCAGTGAGATATATATGACATGAACATGCCAAGCATGCACGCAGCTACTATCACTCTGAGAAACGGACTCCTTCAGGATCACTTCGCCGACGACACACTGCCTTAACATTCAGTGCATTGCCCAACGACTCCTCAAGGAGTTAAGAGAGAAGTGGGCCAGTCAGTCTGTGAGTTAGTCAGTTAGTCAGTCAGTGAGTTAGGCAGTCAGTGAGTTAGTCAGTTAGTCTGTCGGTTAGTCAATCGGTCAGTTAGTCAGTCGGTCAGTCAGTCAGCCAGCCATTCAGTCAGTCAGTCAGTCAGTCAGTCAGTCAGTCAGTCAGTCAGTCAGTCAGTCAGTCAGTCAGACAGTCAGCCATTCAACCAGTCAGCCATTCAGTCAGTCAGTACAGCACCATTTCTGTTAGCGGTGGAAGGGGTCATGGACAGTGTACTTGTATATATCGGTCTGGCAGTTAACTCTATAACGACGGCAGTAGCTCTAGCAGTATGATAGCAGAAATGACCATTTGTCTCTCTTCAAACTTTTGGCATCGAGTGTGTAGCAGCAGCAGCAGCAGCGGCGGCGGCGGCGCGGCGGAAGCAGTAACAACAACAGCAGCAACAACAATAACAAGAGGAACAGTAATAGCAACAACAGTATCAACAACAAGAACAGGAGCAGTAGTAGCAGCAGCAGCAACAACAGGTTTCCCTTCTGATAACACTAACAGTAAGGACAAGCACTTTTCCGTCTTTACCCAAACTTCAGGTTTACTCTACAGCAACAAAATTTTTTTTTTATGAACGGTGATAGTGATGGTGAGCCATTTTCCTATATTACAGCTTTGACTTTGAGCCTCTGGCAACAACAACGTTTTCGATAACAAATGATAGTGATGATGAAGAAAAATTGGCTGCCGAGGAATCTTGGCCGTTAATAACAACCGTGGGATGATAGCTCAGTGATTTGAGAGCAGCTTAAGTTGTAAGCTGACGGTATACATCAGAGCATGAGGTGACTGTTGAAGGGGGTTTCTTTTCCCAGTAGAGCTAACGTGGGTACTGATTCAAGCGTCATAAAAACTTCTGTTCCCATAGAGAGCATGATACATTAATCACGTTCCAATACTTATACACACGAGTACACAGCTACGCATACCATACACGCAACTATAGACTCAGGTATGCATCCTTACACGTACGCGTGCGCGTATGGCCGCCGCACGTATATACAGACTTACATACTTGTACA
>CM060333.1:42692380-42714880 GCA_030674155.1 Stramonita haemastoma | reverse complement strand
GAATGGCATGTATGTGTGTAATAGTATTGCTTTGCTTTTATGCTTTTTCTGTTGTTTTTTTTCTTTTGAACCGCCATAAATTTTGTGTTTTGAAAGGTGCAAGTTTGTTTAGAATAAAAGAAAATGGAAGTATGTTCATTTATGGTCTAATGATTCGCCTGCTTTCGTTACATACCCAAACGCAGGAACAAACAAACAAACAAAAAAACAAAACAGTAAGCCCCCCCAAAAAAAACCCCAAACAAAACAATACAAAACAACCGGAACAAACCCCTCCCCCAACAAAATAACTACAAAAACCAAAGAAACCCCCCATCCAAATCCAACTTAAAGAATTAAGCATTTTTTTTAAATGAAGAAGCTGGCTGTTTATTTCCTGATCAGGTCTTTACCCGCTGTATACTTTTGAACTAATCTGACTCCTCTCATAACTCCCTGAGGAGTCTACAGGGCGCTGCATAACGTCTTCATGCAGTGCGTTGTGGGCAAAGTAGAATCTAGTGGACCTATCTCTCTCCAGTTCTGCTGTTTGGATCTTTTCACTGTTGGTACGAATGAGGGCAAGGGGTGGAAGGAGAAGAGGCAGAATAGCCAAGTGGTTTGAACATCATACTCCTAATCTATTGGTAGATCACTGAGAGCACGGGTTCAAGCCTTTAGGCAGGTGCCTGTTGAAGGGAATTTTTTCTTTGAAAGTAACACTGATACTGATTCCACTCCCCAGAAATCCTTTAGATGAAGCGATAAGTCGAGGCCTCATATACGAACGCATACAAAGCATCTTACACACACACACGTTCAAACTCTATCCACCTTTCGAAGAAGTGCAGGCCAGTTATTGCAGGAGTCATGGGTGGCACGGTGTACGTGATACTCAACATGTACATGTTACCTGGAGACAGGTGGGATCCGCCAGGTTCAAGTCGCCCACGGCGCACAGCCTGAAAAATCCAGTGAAGACCTAGTGCCAGGAGTTAAGGAAGAAGTCTATCAATTGGTCAGGCAGTAAGCTAATCGATCAGTCAGTCAATTGGTCGGGCAGTAAATCAATCGGACTGTCAGTCACTTATTTGGTCGGTCATTACACAGTCACTCAGTCGGTTAGGCAGGCAGTAAAGTGAATCGATCTGTCAGTCAGTTATTCTGTAGGTCATGAATCGGATACAGAACCAGAACTTTTTTCTTTGCTGGGCCCAGGATATGTAAGGTTTTGGTAAGGTTAGGAAGAGATTCTGAATGATTTCAAATATGGTGTCATCTTTTTCGAAATATCACGTCGAAAAAAAAGCCACATAACAAATAAATGAGACTATAAACCTAGGTCCCTTGCACGGAGAACATCTTGTGCATAATTTAAATCCAGTTCAGCCTTTGAAAAGGGTAGGCCATTTTTGCCAGAGGGAGCGGACGACATAAATTGACAAAACCGCATGCACACGGCCGGGGACTGGATGTAAAATAGCAATTGAATGCTTGTTCCATTATCCTCGAGACAGAAGGATAAAGAAAAATTAGGAGACTGGGTATCAACTCAAAACGACACATTGGCTTTGCGAACCATCTCTGCGTGAATGGCAATTAAAAACAAAAGGTAAGAAATAATCCAACTAGTTTTTTTCCTTACCGGGGCGACGAACAGACTTGGGGGTGAAAACGGTGAATGTACACAACGCGAAACAGTTTAATAAGAAACGAACCAAACAGAAATAAAACAGAAAACAAAACTAAACAAAACAAAACCAAAAAAAGAAAAAGAAAAGAAAAATTTCTTGGAATTTTGGCGTTTACAGTAAGTAATCTGCGACCACAACAGTAGAACGCAGAGCAGAAGTGTAAACAAACCACTACACTACGTGCCGTAGCTGCTGAAGGTCTCCTTGTTTAGGTTTCGTTTTGTTTTGTTAGCAATTTTCTTTTATTGCTTTGCTCTCTTCTCTTTCTTCTTTCTTTCTTTCTTTCTTTCTTTTTCTTTCTTTCTTTCTTCTTCTCTCTTTTTCTTTCTTCTTTCTTCTCTCTTTTTTCCCTTTAATTTCTTTTTTTTTTTCCTTCTTGTTTTTCGTTTGTTGTGGTGCTATTTATTATCGCTCTTTGTGTTCTTGAGAGAGAGAGAGAGAAGAGAGAGAGAGAGAGAGAGAGAGAGAGAGAGAGAGAGAGAGAAGAGAAGAAGACAGAAGAGACAGACGAGACAGACAGACAGACAGACAGACAGACAGACAGACAGACAGAGACAAAGAGAGAGAGGGGGGGCATTCATTTATATTTATTTATCTGTTTGGAAACTTTTACATTATTTATTTGTGTTTTTGTTCAGATCACAGCTGTGAAAAGACATTACATGTTTGCTTTCGTCTACGTAATTTCTCATGATATCACTTGTTATGAAAGGATGCTAGAGAAAGCACTCCTCCCTCCTCCTTCTCTCTGAGTGTCTGTCTTTTTTGTTTTGTTTTGTTTTGTTTTGTTTCCCACTTGGTTAGAGCACTGAGGCTCACCAATGGTGAAATTTTGCGTATACGACCATTTTTGGCATTCGCTTCTGTCTTTCCATGTCTGTCCCCTTCTCTCTGTTTCTGTCTGTCTGTCTGTCTGTCTCTGATTCTCTGTCTGTATCTCTGTCTGTCTGTCTCTGTCTGTCTCTGTCTCTCTGTCTCTGTCTCTGTCTGTCTGTCTGTCTGTCTCTCTGTCTGTCTGTCTGTCTGTCTGTCTGTCTGTCTCTGTCTCTGTCTCTCTGTCTCTCTCTCTCTCTCTCTGAAAAAAAGAGCATGAGTTGGTTATCTATGACCCTTGGAAATAAACATTTTCATTGATTTAAATAATTTTGATATGTGTCTGTTTGCCCCACCCTGTCTCTATCTCTGTGTCTGGCTGGCTGGCTGTCTGTTTGTCTGTGTGTCTGTGCCCCCCCTTTTCTCTGTGCTATATTTGTTGTAATGTCGAGTTGTGGTAGGTCTCGAAATAAGCGGTTGTTGTTGTTACATTCTATTTTGGAGTTCTTCAAGAGTGTTTGTAGTTTGCTTTGATCGTTCTCGCCTTCTTATTTTCTGTTCTTTTTTCGTTCCTTTAGGAGTTTTCTTCCCCCCAGCCACACTTTTTGGGGTTAAATCGTGCTATTATTTTTGTTACCTTCCCAACCTCCTTTTTATTTTTTGAAAAGTCTTTTCCTTCTATTTTCATGTTCTGTCTTTCTTTCTTTCTTTCTTTCTTTTCTTTCTTTCTTTCTTTCTTTCTTTCTTTCTTTTTCTTTTTCTTGTTTTCTTTTTCTGTTTGCAGTTCTCCTTTCCTTTAATTTTTCGTTCTTTTTTCTTTTCATTCCTGCTTTTGCGCCAGCTGTCTTTTTATATCCTTCCGTTTAATTCAGTCCTTTTCTCTGTCTTTCCCCCCCTCTCTTGAAACTCTTTACATCGAGAAGAGAAGACGCTTTCGGTCCACTTTCACTTGCACGTGACACACTGCATCAAACTTCAGTGCTGTACCGCAGCGACTGTAGGAAGTTAAGAGAAAAGTCAGTGCCTTTTTCCAGGTTCTTTTTGTTTGTTCCGCAGTCGAAAAGAATTGAACTTTTCTTTATTTTCTCTGTGGAGAAGTCGAGTTATTTTTCTTTCTTTTCTCGGTGAAGAAGTCAAGTTATTTTTCTTTCTTTTGTCTGTGAAGAGGTCAAGTTATTTTTCTTTCTTTTCTCTGTGAAGAGGTCAAGTTATTTTTCTATCTGTATCTGTGAAGAAGTCAAGTTATTTTTCTTTATTCCTGTATAGGGAAATAACGTTAACGGTTATTTTTCTTTATTCCTCTAAGGGAAATAACGTTATTTTTCTTTCTTAGGGAAACAACGTTATTTTTCTTTATTTCTCTATAGGGAAACAGTGTTGTTTTTCTTTCTTAGGGAAACAACTTTATATTTATTTATTCCTCTATAGGGAAACGTTATTTTCTTTCTTAGGGAAACGTTATTTTTTCCCTCTAGGGAAGAAACGTCATTTTTCTTTCTCTGTAGGGAAACGTCATTTTTCTTTCTCTGTAGGGAAACGTCATTTTTCTTTCTCTGTAGGGAAACGTCATTTTTCTTTCTCTGTAGGGAAACGTCATTTTTCTTTCTCTGTAGGGAAACGTCATTTTTCTTTCTCTGTAGGGAAACGTCATTTTTCTTTCTCTGTAGGGAAACGTTATTTTTCTTTCTCTGTAGGGAAACGTTATTTTTCTTTCTCTGTAGGGAAACGTTATTTTTCTTTCTCTGTAGGGAAACGTTATTTTTCTTTCTCTGTAGGGAAACAACGTTATTTTTCTTTCTCTGTAGGGAAACGTTATTTTTCTTTCTCTGTAGGGAAACAACGTTATTTTTCTTTCTCTGTAGGGAAACGTTATTTTTCTTTCTCTGTAGGGAAACGTTATTTTTCTTTCTCTGTAGGGAAACGTTATTTTTCTTTCTCTGTAGGGAAACGTTATTTTTCTTTCTCTGTAGGGAAACAACGTCATTTTTCTTTCTCTGTAGGGAAACGTTATTTTTCTTTCTCTGTAGGGAAACGTTATTTTTCTTTCTCTGTAGGGAAACGTTATTTTTCTTTCTTTCTCTGTAGGGAAACAACGTCATTTTTCTTTCTCTGTAGGGAAACGTTTATTTTTCTTTCTCTGTAGGGAAACGTTATTTTTCTTTCTCTGTAGGGAAACGTTATTTTTTTTCTCGTAGAACTATTTTCTTTCTCTGTAGGGAAACAACGTCATTTTTCTTTCTCTGTAGGGAAACGTTATTTTTCTTTCTCTGTAGGGAAACGTTATTTTTCTTTCTCTGTAGGGAAACGTTATTTTTCTTTCTCTGTAGGGAAACGTTATTTTTCTTTCTCTGTAGGGAAACGTTATTTTTCTTTCTCTGTAGGGAAACGTTATTTTTCTTTCTCTGTAGGGAAACGTCATTTTTCTTTCACTGTAGGAAACGTTGTTTTTCTTTCACTGTAGGGAAACGTTATTTTTCGTTTTTTCTCTGTAGGGAAACGTTATTTTTCTTTCTTCCTCTGTAGGGAAACAACGTTATTTTTCTTTCTTCCTCTGTAGGGGAACAACGTTATTTTTCTTTCTCTGTAGGGAAACAACGTTATTTTTCTTTCTTCCTCTGTAGGGAAACAACGTTATTTTTCTTTCTCTGTAGGGAAACGTTATTTTTCTTTCTTCCTCTGTAGGGAAACAACGTTATTTTTCTTTCTCTGTAGGGAAACGTTATTTTTCTTTCTTCCTCTGTAGGGAAACAACGTTATTTTTCGTTCCTAGGGAAACAATAATATTTTTCTTCCTCTGTAGGGAAACAATGTTATTTTTTTTATCTGTAAGGAAACAACGTTATTTTTCTTTCTCCCTCTATAAGGAAACAACGTTATTTTTCTTAGGTAAACAACGTGATTTTGTTTCTTTCTTTTGTAGGCAAACACAGTTATTTTTCTTTCTTCCCCACTCCTCTCATCCCTGTCTCACCAGACACAGCCTTGTCTAGACTTACTTTTGGGGGTTGGAGTATCGTATGAGGTTGCTGAAGGAAGTCACACACTGCTATTCGGTCATTTAGGTAGTGTCTTACATGCCTGTTGTGATTCAGTATACACAAGACACCCCTTGCTATAGGTTTCTCGTGTAGGTGCCTAATGGCTGAGCTAAAGAGAGACAAATGCCCTGGCTGAGGAGATGACCGTCACCGTGTCCACCCAACCTCCCCCCTCCCCTTCCTCCTTTGAAATAAGTAGCTTTGGAGATCACAAGACAAACACGGGTATGGCTCCGCAGAAATGCTGGAACCTGGGATCGGGATGTCATAAGATCAGGGCATAGGCGGTCATTAAATTAGCCAGGGATGCTTTCTTTTATTGTGTGGCAATTATCTCTCAGTCTCTCTCTCTCTGTGTCTGTCTCTCTCTCTGATTCTGTCTCTATTTGTCTCTGTCTGTCTTTGCCTGTCTCTGTCTGTCTCTGTCTCTCTCAACCGTGAACAAGAATCAGGGTATTGCCCTCAAAAGGGAAAAAAATTCTATAAATTCCGAAATATTTTATAGTTTCATTTTTGCCTCGTCCATTTAGGCAGAGCATTCCACGATCAGAGCTAATAGCAACGTTCTAAAACGTTTCGTTCATCGCATAACCTTTCGTGGTAATGGTATCGAGTTCTTCTCCCCATGCAGGGTTGGTCGGAAATGTCTACAGATGAGGACATCAAAGGCAGTTTGGTAGATAGGAAAGACTTATCATCGGCAGGAGGGCGATTGGCTATCACTGAAATTTTATGACTGCTACGCCCGTTAACGATCTTCTTTTTTCTCAGTGGAATTTCATTAAAAAAAGATAATGGATGAAGAGTAGCGGGAAAGATGGTACTAATTAGATTTAATTGTTGTTGTTTTTTTCATCCGTGCAGGCTGGTGTGTTTGTGTGTGGGTGGGTGTGGGTGGGTTGTTTGTGGTTTAGTGGTTATGTGTGTGCGTGTGCGTGTGTGTGTGCGTGTGCGTGTGCGTGTGTATGTGTGTGCGTGTGATTGTATGTGTGTGTAGTTGTGTGTGTTGTGTTGTGTGGTGGCGGTTGGTGGGTGATCGGGCCTTGTGTGTTTGTGTGTGTATATGTATGTGTGTGCTTGCGTGCGTGCTCCACCCACTCTCCCCTCTCTTTTTCTTATTGCAGGTGCTTTTGTTTTTCCCATAAAAATTGGGGGGGGGGGGGTGGGTTATAGAAATTTTCCAGTGACAAAAATTTGTCGCAATAAGTTTTTTTTTAAATGTCGCTAAATGTATGCTGTACCGTACTTAGCACAGTCCCTTAATTTATCCAGCTGTAAATGGGTACCTGCCCTCTTTAGGGTCAGGGAAAGTAAAGCAGCGAGGGAGAGGAGATGGGCCTCATCCTCAATATGCTGGCCCCTGGAGAAGCTGTCTCAGACATCTCTCTTCCCAACAACCGCATTGGTTATGGAAACACCATTACCTTTTACTTTTTAAATGTACACTGCACATCTCTTCATAGTCTCATCCGAAAGACAAACACCCAGACCACCGCTCACGGTCAAGTGGATTGAAGGAAAAGTTCAGGTTTGGACCGGGTCGAACACACAACTTGTCGCTTTCTAGACGGGTGTGTTAACTCTAAGCCATCTTTCCATGTTTTTAAGAACACAGTGTGGGAGGCCGGATAGCCTGGTAGTTAGAGCGTTGAGCTTGTGAAACGATGGCCTGGGTTCGAGCCTACACCGAAACCCCTGTTCGAGGGGATATTTTTCCTGAAGCTAACATCATACCGACTCTGCTTTCCCATAAGTTCTTCATGTGAGACTATATACCAAGGTCCGGTGTGCTAACGCACACAGAACCTCTTGCATACACTATTAAACCAGTTTCGCCTTTTGGAAGAGTAGGTCATTTCATGTTGGCAGGAACGGATGACAAAGTTAAAAACAAAACGCATGCACACTGGTGTCGTGTTTTGACATCGTCCTCGAAGTCGAAATGCGGCTACCTTAATGGTGGGCAAAGACGGTCGCATACGTAAAATCTCACCATTCACGCAGCCTTTGAGCTCTTGCCAAAGAATGACCCCCCCCCCCCTAATCTCCCCACCCACCATACCCCCAAAAGCCAACCAAACCAACAAGCAACCCCCCTCCCCCGAAGAAAAACCAACAAAATTCAACCAAATCCAGAAACAAAAACAAAACAACCCCCCTCAATGTGTTTCCAGATTTGGGTGTTCGCGAGAGGCACAACAAACACAATTCTTACAATTTATCCGCATCTTGGTGTATACATGCGATACGCACAAACACTTACGCCTACAATCTAAGATACCCAACATCTTCGCAGCGTGACTTCATCCAGTTCTCCCCAAAACTTTGCAGTTTACAGTGCATGCAGATGTTTACAGAGGTTTTCCAACGGCATAAACTGCGAAGGAAAGCAGAGACAGGTGTTGCAACGATGGAGAGGTGTTAATGTGCAGCGAGTTTGTTGGCCCTAGCATGCTGTCGACTGGCTGATTTGTGGGTCGAGAGTTCGTGTCTGTTGTGTGTATGTAACGAGTGCGTGTTTGACATGTGCACTTCCTTACGTAAGCATGCGGAGGCGGACAACATTCAATGTTGTTTTCCCCTGTTTTGTGGATCAAGTTAGACATCTCTTGTGTTCTGTATCTTCCGCTGTCTTATCTTAGGACTGTGGTTTTCCTTCTTCACCTTTCTGTCTGTTTGTCCTCATTTATTTGTTTATTTATTTTGTAAATCTTTATTGTTGTAATCTTTTATTTCGAGGATAATGGAATAAGCGCTCGTGTGCTTTTTTTGCATCCAGTCCATGTGTGTAAGCAGTTTCGTCAATTTTGTCTTTGTTCGTGTGCCTTTCCACCTGCCTGTCTGCCTTCCTGCCTGTCTGTCTGTCTGCCTGCTTGTCTGCCTGCCTGCCTACCTGTCTGTCTGTCTGCCTACCTGTCTGCCTGCCTGTCTGTCTGTCTGTCTGCCTGCCTGCCTACTTGCCTATCTATCGGCCTGTCTGTCACTCAGTCAGTCTGTCTCTTGATGCTTTCTAAAAATCTCCTTTTCATCGTGTGGCCGATGTACAATTAAACCATTTTAGAGTTGTTTCTGTCTTTCTGTTTGTGTCTGTTGTCTGTCTGTCTGTCTGTCTGTGTCTGTTGTCCTTGTCTGTCTTTCTATCTGTCTGTCTGTCTGTCTGTCTGTCTGTCCTGTCTGTCTGTCTGTTCTGTCTGTCTGTCTGTTGTCTGTCTGTCTTGTATGTCTGTATGTCTTGTATGTCTGTTGTCTGTCTTTCTTCTGTGTATGTATGTATGTTGTATGTGTGTATGTTGTTGTGTGTATGTATGTGTGTTGTATGTTGTTGTGTGTGTAGTGTGTGTGAGTGTGTGATATTTTCAGTTTAACGTCTATTCCCATCTAGGGATTCTACACTTTAAAATGTAGGACGAAGAAAAGTTTACAAAAGGGGGCGAAATTGGGCTTGAAAACTACACTTTAAAATCCCAGAGTATCGAGAAAAAAGTAAACAATAGCTTAAAAACACTGTCAGAAAGCATTGCTGTATAAAAAAAACTTTAAAATAATACAAATAACTGACTGATGGGACTTCTTAAAATACGCTAACACAATATCTAACATATGCAAGGTTGAGACAAAACCTTATCTAACAAAATTATGATAGACTAGTCACAGCAGGAAAAAGTAATGCTGTTAAATGTGTGTGTGTGTGTGTGTGTGTGCTGTGCGTGCGTGCGTGCGTGCGTGCGTGCGTGCGTGCGTGCGTGCGTGCGTGCGTGCCTGTCTGTCTGTCTGTCTGTCTGTCTGTCTGTCTGTCTGTCTGTCTGTTGTCTGTTGAAAACACCTGGATTTTTAGCGCTACATTTGATGACTCACCCACTCACTCTCTCCATATCTCAGTTTTTATTCTCCATCTCTCCCTGTATGCACTGTTGCAATACAAGCACAAGCAGAAGGGCACATGCACACAAAACTAAACTACACACCAAAAATACAAACGCGCAAACTACGGAACAAACAAAACCCCTGAAACAACACAAACGACAAAACCTGTCATCGGCTTCTGAGACGAAACATAAAAGGGAAGAAGAAAAGCAGACAACCTGAAGAACTGTTTTTCAGTGTTGTTGAGTTTGCAGAGAAGTTTTCACACTGAGGGACAAGGCATTGAATTCACAGTCTTGCAACAGACAGGGCAAAGTCTAGGATGCTGGAAACTTCAGGCGGGAAAAAAAATTCCAAGGAAAACCTCAAGGAGAACTTGGGTTATCAGGAGGTTTTTTTTGACATAGAGGAGAGTACGTGGAGAGAGAGAGGAGGAGAGGGGGAGGAGAGAGAGAGAGAGAGAGAGAGAGGGGGGGGGGGGGGGGGTCAAAGTCAATTTTGTACGCCCACTTTCAGAGTTGGAGAGAGATCTAGATGAGAAAAGAGGTGAAATCCTATATTAGTTTGTTGTTTTTTCCTCCCATAGGGTGCAGAGAGAGAGAGAGAGAGAGAGAAGAGAGAGAGAGAGAGAGAGAGAGAGAGAGAGAGAGAGAGAGAGAGAGAGAGAGAACAGTAAAAAAGAGAGGGCGCGAGGAAAAGAAAGAGGGTAACATGCATGAGAGAGAAGCAAGGGTACACTAACAAAAAGACACTTTCTGCAGAAGAAAGAGGGTGGACGAGTTTTCCTTGGTTTCCAGACGAAATAGAAACGGGTTTATCAAGGTCAAGAAATATCTGCGGGTATGCCAGGAGTCCCCACAGACTGTGGGGAGTTGTGTATGTCTGGGTTGATGGGTCATACAAGGTCAGGAACTGATAAAAAGAAGGCACGCAAAGGACAGACACACACCACCTCCACATGCTGAAAGAGGCAGAGGCATAACGGGCTTTTGAGGTTTAGTGGGTTGTTCACAGCTTACGTATGCTGGTTATCTGAGGCGTTTTATGTTAGTGTTGTGTAAACAGCAGTCTCTGTGTCTATGTCTCCTGTGTATTTTGTTTGTATCTTTCCGGGTCTGTTTGTGTGCACGTTTGGGTATGCCTCTTCAACTTTGCACGCTATTTCTTGGGGAGGAGGAGGGGGGGGGGGAGAGAGAGAGAGAGAGAGAGAGAGAGAGAGAGAGGATGAGAGAGAGAGAGAGTATGTGAGATTGATGATTGAGAGGATTTAGAGAGAGAGAGAGAGGAGGTTGATGGTCGATTCGGATTGGATTTTTTCTTTGGCATTTGATTGTATCACTTTTCAAACTTACGCAATGATTTACTTGAGAGAGAGAGGGGGGAGTAGAGATGAGTGAGAGAAAGAAGAGAATGAGTCAGAGAGAAGGAGAGAAGATAGGAGAGGATGGTAGAGAGAGGAGACAATGTGTCCAAATTGAAACAGATAGATAGGAAGGAATTATTGTTGTTGACTGTATATTTCATCTGCAGCATAGAGAGAGGAGAGAGAGAGAGAGAGAGAGAGAGAGATGAGAGAGAGAGAGAGAGAGAGAGAGAGAGAGACTTCAACTTTAACGATGGAAGGAATTTGGCTTAACTCTCGCGGAATGTTTTCCACCACAGGGGAAAAAAGACGGGAGACTAGATGTGCAATTGATCAGACAGATAGCTGAAAATGAACAGGATTACAGCAGAGTACAGAGTCTGGAGTGGGGGCGGGGGCTGCATGATTTCTGTGATAAGAAGGCCGTGTATAAACAAACATCGTGTATAAATATCCATGGAGGGTAGAGGGAATAGAAGCGGAGACAGATGAGAGACGAATCTAGGAGAGAACACACACACATAAACACGCACGCACACACACACGGACACACGCAAGGACACAACTACACACACATTCCCACACACACACCTGATCATCTATTTATTTACAAAGACCGATCGATCGATCGAGGGAGGGAGAGAGAGAGAGAGAAAGACAGAGACAGAGACAGAGAGTCTGGGCCCGAAGTTTACCGTTTGCTTATAAATCAGAAAATTCGAAAGTTTCTCTAAAAAAGTCGGATGGAGTAGTGTAATGGAGTGTGCCACTGATCACAGATAAGACGGTTTCTGGAACAGCAGGATTCTAGTCAAAGAACGGCGTCTTGTCATCATCATCAGCATCAGCAGCAGCAGCAGCACACAGCAGCAGCAACAGCAGCATTGGCATAATCATTATCATCACCACCACATCCACGACAAGCTCCATCTCTCCTCCTCTCTCATCCATCCTCCTCTCCCCACCTCTACGACTACCACCACCACCATTACCATCATCATGATCATCATGATCAGATCAGCAGCAGCAGCACAGCAGCAAGCAGCAGCAGCAGCAGCGCAGCATAGTAGTAGTAGTAGTAGTAGTAGTAGTAGTAGTAGTAGTAGTAGTAGTAGTAGCAGCAGCAGCAGCAGCAGCAGGCGGCGGCGGCGGCGGCAGCAGTCATAGCAGCCGTCAGCCGTCGAAGTAGATGCAGCAGCTTGTTGTGAGCACTGTTTGAGAGCTGGGCGAGGTTACACTTGTGGAGAAAAATTCAGATCTCATCCAGGCCTGTTTCTCCCCGTCCCCTGCCATTTTTACCGCATTTGGAGCGACGACCGGGTAATATTCGTCCGAATTAAGTGGCAAACAAAAGATTGTTCAAAGCATACATTCACCACCTGTAAAAGACCCACAGCAAGAGAGTTGAATTTACTGTGATCAGTCACAAAATTTTAGATGGAGATCTTCATCCCAGCTTGATTAAAGCAAGAGGGACGTAGACGTGATTTCCTGAAACAGGAAAGTTACTAAGATATAATAGCAACAAGAACAAAACTATAGTTTTGGCACAGCAATTTCTAGGTTTGTGAGGTTTGACTTTTTGTTTAAAACCTTCTTCAGACTAAAAGAATGGCCAGCTGACATATAAAGCTAAACACAAATTCTATTACACATCAAAGTGAGAACATTTACTGTGAAGAACTAGAAGTTTTACATTTACTGTGAAGAACTAGAAGTTTTACATTTACTGTGAAGAACTAAAGTTTTACATTTACTGTGAAGAACTAGAAGTTTTACATTTACTGTGAAGAACTAGAAGTTTTACATTTACTGTGAAGAACTAGAAGTTTTACATTTACTGTGAAGAACTAGAAGTTTTACATTTACTGTGAAGAACTAGAAGTTTTACATTTACTGTGAAGAACTAGAAGTTATACATTGACTGTGAAGAACTAGAAGTTTTACATTGACTGCGAAGAATGTGTGGTATCAACCGTGTCAATTTCTCGGTCAGTTTGAAGCCTATGCCAATCTCAGGCTGGGACGCACCAGATGTGATTTCTCCGGATGGATTTTGGTATGTGAATGTTGGCATACCTGCGGCTCGGTGCTGCTTGAGATCTTGTAGATTGCTCAGGGTGGATCCAAGACAGGATGCAGATTCTTACTCTCTGTACAACTGGTGCAGCTTTCAGCGCAAGCAAGTAAAAACGCAACACCAAGGGATTTGGCAGAACGATATTCGGTTTATTAAAAAACTATTTTCAGGATAAAAGATTGGTCAGGGCAAGTTAGAGACAAATTTAGGATTGAGGCTATTTCAGGGTTTACGTATTATATCTACACCTGTGAAACTGCGGGGTTGGGGGGGGGGTGAGAATCAAACTGGGACAGCATGGACATTTTCATAGAAATTGGCTAGAAAGCAATCCACGTTGGTCCTGGAAAGAAAAACTGTCTTGCCTACGCCATTGTCTAGGCTCAGAAGGCTAAAGAGAGAATATTGTGTTTTTTTCCCTGTTTTGATCCGGATTTGAACGCTTGAACTCACGATTTTAGGCGCCTCAAAGCCAAACTGCCTTTTGAATAATTGTGAGGTTTTAACCACTACGTTGACGGAAACACATAATCATTGTTACCAGGGGAAAATTCTCTTGACGTTTCATTTTTGTTTGTCTTTGACCAGAATGAAGTGAAACACTTCAGCTACCTCTGCCAGTACCTTCAGGGATGTGGCTCTCTGCCTCCCAGACATCGACAGTTGTTTCATCAGACGATACATAAATTCAAATTCAAAATACTTTGTTATCTCTAAAACAGAGAAGTTCCGGTGGGTTACAAGCCATATATAAATACAATAATTACACAAAAATAACATCATCATAGACAGACACCTTCAACTCATCTCGCTCCAACTTCCACGGTTGAAGATTTTTGGCTTAGAAATCAGATTCCAGAAAAGTAGTGGCAGAGAAAAACATTCAAGCTCCAGAATCATATGAAAGCTCAGTAACCTCGACACCCGTAGTGTAGCATTCTGACACGTTTTTTCTTGTCAAGTCTCCTCACTTTATCTCTTCATGTTTTTGATCCGCCATTTTCACGGAGAAGCTTCATTTCTGTGATCACATTTCATTGATACATTGCGGCTAAGAGTCTCTGAATATCTAAGGTGACAAATAACGACTGAGGAGCTAACAGAGAATGTTGGTTGACAGCCCTAATGGGTTGTCTCTAGTGCAGTGTTCTCTAAATAGGGTGCAGGCAGCGATTCTAAGCAGCTATTAGTCCACCTAAGCTGGTCGTAAGAGAATTCAGCTTTGTAAATCGGCGAATGCCTGGCAAGTGTCAAGCACAGTAAAGAGGAGAGAGAGAAGGCAGACGATGTGGTGATAGAATACAGTGTGTGTGTGTGGTGTGTGTGTGTGTGTGTGTGTTGTGTGTGTGTGTGTGTGTGTGTGTGTTGGTGTTGTGGTGTGTTGTGTTGGGTGTGTGTGTGTGTGTGTGGTGTGTGTGTTGTGGGTGTGTGTTTTGGTGTGTGTGTGTGTGTGTGTGTGTGTGTGTGTGTGTGTGTGTGTGTGTGTGTGTGTGTGTGTGTGTGTGTGTGTGTGTGTGTGTGTGTGTGGTGTGTGTGTGTGTGTGTGTGTTGGGTGTGTGACCTGGCAGTGGTCGTTAAAGTGGCAGGAGGATTTCTTGGCGCAAGCTCATCTCTTTATCACCCTGCGTGGCCCTGTCCCTGTGCAGAATCACATTGCATCTTTGGAGCGTTATTATCATTTTTGCCTTTCTGTCTGTCCGTCTGTCTGTTTGCTGCCTGCCTGTCTGCTATCTGCCTGTCTGTCAGTATGTCTGTCTGTCTGTCTGATTGTCTGTCTACCTGCGGTTCTGAGTGTTTGCTTGTCTATTTATGCGGGCAAACATACATTTCTGTGCCGTTGTTCATGGTTTTTCTTTTTAACATTTGTTCTTCCCACTTTCCTTTATCCTATGTGTGGAGTGACCGATTAGATAATCACCATAATTTGACGCTAGCTGATGGTACTCATCGTGTTGTCTTATTTTGAAGTTTTAGTGAAAATGAGCTAATCAGAGATGTTTTTTTTCTCTTCAAAACACACACACACACGCTGGACGATCAAAAAATCAGATCACAAAGTACAGACCGTTTCCATTAAGTCTGTGGTTAGGCCTCTTGTAGATGGTCACTGGATTCACATACCAAAAAACGATCTGATGCAAAAGGTTGCATTACGATGGATTGCATTTCATTGTATTTATTGTATTGTATTGTATTGTATTGCCTTGTCTTTTATAGTTTTATACTATATTGCATCGCACGGCATCGTATGATATTGCATTGCGTTGCATCGTTTCGTATCGTATTATATATCGTATTGTATTGTCTTGTCTTGTATTGTTATCATATTGCATTGTATTGCATTGTATCGTATTGTATCGTATTGTTTACTGCTTTTCACTCGCTGCAGATTTATTTTGAGTCAAAATCGATGGAGAGCACGTCGCCACAAGGGCAGCGCCACTCCTTTAAGACAAATTTTCCTGTTTGCAAATGAATTTGTTTTTCTACGACAATGTGTATTTTTGTTATTACACGAACAACGTTATGAAACGTTCTTGAATTTTTTCTCGTGTACTCTGTGCGTTGTCACTGTGCATATGCTATGAATTTGGCCATGTTGTATCCAAAACGACCTGAACGATAAGCAGAAGAAAAACTCTCTGTCTGTCTGTCTGTCTGTCTGTCTGTCTGTCTGTCTGTCTGTCTGTCTGTCTATCTCTGTCTCTGTCTCTCTCTGTCTCTGTCTGTCTGTCTGTCTGTCTGTCTGTCTGTCTGTCTGTCTGTCTTCTGTCTCTCTCTCTCTCTCTCTCTCTCTCTCTCTCTCTCTCTCTCTCTCTCTCTCTCTCTGTGCGCGCGCGCGCACGTGCGTGCTTGCTTGCGTGCGTCTGGGCGTGCGTACGTGGGCGTGTGTTCATGCTTTTCCTGTCAGTTTGGTTCCCACTCCCACCCCCCTCAGCTGTTTGTACAAACAGGAAAATACATCACCTTGCACACAGAAGACTCCCCAGGGTGTACACAGTACTACAGACGCCAACGCTTTCGGCGCACACCACGCATCAGCCCAAACATTCAGCCGTATCTCGATTCTCTGTAGCCACATTACAGCGCCACCCGTCGACTTTTACCATTCTGAATACTAGTATATTTGTTTACGTGTCGGCATTGTTTTTCTGTGATTTATTCATGATGACGTCATTGGATCTTATAACTTTTTTCCCCCCCTTTTCCTCCCCTCCCCCTTTTTTTCTTTTGCTGCATCATCTTCTGTGATGTTTTTGTCCTGCTGTTCGCACACGCATAATTATTTCGATCTCTCCCCCTAGCCACACCCATATTTGTTTCGCCGCCTCCTTAGGGTCAATGTCCACAGGGAGCCTGTCAGTGTCAGGCCACCATTGAGCCACCAGCCAGAGGGGCCCTGACTGCTGCTGGGTCACTTGGTGGTATTTAGCGATGCCTGTTCTGACATACAGAAGGCACCACCTACTTCATTTTTCTTGTCTTTCTTATATGAAGTTTTTTTTTTACCGTCGGCAGGTGACTTGTTTTCTCATTATTTTTTCCCATAATTATACTTAAGTTGCAGATAGCCCCTTGTTTGCCGTGGTTTTTTTTACGCGTGATAAATGTGGGGAACCATAGTATCGTCTCACCTGAAAGACAATGCACGGAGAGTGTCTTACGCATTCGTGAAAGCCTTATTTGCTTGTATTGGTATTACCCTTACATCATCCCATAGAGTTCGGCAGGTTTTGTTTTCGTTCGTTGGCTAGAGTTCTGAGGTTCACACATGAGATTTTGTGTATGCGACCGTTTGCCCACCATTAAGGTAGCCACATTCCGACTTGAGGGATGATATCTAAACACGACTCCAGAGTGCATGCATTTTTTTTTTTTTATACATTGTCATCCATTCCTGCCTGCACACAATGGCCTACCCCTCAGAGAGGCGGAACAGATTTTAACGTGTGCGTCAGATGTTCTGCCTGGGTGCGCACATGGAACCTCGGTTTAGAATATCATTCGTTTTTTTTTCGGGGGAGTGGGTTCGGTACTGATGTGAACTTAGTGGAAAAATCCCCTCAGACAGGCGTCTCAGTGGTTGTGTCGTCATATCGCGACCTCAGTGCTTAACCATTGGGCTGTCTCTGTCTGTCCATTGTCTGCCTGTCTGTCCATCTGTTTCCTGTCTTCGCTGTCTGTCTGTCCGTCTGTCTGTCTGTCTGCTGTCTCCCCCCAGATTTAGCAGTGAGCAGCATGACCCCTGTATAACCGAGATTTTTCCTGTGACTTCTTTACGTCTGAGACGGTGGATGTTTATAGGCTGATTTCTAGTACCACTTATCCCCCTCACAACACATCCTCTGTTGCATTTCGCTCATCTTATCTGTCACAGACGACAGCCGGGCAGAAGACGGTCAGGCCGCGATGATAACAACAGCTAGTAGACAGGGGAAGGAGAGGAGAGGGGGGGGGGGGAGACTGCATCACCGCAGAAGGAAAGCTTACATCAGAAGATGTAGGTGAGATGAGATAGGCTACAGATGGCCTTGGTCTTGTTGGCGCTGAACGTTTTCATGCAGACTTCTCCTAAAGCGTTCTGGTTGAATAATATACTGCGTATGTTTGTGTCGACCTTGCCAGTAGCCATGACGGTAAAATCTTTTAGGAAAAGTGGACACGTTTTTTTTATGTGTGGAAAATGTGCATGCATTTGTACACGGGATGTGGGGACTTCGGTCCATAGTCTCATCCAAAAGACTTTAAGGGAAGTAGAATCAAATATCAGATAATAAATAATGTAAACCTCGGGGCCAAAGATCCACTTCAACAGGTAGCCTAGCAGTGACTCGAACCAGCGCCCTTAGAGAAGTCCAGATCATAGGTGCTGTGTTCTAACCACCTCGCCATCTGGGGAGAGGAATGGGACACCTTGGGATTTCTCCGTGACGAACGATGGAATATTCTGGCACATAAGTGTCTCAGATACTGCGTGCAGGTAAATGTAGAATCCATATCTAAACATTTGGTGTTTTGCTATCAACTGAAGTAAACCCCGCTATACCACACCGCGCATGCATCTCACCCAACCGGATGTGGTTGATAGGATATTGATACCGTTGAGGTTTTTCGGTTCAAAGAATGACGTAGTTGTTCCTTCAGTTTTAAAAAAAGATAATGGCAGTTCCTTGTGTTTTGATATTTCTTTTTATTTGTTCACACGCTCTTGTGGATGTTAGCCACTATCTCTTACATCTTTTGGCCTTTTTTGTTTTGTTTATGACGTGTCCGCTTCCGTTTCCCTTCGCTCATCTTATTTATCAGCCACAGAGGATAGAAAAGCAGACGTTTGAAGATGACGTGATTATGGCAGAGCAACCAGAGAGAGAGAGAGAGAGAGAGAGAGGCCCCTTTGCTTCTTAGTGCACACAATATAAATTTGGCAAACCTGGTTAATAACAGAAAGCGTTTTGGAAATTCTGGTCTGTTTTGAACGCATTAAAAGAAACAAAGGAAGAAAAACATCATCGTTTCTTATGCAGTTTTGGTCGCGAGTTGCTTTTTGTGGTTAGTTGGCCAATTGGCTCTTTTTATTTTGTTGATGAGATGGAAAAATCATATGACTATAATTACCCACCAAAATATTGAAGCGTTTTCAAAAAGGGTTACCAGCATGGAAACACCATTACGTGTGGATCTATCCCCTTTTTCTTCCTTTACCCGCCGCCGACACACACACACACACACACACACACACACACACACACACACACACACAACCACACACACACACACACACACACACACACACACACACACACACACACACAACACACACACTAACCACACACAACACATGGTACATATACATCTCAAACGTTTATAAATGCCGGATTCAATCCAATTAATCAAATATTGCTAAAGAGATGAAGTATCCCATCCAAACCTGGGAACACAAAAGAGCACACTTTGATATAAATGTATTGACTTAAAAAGAATTGTAATTAGATCTAGTATCTTTCTCAAGCAAAAATTCATTTGGAAGAATATTATTCAAGCCATTTAAAAGTGTTTACAGATGGCTCTGTCTTAAACAATAATGCGGTCTGCTATGCATTATACCAGAGCTGAAATCAGAACAGTCATTTCATCTTGGGGAGAATATTTCAATTTTTACAGCAGAACTCGTAGCAATATTAATGGCACTCAATTTCTTAATCGATTTCCCAAGAGCTGTTTTCCGCATACTTTTTTTTGTGTTGATTCAAAATCAGTAATTCAAGCCATGAGCTCTATGCAAACAAAAGTTAGATCAGAACTTGTTTTTGAGATTTGTCATTTAATTCATCTCCTCACCTTAAAAGTGAAAGTGAAAGCCTGTCCCGAGCCTAAGGCTCATCAGGCCGGTACTTAACCCGGTTTCTGTGGCGTTAAGCGACTGAGAGTTATAGACTCCCCCCTGGATAGGACGCCAGTCTATCGCAGGTTAACCCCCAACACAAGGTTGGTACCCTTTTACACCTGGGTGGGTGAGAGAAATAGCCGTAAAGTGCCTTTTCCAGGGCACAACGCCATAGCCGAAAGCTGGGATCGAACCCGCAACCTTTAGATTACGAGTCCAATGCCCTAACCACTAGACTACAGCGGCGGCTTCACCTTCAAAGGTTCAAATATAACTTTCTGTTGGATTCCATCTCACTCTGGTATATATTACAATGAAAAAGTTGATCTTTTAGCAAAAAATGGGGGCAAAACAATTGATAGATGTGGAAAATTTGACACTTCATTTGTCACTACAAGAATGTTATAAGATCATGGAAAAAGTAAACAAAAGTTATTCCAGTATAAAAAAAGAAACTTGGTTGTCTAGATGTATATGAACGGATGGTAAAATGCGAGTCTTTTGTTAAAAAAACCCCCACCATATTTTTCTTGTATAAAAGAAATTGTTTCTCTGGCTTGCAGATGGGAAATTAACTGTTTTTAAACAAAATATGTTGGACATGTCTCTTGCATATGTGGACATAGTATAACTTTTGATCATATATTGATATGCAGCATGCTTAAAAGTTATATTCCTGTTCTTACCTCATCATCCTCATCAGAGATTTTCAATGATCCACTACTGAGGTATACATTTTTCAAATCATTACTGCACTGTCCTATTGGTTCTTTATTATGATTATCATGGACTTAGAAGACATTTCCCTTTGTTGATTAGATTTTCTCTTGTTGGTTACGGTTATAAATAGTTTTATTGTTCATGCGTTAGGTTCTGTTTAGAATTTGGAATTTTTACTGTTCTGTATTCAAGAATTATTTACATTTGTATTATTCATTTGTTTATTATAATTATTATTATTATTATTATTATTATTTTTTTTTTACTGTTCTGTGTAGATTTAGTGAATTAACCCCCTTCCCCAGTTCAAAAACTCCCCCCCCACACACACACTTTCTTTTCTTTTCTTTCTTTTTTCTTCTTTTTTGCCCTTTTATTTATTTTTAAAAAAATGTCTAACATCACATTTTGTGAAAAGACGTAAAATGAACCGAACACACACACTCGTACACGTACACGTACACGTACACGTACACGTGCGCGCGCACACACACACACACACACACACACACACACACACACACACACACACACACACACACATGTACACACACACACACACACACTACTCTCTCTCTCTCTCACCCCCCCCCCCCGCCCCCCAACAAATGTCATGAGCCCCTATTTTTGGCACTGCTCATTTCCCCTCACAACAGCACCTCTGTTTCTGTTCTCTCATCTTATCAGCCCATCCAGGGAGACAAGTAGAGCAGAGCAACATGCCATGATGATAGCTCCTAGCTGGTTATGGGCAGAAGACAGGAGATAGAAGAGGCAGCGATATTGTAAACAGAAAGGTGGGTAAAAAGGTGTGAAGCAATCAAGCTGGCAAACCACCCAGGGCAAAACAGGGTACTGTCCCTCCCTGTGGTCCTATAGATAATCTTTGTCAGGTGAAACCTTCACAACACTGAGAAACCTTAGATATACTGGATCGTATAACGTAGCGTTGAAAAAAGATTCAAACATATGAGTAGGCAAACTAACCATTTACGTTATTATACAAGCAAGAAAACTTTTTTTCTCTCTGTTCCAATCTTTATTATTCACACTGAACCGAAAGACTTCGAGATGCCGAGTTAGTATCTATATAATCCACCAGCTTCTGTTAGAGGACGTTTTCTTTTTCATTGAATGGCTGCTGAAGATACAGAAAACGATGAATATGCGGACAGTATGGAGGTATGTATTTCCTTTTAAAGAACTGTTTTCATTTGCCTCCCCTGCGCCTATTGTTTTCCAATTTTGTGGTTGGTGGTAGTGTTTACGCCATTGGCTGTTAGTCATCTGAACAATTCAGAGGTGTCTCAAATCATTGGGAGTTATCTGAATCATTGGGAGCTATCTGACTCATTGTCTGGGAGTTATTTGAATAATTGGGAGTTATCTGAATAATTGGGAGTTATCTGAATAATTGCCTGGGAATTATGTGAGTCATTGGCTGGGAGTTACCTGAATAATTGTGAGTTATCTAAATTGTCATCTGGAAGTTATCTGCATGAATCATTGCCTGAGAGTTATCTGAATCACTGGGAGTTGTCTGCCCTTGTTTATTTTTGGGGCCCATAGAAGACCTCCTTTGTTTTTTTTATCATTTCAACAGGCAAAATTTAGAAAGTTTTTTCTTGATTTTAATTTCAAATCCTATTGGAAAATGAAATTCTTTGCCAGCAGATGGCTTGTGTTCACATTCCTATTTGTCTCGAACACAGGAAAACGCAGAGCAGTTGAAGCGCTGTTAAACTTTTCTGCAGACACAAATGGTACAGCTGGCTGGAGGAAAGATCTGAGCAAAAGAATAAACACACAACCATAAACTAAAAACAAAAAACCCAAACCACATAACCAAGGAAAACAAACCCTTAAAAAAAAACCCACATCAAAAACTCAAGAAGCAAGCCCACTCCCCAATAAAATCAACACACAAACACACCCCACACAAAACAACAACAAACAAAGCAAAAACAAAACAACCAACAACAAAACCAGCAACAAAAAACCCAAAGAAAGGGAAACTCGCACATTTTCTTGGAATCTGTGCGGTTTTTGTTTTTGTGTGTCTGTACGTCATTGTCATGTCTGAGTATTGTTTCTTGTTGGTTGCAACCCACATTCTTATTCGTGCAGAGATAGTTTTACTGTCTCTCTCTTCTTCTCTCTCTCTCTCTTCTCTCTCTCTCAATTCTCTCTTCTCTCTCTCTCTCTCTCTCTTTTCTCTCTCCTCTTCATCGTCTGCCTCATTTCTTTCCTGTTCATCTTCTCTGTCTCTGTTCTCTCTCTCCTCTCTCTCTGTCTCCTCTTTCTCTCATCTCTTTCTCGATTTCTCTCTCTCCTCTTCTCTCTCTCTCTCTCTCTCTCTCTCTCTCTCTCCTCTCTCTCTCCTCTCTCTCTCTCTCTCTCTCTCTCTCCTCTCTCTTCTGCGCGGAAGCGAGCAAGCGATCGAGATAGATAGAGAGAGAGAGAGAGAGAGAGAGAGAGAGAGAGAGAGAAGAGAGAACAGAGACAGAGAGAGAGGGAGAGAGAGAAGAGAGACAGACAGACAGACAGACACACACACAGACACA
>CM060333.1:42672380-42687380 GCA_030674155.1 Stramonita haemastoma | reverse complement strand
ATCTATTCTTGTCGTCAGTAGGAGTATAGTGGGTGTTACATGAAGTATGTATGATCTTGAAAAGGCACTGGATCATGCCAAAATCTGAACCTGTAACAGATGTAAGCTATGTGCTGAAGCCTACATTGGTTTGTTGTTATGCTTTAAGATTTTATGTTGAGATTGTCGTCAGCCATGACAAGCTCTTACCACAACAACCTGCACTCTCCTTTAAAGGAGAAAAAATTCCTCTGAAGTTTGAGTATGGCTGCCTATATGGCGAGGTACTTCAAAACAGTCATCGTGCAAACTCCTCAACCAGTGTATAATTTAAATCTCACAATGATTCCCAGGTAGTATGAGTGAGTCGGATTGCACATCATGGGCGACTTACAGAGTGATAAGCTGGGGAATACTGAACAAAAAGCAACAACAACAATATCAACAACAAAACGGGCACCGCTGAACTTTACTTAAGTGGCCAATCAAGATTCAAACCCATTCTGGTTGGTGGCCGTTAATGGCAGCCTGAAGTTAAGAGGTCTCTGTAGACTTTTAACTCACGAGCGTATAACAGAGCGAATGTAAGTGCTTCTGCTATGGTGACATTGATTTATTTATTCTTCCATTTCGAGGATAATAGAGTAAGCACTCGAGTGCATTGTTTTTTGTTGTCTTTTAAAAAAAAGTCCAGTCTCCATGTGTATGCCGTTTTGTAAATTATGTCGTCCTTTCCCACTACCAGAAATGGCCTGCTCTTCCGAGAGCAGAACAGGTTTTAACATGTGCGCAAGATGTTCTGCCTGCATTCACACACGGGTCTCATCTTAATATAAGGACTTTCGAGAGAGTAATGGTGAGGAGCATCGACGGTTGGGAAGGCGGTTGATTGGGATTTAGAGTCTGTGTGCATTCAAATGAATTTGTTTTGTTGTTTTGCTTTCTGTGTCTTTGGTTTTTACATAAAACAAAACAAAACGTGAAAAGATCAAAGCATGCTACGGTTTCTCCAAAGTAATTTTGTTTGTTTGTAGAAAGCAAACCGATTACTACAGACCATAAACAAGAGTTGCTTGATTAAAGAATTCAATTAAATGAAATCCTGTAATGTTGGGCCGGTGGTATCAGCAGGGTTTCCCCTGGGGGGTCCCTCTCCTTCGGGACTGACGGCACGGGGGTGTTTGTGTAAACTGAGAGCGTGTTTGTGAACCTGATGTTATGACTCCAGGGGGGAATGCTATTGCTTTTAAATACTTTCTTTTTGTTGTCTGTAGTTTCTCTGACGCAGGTAGATGGTGGGAGGGTAGGGGAGAGAGAGAGGGGGGGAGAGAGAGAGGGGGGTGGGGTGGGAGAAACAGAAAGGGAAGGGTAGAGAGAAAACGAAGTTTTATTTTGCTGATGTTTATAGAATAAAAGTACAAGACTTTTTTTACACAGGGAAAAAAGTAAACATGTAAACAAATATGTGTAAGCAAAATGAATCGTAATTATCACAAGAGAGAGAGAGAGAGAGACAGAGACAGAGAGAGAGAACGGGGGAAGAGAGGGTCTGGAAGCTGTTCACATTTGGTTATTAAATGAAAAAAGGGGAGTGGGGAAAAAGACGGTGAGAAAAAATATTTACATGTTGTAATGAAAGCCTATCTTCGTATACAAACTCGCTTTATCAGTGCCAGTAAACACGCTTTGAAAGCTATCTGGAACACTTGCAAACACGGAGCAATATCAAAAACATAATTAATTGCGCTCCGCTTACATTTCTGCTGCAGTAGATTAGAAATAAAATCTACAGCTGTTTCACTACATATACAAACACAAGTGTTGTTTCTGTATCAGACATACTCGTGGGGTGACGTGGGGACCTACACCCAGACAGACAGACATCAGCAAATGATAATTCATGTTTGTGTGCAAATGCCTTTCAGCTCAAGCATGCGTATGAGTATACACACACTTCCTGTATATATGCGTGCCTAGACCATACATGTAAATGCAGAGATTTTCTTTGTCTTGTAACTCTGATGTTTCGAATGCCCAGCTTTGAATGATAGAAACCACACCGAAGTCGGATGTGCTGGGCCTGACTTGTCAGGCGCTTATCGGCAGCACAATGCATTTTCGTTCCTAAGACAGACAACAATAGTTGCTGTATGAGCGTTCGATGACGACAAATGATAGAATCTGAGACCGGTGGATGAAAGCACGGTTGCATCACTGTCGGTGGACTTAACCGTCATGTTGACAGAAAGTTATTTATTATTATTATTTTATTTATTCTTTTATATCGAGGATAATGGGATAAACACTCACATGATTTTTTCATCCAGTCCCCGTGTGTATGCAGTTGTGTAATTATTGTCATCTGTTCCTACTGGCACACAATGGCCTACTCTTACGAAAAGCGGGACAGGATTTAACGTGTGCGCAAGATGTTCTGACCCCGCCAGACAACTGTGATTTGCGGACGACGTGTGAGGACCGTACATCGTGGTTGACAAACTTAATCGTCCACTCAGCCGCAGTGTTTAGGTCAATCTTTAGGCGTAGGTCACTCCTGTGGAACTCTGTTTCAAGATAAACAGGCTGCCACTGTGGTAGGGAACAACAAGGGAGGCAATTTTAACCATGTCAGTAATGATGGGAATATCTCTTTGTACCATAAGGCATACACATCTACGAATCGAGATGTTCTGCTGAAATTCTTTCTCATTCAGAACGTTTTTTTATTTATTTATTTTATTTTTATATTAAAGAAGTGCTTCAGACGCATAGGGCCGCTTGTATAAATAGTAATAGAGTTCGATTATGCGTAATCATTCATTTCCCCTCATTATTTTGCATGAAGTAGTCGAAAGTCGAGAACGCAACATTGGGGAGTGGAGGGGGGAGGGGGGGGAGGACATCACCGCGATCGGGTAACTGTGGGGAGGATGAACAACTGTCAAATTATTTCATTGAATGCAATTTCGTCAGACAACGGTAGTCAGCTCAGACAACAGCAGTTGTACAACTGTGCAGTCTTTCATCAAATCCGCCCCAAGACCTTGTCATGTAGACCATCCAGGTGTGCACCCCTCCCTCCCCCCCCTGCATCAAGGGTTGATGTTGGCAAAACCCGACTACTTGAAGGGCATACAGCACATCTGTTAATGTTTGAGATCTTTACTGCAGAAACACGCCCCTTCTCCATAAATCATCGTCATTGTTATCTTAATGTGTATTTTAAAGGAATGTTTTAACATTTTGATGACTTTGTTGAAGCATCGCTACACAGGTATCTCGGGCGTGTGGCATTTGTGTGTGTTTGGATAAAGATAGGAGGAAGGGATGCAGGCGTGTTTTGAATCAAGTGTGTTGGGCAGATTATGTTGTAGTATCGGCACAGTGTGAACGATCTTGCTGTGACAGTTGTTGGCTCAGAGAGAGGTTAAAATCCAGACTACACCATCTCTGCCCGCCTACCGCTTGCCTGCCTGCCAGTCTCTCTCTCTGTCTCTCTCTCTCTGTGTCTCTGTCTCTATCTGTCTGTCTCTGTCTGTCTCTGTCTGTCTATCTGTCTGTCTTCTGCTCTTCTCTCTCGTCCCTATCCTCGCCCTCTCGTCTGTCTGTCTTTCTGTCTGTCTGTCTGTCTGTCTGTCATCTGCTCTCTCTCTCTGTCTCTCTCTCTCTCCTCTCTCTCTCTCTCTCTCTCTCTCCTCTCTCTCTTCTCTCTCTCCTCTCTTCTCTCTCTCTCTCTCTCTCTCTCCTCTCTCTCTCTGTCTCTTCCTCTCCTTTCTCTCTCCCTCGTCTTTTCTCTCTGTCTTCTCTCTTCTCTCTCCCTCTCGTCTCTCTCCTCCTCTCCTCTCTCCTCAGTCTCTCTCTCCTCTCTCTCCTCTCTCTTCTCTCTCTCTCTCTCTCTCTCTTCCTCTCCTCTCTCTCCCTCTTCTCTCTTCTCTCCCTCTCTCTCTCTCCCTCTCTCTCTCTCTCTCTCTCTCTCTCTCTCTCTCTCTCCTCTTTGTCTCTTCGTCTCGTCTGTCTCTTTCTCTCTCACTCCCTCGTCTTCTCTCTCTCTCTCTCTCTGTTCTTCTGTCTCTGTTCTGTCTCTCTCGTCCCCCCCCTCTCTCTCTCTCTCTCTCCTTCTCTTCTCTCTTTCCCTCTTTTCTCTCCCTCTGTCCTTTCCTTCTCTCTCTCCCTCGTCTTTCTCTCTCTCCTCTTTCTCTCTTCTTCTCTCTCTCCTTCTGTCTCTCTGTCTTCTCTCTCTTCTCTCCTCTCTCTCCTCTTCTCCTCTCCTTGCTC
Organism: Stramonita haemastoma; assembly: GCA_030674155.1. Classification (NCBI taxonomy): domain Eukaryota; kingdom Metazoa; phylum Mollusca; class Gastropoda; order Neogastropoda; family Muricidae; genus Stramonita; species Stramonita haemastoma. The sequence goes on along the minus strand of CM060333.1, from coordinate 42,683,126 downwards.
TCTTCTCCTCTGTGTCTCTGTCTGTCTGTCTCTCCTCCAGAGTGGGGTGTGTGTGTGTGTTGTGTGTGTGTGTGTGTGTGTGTGTGTGTGTGTGTGTGTTGTGTGTGTTATTTTTAAAATTCATTTTATTTATTCTTTTACATGAGGATAATGGAATATGCACTCGTGTGTGTGTGTGTGTGTGTTGTGTGTGTGTGTGTGTGTGTGTGTGTGCTGGTCGCGCGCGCGCGCGCGGCGTGCGTGCGTGTATGCGCGCGCGCGCGCGCGTGTGTTGTGTGTGTGTGTGTTTGTATGCGAACGTGCGCGCGCGTGCAGAACGCTTGAAAGAATCTCCCTCACACGTTTCTTACCTTACTACATCAGTGTTAAATCTGCCGAGCATGCCTCATCAGAATGAAAGCAAGCAGAACTTCGCTATGGCCACAGCTTTGAAGCCTGTTTCAATACATCAAAATACAGACTTCTGAATCCGTAAATCTGTCTCACAACTTCAGAGTAAAGACGAATCTGCCATTCCTAGCACCTGTAATTAGTCACGAACGATTACCTGCGTTTCTTCCTGCATCGTTTACCTGTTGGAAATGATTCTATTGCTGGCAAACGAAGTGAGAAATGAGTTGATAATATGCGAAAGGAGCAAAGAATTTCTTAAATTTGCTGTGATCTACTAGATTCTTGGCAAACGTGGTGCTACGTTTATAGAATAATTATAGGGTATACTGTGCATCAGGTGATATCTGTCTTGAAAACGGGAAACTTTGACAGAAGGGGGGGGACTTGCATGGGAAGAACTTGGATCAGTGTTAAAGCTTTGCTGGAAGGCAATGTGTAGTGGGAAGGTAGGCTCATATTTTTCGGGTAGAGTAATAATTTGTAGCGGTTTACTGTTGTCCTCTTCTGTTAGTCCAGCAGCTCTGGTAAGAATATTGGGCAGAAACTGCAGAAAGGAGTGACGGCATTATTTTTGGCATACGCATACTTTGGACCCTCCTGTACAATATTGGCATGGGAAACACCATATTGGCCAATTGTTTCCCACTTAATTTGACGATCAAAGATGTATACCCCACTTATCAAAGATTGCGACAAATGTAACATTCTCCACTTGTTCATCTGCTCATTTTTGAAGCAACTCCTAATTAATTGTACATACTTTCTTTGTGGCATCAAAAGTGGTTTCAAGAACACAAACAGCAGTGAATGATAGCAGATTTTAAAAATAATTTATCATACATAACCATTTTTAACAAGTTATTCTACACACAAAGCAACAGCTCCTGAATTTCACTTTATGTTTTATAATCTGTAAAGCTGATGACTTACTCTTCATTCACACACACACATATCTATATATATATATGTACATACATATATAGATATATATATATACACATACAAGCACCCATGCACACTCATATGCACGTGCGCATCGTGACACGGTAATGGTGACATTTACTGATTTGGTGGACCAGGATTTGTAGAAAGAGAACAACTCTTTAACAGTACCACCAGCAGCAGCAGCAACAACAAACTAACACACACACACAAACACACACATTTACCACACACACACACACACACACACACACACACACACACACACACACACACACACACACACACACACACACACACACACACACACACACACACACAATTTAAATAATGGTATTAGTAACATTGTAACTCTGTGTAATGTGTGTGTGTGTGTGTGTGTGTGTGTGTGTGTGTGTGTGTGTGTGTGTGAGTGTGTGTGTGTATGTGTGTGTGTGTGTGTGTGTGTGTGTGTGTGTGTGTGTGTGAGAGAGAGAGAAGAAGAGAGAGAGAGAGAGAGAGAGAGGAGAGAGAGAGAGAGAGAGAGAGAGAGAGAGAGAGAGAGAGTGTGACTTTTGAGTGTTTTTTTTGTGTTTATTTTTTCAGTTTTCATTGTTAGTGTTGCTGCTTGTAATTTCTATAGCCATATTGTATTTTTAAGGCTGTTGAAATCATGTTGGTTAATTAATGTTGATGAAATGTTTTTCTCTGCCTTATTAATTTTTTAATTTATGTAATCATTTTTAGTCGTTTAATCTTTTTTTTTTCTGGCCTAGTGTTATTTATTAATTTATTATTTTATATCGAGGATAATGGAATAAGCACTCGTGTGCTTTTTATATCCATTCCGATGTGTATGCAGTTTTGTAAACTTTGTCATCTGTTCCCACAGGCATACAATGGCTCTTCAAAAAGCGGAACAGTATTTGACGTGTGCGCAAGCTGTTCTGCGTGCACTCGCACACGAGGCCTTAGTTTAAAGGGTCATTCGAAGGACTTTTGGGGAGAGTGGAGTCAGCATTGATGCTAACGTTAGCCTTTATGCGATTCTCGCAGTTGGCTGAGCTATATATGACGTTTTAAATCAACACTATGTCCAGATGAGACTATTAACCGAGGCCTCATGAGCGAACGCATGCAAAACATCTTGCGCACACGTTAAAAACTCTTTCCGAAGAGTAAGCAATTTCATGCAAGTAGGAACGGATGACAGAATTAAAAACAAACCCGCATGCACATTGGTGTGTTTAGAAACCATCCCCGAAATCGGAATGCGGCTACCTTAATGATGGGTGAAAACGGTCGCATTAGTAAAATCTCACCGTTGGAGAACCTGGGAGCTCTAACCCAGGGGATAAAAAACAAGAAACTACTAGGCAGAAACTGGGTATGCTGTGGAGCAGGCGGAAAATGTACAGTGATTTAAAACTACAGCTTGGCGTTGACTTTGATGTTTCGCGTATTTTCGGTTTGTTTGGTCTGTTGCTTTTTTGTTGTCTGTTTTATATTTGTGTTCTTTACTCTCCTCTTACACCCCCCCCCCCCCCCTCCAACAGATTTACAAATTGGAGAACTTGATCGTAAATTGTCTGCGCTTGCAAGGGAATATTTTATGGCTGGTTCTGCTTTTTGAAGCGTTTAAAGGGGCCTGCCTCTAACAAGGTTTCTCTTTACAATAAGGCAACTGCACTGTCGTTTATGCTGTTGGCCCTTCAGAATTTTGAAGATAACAATATCATTATGATTTGTATGTTTGTGCAATAAGTTTCATTCTATTAGGTTATGCTAGTTGGACCAGTTGCGTTTTGCAGTTGTGAGCACAATGGAGTGCTGCTTATAGACGATCGTGGGTTCAATTCCCGTCAGAAAGATATGGATAAGTGAGGTTTTTCAGGCTCTGATCAACTCTGTACCCCAAAGCTCTATGAGCTGTTCACTCCTGGGATGGTTGGGAGCGTGGAGTTGAGTATTATGCCATCCACTTAACATATATGCAAAAAATACTTTCTGACAAGTACTGCAGGTGTCTGTATCTCTCGGGTCTACTTGACGCTGAGATACAGAAAGAAACTTTGGGCATACCTTTGCTGCTTATTGTTAAGAGCTGTCGAATTTTCGGGGCGTCTTTTTCTGGTATAGATCAGAATCTGGTATATATGTCTTCAGTATGGCACCCCAGTGACTCCTTGGAGAGCGGAAAGAAGAGGAGGAGGAAAGGCCCTTTGTGCCCTGGTTTCAAGGGTGCATCAACTTCAGTTTATTTTAAAACCCTTCTCTGCTATCAATATGAAGTTGTGGGATGGGTGACTTTAGACATAAAGCAAAGGCGCTATTCTCCATTTTGAAGCAGATATCTTTACTCAGCGACCTTTGGTGGCCGTATCAGAATTGTCACCTTGAGAATCAAAAGCTTTCATGAAAGCCTCAGCCATGTACATTTCAAAACACCAAGATCAAAGACAGCCATCCACTCTGTCCTCGTCTTAACACCCGAAGCAACCTTGCAAGAGCAGAGCAGGCGTCACTGAAGGTCTCTGGCAGTGGTGCAGGACCATCTTAGCTGGTGGCCACACATCGATAGAAGTTTTGTAAGCTGACGCTTTTTGGAAGCCTGAAAGCCAGTCAGGATCTTCTTAGGAAGATCGGGACAAATGATGCAGGTAATTAATTGGTGCACTCTTGCATCTAAATATGTAAGAATTGTTAGCTCACAAACTTAAAAATAAAATTGCTGTGTTGATTCATAAAGTCATTTAAGATGCACTGCACAGTTCAAGTAAGGACGCAGGGCATTGGCCCCCACAGACAGCGCTTACTACAGGTGCTTACTACAGGTATCACAGGTGTCTGAAAATATCAAACGCTGAAACTTTTGCAAAGGGTAGGAAACAAAGTCTGCCACCACATTTGAAACGGAACGAAACTGGTAGGCCAGATGTAAGTTTGACGTTAAGAATTTTGCCACAGGAATTTGTCTTTTTTCCTTCGTTCCTCAACCAGAGCTCAGAGGTTCAGCAATAGTGACAGTTTGCATGTGCAACCGTTTTTTACCGGTCATTAAGGTAACCACATTCTGACCTGGGGGATAGTTTGAATTTGCTTTCGCTTTCTCCCATAACTCCCATAAGACAAGTTGGGACACTGCACGGAGTTTTTCAGGCAATGTGCGCAAGTTTTACCTGATGGAGCGCCCCCCCCCCCCCCCCCTCCATTCTCAAGGACAAGATTTCGCTGCTGAAATTTATTTTACGTGTTATCATTTTTTCTTCTTGTTTCATATGTTTCGCTCCGTTTAATCTTATTTTACTGCTGACACAAGTCATCAAGTAGGACAAGTTAGGTGACAGCCAGCCCTGATATCGCTTTCGTGGTCGGTAGGGCTGTTAACAGTATGGAATGGAAAAAAAGTAGGACAGTTCACTGACTGTTTCAGAACGTCCACATAATTGGTTTTATGGCTTGTGCTGCTTGTAGAGATCTGTTAGGAGGCCGTCTAACAAGGCCGCCTTCTGCAGGCAACAAGCAAGAAACTGTCAGTTATAATAAAGCGGCTTTACAGATCAACTACATCTGCTCCTATATATATACAAGTGCACATCCTTATGCTCCGGAGACGGATAGTATAACATGCTAATTGGTTCTCTCCCGTCGCCCCACCTACTACCATTTTTTAATATACGAAAATATGAAATTGTTTATCAATTTTTATTTTTGTGCCCTAAACTTTTATGTCTGAGTTTTTTGTCTGCGTGTTTTCTTACAGTCGTTTGAAGATAATTGCTGTGTGTTCTTGCCATTCTTTCATACAGTATGCCGTTGTCTTACTGTTTACTGTTTGCGGAGAAGCATCTGAGAAGAAATTGGAAATAGTGTAATACTCAAATGAACGAGTATGTGTGTGTGTGTGTGTGTGTGTGTGTGTGTGGTGTGTGTGTGTGTGTGTGTGTGTGTGTGTGTGTGTGTGTGAGAGAGAGAGAGAGAAGAGAGAGAGAGAGAGAGAGAGAGGGGGGGGGGAGAGCTGTTTATAAATATCTATCTTTGTATCTATATCTATCACTTAGTCTGGTGACGTGGGGGCACCCCCGAAGACCTGACAATCAGTTCCTCCATCCTCTCTCTGTTCTGCCTTCCAGGTTTTGTTGAGTTCTAGGCCTGTCCATTCGCTGATGTCCTCCATCTCTTCTTGGTCTGCCTCTTTTTCTTCCTCCTTGGACAGTGCCTTGCAGTATTTTTTGCAAGTCCTGCTGATCTTATTGAGAAAAAGTAGTGGAGGAAAACAGGTGCAGTACAAACTTCTCAATCATTTTGAAAATGACTTATCAAGATTCAATAAAAAAAATTCAAATGAAAACAAATTCTAGGAATAATGTCTTTCAGTGCAGCATTGTAGCATTGTAGGCAACATTGTCCTGCTGATCTTGGGACATGCCCATACCCAATATATATATATATATATATTATAAATATATATATATATATATATATATATATATATATATATATGTGTGTGTGTGTGTGTGTGTGTCTGTGTCTGTGTGTGTGTGGGTGTGTGTTGCGTGCGCACATCTGTTTTAAAAAATCGATATCATACAAAGTACGAGCAAAGAAATATTTGCTGGTGAAATTAACTTAGCGTAACAATCTTGTTTCAGTTTTTATTATTTTATTTATTTATTATTATCCATTTATTTATTTATTATTAATTTTATTTATTTATTTACAGTTATGGGTTGTATTTTGGCACATGCTTCCTGGTTTCGCCCAACTTTTGTCTGGAAAAGACGAAAATGAAATCGTCAGCATGTAAACTAACCTTCTCAGATAACTTGATTACTTTTGCCATATCTCTGTATTTTCTGCAGCTATTAAAACTGGCACCATTTAAACCCGTCCATTTCTTTTATCTTCCTCTGCTTTTTCTTTTTTTTTCTCCTATGCCCATCCTTCTTCCTGTGTCAGGTAGTTCTGTATGTGGGATGGTCCTCACATCACTGGGCATGAGTGGTGATGTAACTTACCATCCCTTATTTTCCTTTGCTTTCCTATGTAAAGCATGAAAACGTATTAGGGAGAAAGTGCAGGGAACTTCACAGAAGGAAGGTTATTAAATAATCATAAATTTCTTATTGATATCAGGGCCCAGCAGGAATCTTTGTGTTTTTTTCATCCAGTGCAGTTGAAGATTGCTTTAACGGAGACCTCAGTTTATGTGCCGGCCTGGTTCGTGTTTGACTAGATTGTGCAGAAATGGCGTGAATAAGTTTTTGAGTTCTTCCAAGAAAAAAAAAACTTTGCCTGAGATAACTCCGGGTGTTTTCAGGTGCAACAGAATTGTGTGCACTTTTTGGAGGGAAAGGTAGTTTTCCGATAATGCTTATTGCATAATGTGTGTCAGCTTGGAACACCTCCCCCCCCCCCCCCTTCTCTCTCGTGTCTGTCTGTCTCCTGGTCTTGATTTCTGTCTTCTTCTCTGCCCGTTCTGTCTCTCTTCTTCTCCCCCTTTCTCTCTTGTTCTCTGTCTGTCGCCTGTCTTCTTCTGCCGTTTTTTCTGTCTCCTTCTCTCTCTTGCATTCTCTATCTGTCCTGTCTGTCTGTCCTGTTTTTGTCTCTCTGTCTGTCTGTCGTCTGTCTCTGTCTGTCTTCTGTCTCTCTAATGAAGATGCCGCCAAGCAAATCATAGGCACAGAGCAGCAGACGTTGCCACGAGTTTAAAAATCAAAATCAGATACGGTAACCTTGCTAGCTGATCAAAATAAACTGCACAGTTTTTTTTTTTTTTATCATCTATTTTTCTTCAGGTTTACGTTTTGAGGGAAGAAGTCTTTCCGGTGTGGATATTAGGGCTTTTAGCCCCCCAAAACCCCACACCACCACCCCAAAAACCCCCATCTATCAGTTTCCCCCACCCTCTAGACAATCCGAAATTAAAACTGTCTCTTTACTTTTTCTTTATGTCTCGATCTCTCTCTGACTCTCTCTCTCTCTCTCTTCTGTCTCTGTCTTCTGTCTCTCTCTCTTCTCTCTCTCTTCTTCTGTCTGTCTGTCCTCTCTGTCTCTGTCTCTCTCTCTCTGTCTCTCTCTCCTCTGTCTCTGTCTCTCTGTCTCTCTCTCTCTCTCTCTCTCCTCGTCCCTCTCTTGCCCTGTGTTTCTGTTCTGTCCTCTCTGCTTTCCTGTCTCTTTTCTTCTCTGTTGTTGTCTGTCTGTGTCTTCGTATTGTTTGTCTGTCTTCAGTCTGTCTGTCTGTCTGTCTGTCTGTCTGTCTGTCTGTCTCTCTCTCTCTCTCTCTCTTCTCTCTCTCTCTCTCTCTCTCTCTCTCTCTCTCTCTCTCTCTCTCTCTCTCTCTCTCTCTCTCTCTCTCTCTCCCTTTTTCTGGGTTGCTTCCTTCCTGCTTTCCCTGTAAATCTTTTTAATTCTCTGTTTTGGTTCAACCTTTAGTTCATTATTTTACTTCGTTATTTATTTTGTAGTGCTTCACATGTACTGGGGGGTGGGGGTGGGGGTGGGGGGGCGGATAGCCTAGTGGTTAGAGCATTGAACTCGTGATTTGATGGCCCGGGTTCGAACCACCACCGAGGAAGCCGTTTGAGGTTATTTTTTTGGTTAACTTCAGTACTGACTCCACCCTGGCGGAGACTTTAAACCAAGGTTCTATATGTGAACGTATACAGAACATTTTATGCGCACACACGTAAAATCCGTTCCACCCTTCAAAGAGTAGAGCATCGCGTGCCGGTAAGAACGGTTTACAAAATTACAAAAAAGCACACTGTTGTGTTTAGAGGTTTTTTTTTTTTTTAATATAAATTTTAAAAAAAAATTGTTAAGACATCACCCCTGAAATCTGAGTACGGCTACCTTCATGGTGGGCAAAAACGTTCGCATACGCAAAATATTGGTAACCCTTGGAGCTCTAGTAAAAAACGAAAAAAACAAACCCATTTCAGTTCTGGCAATCGTTTATGATGTTCTTTGTACGAGGGATAAGAACAGGGTATCTATTCTATCGTGTGCTTTATTGAATGATCGTTTCACATCATTAAAAAAAAAAAGTATTTGAGTTTACTTTGGTGTTTGTTGACATTTTGTTTAATCGTTTGTTTGTCTTTTGCAATCTGGAAATAAGACTTGAACCCACATCCTCACTTACTGTCGGAACACAAGTTCAAAGCTCTGACCACTAGGCTACCCCGCTTCTTTCACCATTGCTTGTAGAGTAGTTCACACATGATTATAACTCTATCACGTCTTGTAAGTTCTAAGAAGCTGAAAAAGATCGCCCTTCGTCTTGAACACTCCCTGTTCTGTATAACCTTTTCTCAGCTCGGCAAACTTTCCAAACACTCCTTCTTCAGTTTTTTAAATAAAAAGTAAGACAGATTCACTGTAATGCCTGTTAAAACTTATGTTCAGACATCATGGAAAAATGACGTCAATTTTTTGTTTTGTTTTTTTTTTTTTTTCCAGGACAGTGATATCTTGGGTGCAAAGTTCTGCAAAGATGGGTAACCTAAAAAAACCCCAGAATGAAATCATTTACACATTCATAAACGAAGCTGTTTCTTTCGTGTTTATGGTTTGTGGGGTTAGGTGATGGGTTTCCCTGTTTTACGATCATTTATTTTTAAGCTGCTGATTCTGTTTATGCTTATAGCATATTTTAGTTTTTCTTTTCAGTTTGTTTCTCATTTCTTTCTTGTCGCCAACAGCTTTGGTTCAACATTTTGTTCATCTGCTAGGAATCAGTCCGAGGCAGTTGAATCGAAGACTATAGGAAGACTGAAGAGTTCTGATATCTAACGAGAGTTATGTGTTGGAAAAGTGCAGAAAAGAGTAGAAAATGACATATAAAGTATTTCTTGAATGGTGCATTGAGTAAAGCAAATCCTTCGGAGTAAATTTGAAATCATACAAGAATTTTAATTCACTAACTCTATTGAAATCCATGATCCTAGATCTCTCTCTCTCTCTCTCTCTCTCTCTCTCTCTCCCTCTCTCTCTCTCTCTCTCTCTCTCTCTCTCTCTCTCTCTCTCTCTCTCTTATTTTTTACGCATATCCCATTGTAGCAGAAAAACTGTACACGCGTATGAATATGTATCCAGGATGAAGTATGTGTGTGTGTGTGTGTGTGTGTGTGTGTGTGTGTGTGTGTGTGTGTGTGTGTGTGTGTGTGTGTTGAGTGTGTGTGTGTGTTTATGCTTGTGGGTGTGGGTGGAAGGGTGCTATGTCTTGACTTTTGAGGATGAATTGTTTATGGGAGGGGAGTAGTTCGTGTCTGACTGGTTTTGCTTATTCATTTGATTCGTTATGTCATTTTTCAATGATTTCGTGATTATCAGTAATTGGATGACAATATGACTGATGGATTTTTTTTTTTTGCTATCTTACATTTCTTTCTGTATTAATTCATTGATTTATTCATATTTGTTTCATTTTTGCCCATGAGGGCCTGATGTAAAGAAGCCTCTGGCTTATCCAATTACCCTCATTAAAATTTCGAGTTTCGAGTTTCCTCTCTCCTCTCTCTCTCTCTCTCTCTCTCTCTCTCTCTCTCTCTTCTCTCTCTCTCTCTCTCTCTCTCTCTCTCTCTCTCTCTCTCTCTCTCTCTCTCTCTCTCTCTCTCTCTCTCTCTCTCTCTCTCTCTCTCTCTCCCCCTCCCCCCCCCGCCTGTTTCCTCGGCTAGAGCTCCATGTTCACCAATGGTGAGATTTTTTCGTTTGCAACCGTTTTGCACATAAGGTAGCCACATTCCGATATCGAGGATGGAATATAAACGTACCAATGTGCAAGTAATTAAAAAAAATCTTATGTGTTCCTACCAGCGTGAAAAGGCCTTCTCTTTTGAAAAGTGGAATGGGTTTCAATGAGTGCGCAAGATGTTCTGCATGTGTGTTCGCACACAGGACCAAGGTTTATGTAGTCTCATCTGAAGGACTTTCGTGGGAGTGGAGTTAATTTCGACATAACAACAAACATAATCGCGTGACAAACCAATTCTGGCAAAATAATCTCTTGTGATCTGTAGACGTTGCTCTCACCAGACCAGGCACTAATATCAAAGAGAAATCGAACTTGCCAGGATTTCTTTCGGCAAGTCCTTGATACATTTATAAGTCGTCACAGTCCAGTTAAGCTGCATGCTCGCTCGCAAGACTCTTCCTACTCTATAATCAGATGTAGTTTCTACGGAGGTGCTGAGAAGTGTGCGTGTGCACGCGCGCACACATAATATTATACACTTGTGCACGCACCAACGCACACAGGCTCATAAACACACACACACCAACACACACACACACACACCACACACCACGGCCACACACACACACACACACACACACACACACACACACACACACACACACTCACTCTCTTTTCCTCTCACACGCGCGTCGCGCGCGCTCTGAACATTATTACATACGTACATTTTAAGA
>CM060333.1:42657380-42667380 GCA_030674155.1 Stramonita haemastoma | reverse complement strand
GTCGGCATTGCCATTATTGACGATAAGCCAGACAAACGGCTTTTACATAAATTGCTGAAATGGATTATCAGAATGTGGACCTGGAGAGGGTGTTCAAGTACACTGCACAGATAACTACAGTTCCGCACATCCATCAGTTTATGCTGTTTAAAGCCCAGCCATCCATAGAAACATGTCAAGATTGCATTCCCGCCTGCTTCCATTACTCCGGATTGTAGAAACTTTCAGTTGTACCCGTGCTGCCTTTCTTTTATAATCTCTACCTTTACTTTCTGTTATAGTATGAAGTGTCATCGTTATCTTCATGGTGTTGTTGTTGTTGTTGGAAACATGGTTGGGATGCCTGGTTTGTCAGAAATGTTCAGAGGACTAAAGACAAAAAGGGGGACAACCCCCCTCCCCTTCCACAGGGATCTGGGTACTAGAATGCACTTAGAGCTCTCTGTGTGTTAATGTTGGTTTTAGTGCCAAAGTTTCATGTGTGGAGATAACTTGACAATGGCACTTAACCCGACATCTCGCCGTTCTCTTTCTCATTCAGGTTTTCCCTCCTTTGTTTTGATTTAAAAAAAACACCAACGAAAGAAAGCGGATTGAAAAGGATATTCTTGTAGAAGTGTATTTTAAGCGGTGTAAGTGCCTGTGCGGGTGACACTGACTGTCTTATGCCAACGCTGACTGTCCTTATGCCAACGCTGACTGTCCTTTTCACGGATGCCTTATGCACGCTGACTGTCCTTATGCCAACGCTGACTGTCCTTATGCCAACGCTGACTGTCCTTATGCCAACGCTGACTGTCCTTATGCCAACGCTGACTGTCCTTATGCCACTACGCATGACTGACCTCCTATGCAACGCTGATGTCCTTATGCCACGCTGACTGTCCTTATGCACTGACTGCTAGCAACGCTGACTGTCCTTATGCCAACGCTGACTTCTTATGCAACGCTGACTGACCTTATGCCAACCTGACTGTCCTTGCCGCCGAGAGAGTGGGGATGTATTGTGGGCAAAGCATCTCCACTATAATAAATTTTTTGCCCAGTTTCCGAAACAGCAGCTGCCTCCTCTGCTATTTTGGAGGTCATCGTCGAACACAACGGACACAACAACTAAAGCAACTCTCAAAATCACATCCGTAAAGCGAATGAAACTCGAATGTGTGGTCCCAGTCTTCCTACTGAGCCCACAGCAAACTCACTGTGGGTAGGAGCCGGCCAGAATCCGAAGAAATCTATACGACTCCTACTGGATTCGAACCTGCGACCTTCCAGTCCATAACCCAAGGCGCTAACGACTGCAGTAAGGCGGCTATTGATATCCTGAAATTATTCACAACGTCACGTGTTCTAACGGTCCTGCTAATTTCAATTTTTCTTTTATCTTTAATTAATATTTTATTTTGGCAGAGAGACAGTAACCAACATATGCTCACATGACAAGAACTAAGACATCTCTCCTCTTGCCGTAATTGACTCTGATCTTTTCAGTCAACGATTAAATCCTAAAAGATAACTACAAATATCCAGACCTCTTAGAACACCTTGTCCAACATGGAAACTTCAGAAAGAGAATTTTGTTTTTCTGTCATCAATAGTAGTTCTTATTTTCTCGATACTTTTAGTACTTTAAATCGGGTATAAGTGTGCTTCTTTTTCTTCTCAGTGGTTTCATGCCCATTCACTGGACAAAATATATTATTCAGTATTAATGTCAGCATAAACTGTTTTTTGGTATTCTACAAAATATACAGATTGCATAGAAGCTATATCTTATCAGATACAAGTTCAGGGCAAGAGGTGACATTTTCCACGGTATTGGCCTACAGAACATGAACATCTCTCTGAAAATAGATGGCATTATATCTCCACTCTTTACTCTTTCCAGAAATACTCTGATCCCAGAATTGGGGGAATAGCTGTGTGGTTAGTATGTCACACCTGCGATCTGACAACACTGCGTGGAGCTCCTTCCGACGACAGCGGTGATGGAGACCACAGAGTTGAGTTAAGAACAAAGTGGTTAGTTATACTGGGTCTGCAACCTTTTGCGGTTCATGATCTATCTATCTATCTATCTATCTATCTATCTATCTATCTATCTATCTATCTATCTGTCTGTCTGTCTGTCTGTCTGTCTGTCTGTCTGTCCATCTATCTATCTATCCCTTAGTCTGGTGACCGTGGAGGCATCCCTGAAGACTTGACAACCAGTTCCCTCCATTCCTTGCTCTGTTCATGATCCTACTTTTTAATCACCCTGTCTGTGTTAAAGAATCTATCACTTTTCTGGCATGCATGCGGTGGTATTACTGGCATCACTTTCGTCTTATCTGGTAGCACAGTTAAAAAGCTTGGACTGTTTTGTATGTGAAGATGCTCAGAGGACCGAAGAGAGATTTCAGGATGCCGGCTATTGGAATGCACTTGGATCTCTCTCTCTCTCTCTCTCTCTCTCTCTCTCTCTCTCTCTCTCTCTCTCTCTCTCTCTCTCTCTCTCTCTCTCTCCTCTCTCTCTCTCTCTCTCTCTCTCTCTCTCTCTGTGTGTGCGTGCGTGCGTGCGTGCGTGTGCGCGCGCGTATTGGTTTCAGTGCCAAAGTGCTAGCGTCGAAAATAAACTTTCAGAGGTGATTTGTTTACCTGGTTCTATTTTTCCATATCACAATTTTTTGTGGGGGGAAAGAACTAAACAATGAGATTGTGTGTGTGTGTGTGTGTGTGTGTGTGTGTGTGTGTGTGTGTGTGTGTGTGTGTGTGTGTGTGTGTGTGTGTGTGTGTGTGTGTTGGGGAGGGAAGGGGGATAGAAGGGTGGAAAGGGACATGCAAGTGTATGATCTACTTATTTGCGTGCCAAACTGCATGTGTGTGTTCATTTTCTTGTTGCTTCTTCTTCTTCTTCTTCTTCGTCTTCTTCTTCTTCTTCGTCTTCTTCTTCTTCTTCTTCTTCTTCTTCTTCTTCTTCTTTCCTTCTTCTTCTTCTTCTTCTGCTTCTTCTTCTTCAACATCATCATCATCATCATCTCATCATCATCATCATCATCTCATCATCTTTCATCTTCTTCTTCTTCTTCCTTCTCCTCCTCCTTCTTCTTCTTTCTTCTTCTTCTTCTTCTTCTTTCTTCTTTCTTCTTTTTCTTCAACATTTTCATCATCATCTCATCATCATCATCATCATCATCATCATCATCATCATCATCATCTTCGCCCTGTCATCTTTCTTCCTTCTCTCATATTTCTTCTTTTGCCTTTTCCTCACCCTCATCCTCCACCTCGTCGTCACTCTCACCTTCCGTTCTCACCACATCATCTTCGTCAGTTCTCTCCTTTTCACCCGTTATTTCCTTAACCTTTGTGTTCTTTCGCATGACGATATTTTTAGTGTTCTAAATCGAGTGCTACTGTAAGTGAAACCTATTTTCGGGTTATTGGTGTACAAATTACTCATGCAGATTGCAAAAAGGTTATTCTCCTCCGCTGTCTGTTGAATGCACGGTGAGTGCATTGCAATGCAGTGCATTGCAATGCAGGAGGTAAGGGTCTGCAGGTGTTGTGCAAGAATATTGCTATGAAAATAGGTGGTACATACTATCTCCGATTTCCTTTGTTCCTTTTTGGATTCCTCGTCTTCATCGGTCATGCTGCTAGGAGTATTGTTTGTTTGTTTGTGTCTTTTTTGTTTTATGTTTATCTCTCATTTTATCTTTCTTTTCTTTCTTCTTTTTTTCTAATCTTTTTCTGTCTTTTGTCTTTTCCTTTTATTCGTTCTGTTTTTCTGCTTTTTTCTTTCTCTCTGTCTTTGTTCTGTATTTATGTTTTCTTTCTTTTTCTTCTCTTTCTTTCTTTGTTTCTTTTTGTTGTTTGCATTCTTTCTGTTGTGCTTTCCTTTTACAGTCTTCCTCATTCGTTTATTTTATTCAGTTATTTATGTATTCATTTTCACTTTTCCCCTATCCTTTTTATGCCATTAACACAAACATGCCAAATCCTCTGAGCTTCGTAGAAAAAAAACACGGGCATATTCTTTGCCGATTTTTCGCGAATGATCTGTGTCAGATCACCCGGGAGATTTCGCCCCGGGATCTGTTTGTGTTCATGTTTCCCTTGGAGTTGCAAATAGTATTGAACTCCACTTTTTGAAAGTCCATCGCTTGGGATTGTAAACCAAAGTTCCATGTGCAAAAACATCGAGAACATCATGTGCACATGTTACTGCCCCCCCCCCCCCCCCCCCCCCAGGCCCCGCATCCATTTATTGCAGAGGGGTAGGCCAGCTATAGCTGGTTGTATGTGTGGCGGGGCGGTAATTAGATTACTTCCCTTGCGATCGGAACTGCCAATCGCAGCGTCGTGGGTGTAACGTTTGGATCCACACCTGTGAATTGTGCGACGTTCTGTATCGTTGGGGGGTGGTCAAAAGCCGTCCTCTGCATGCACTTTGCCCGTAGCAGTAAAATGTAGTATTTATGCAGCCTCTTTCTAGAGGCCACATTCCCACTGTCTGACCGTGCTGTCGTCGCCGAGAAGTTGTACAGAGTCGCGGCAGATCAAATATCTGCACTCTGTTACATATGGATGACACGAACATACCCAGCATGCACTGTGCTTCTTGGAGAGGGATGGGCTCCTCTAGTTTGAACTTGTCTGACATACTGTCTGGGAAAAAAATAAGTCATTGCATTGCCCCTGTATTGGAGTAAAGGGTTAATTAAAGTGGACCAAGTACTGTGTGTGTGTGTGTGTGTGTGCCAGACAGGCCGCATCTGGGATGCATTTGGCTCTGTCGGTTAAATCAGTGCCAGATGTTAAAAGCAGACTTTTAGATTTCATGATTTTATTATTATTTTCTTTTTTTTTAGAGATGCGGAGGAATATATTTACATCAATTGTTTCCTAAAA
Organism: Stramonita haemastoma; assembly: GCA_030674155.1. Classification (NCBI taxonomy): domain Eukaryota; kingdom Metazoa; phylum Mollusca; class Gastropoda; order Neogastropoda; family Muricidae; genus Stramonita; species Stramonita haemastoma. The sequence goes on along the minus strand of CM060333.1, from coordinate 42,662,484 downwards.
TCTTAATCGAATTGCATGGACACGCACTTTGACTTGACATAACCTTTCCCTTAACGTCCTGAGGAGATAATGGAATAATCACCCGTGTACTTTTTTTTAGTTTACATCCAGTCCCCGTGTGCATGCAGTTTTGTACATTTTGTCGTCCGTTCCAACCGGAACAAATGGTCTCATCTTGCAAACAGCGGAACAAGTTTTAACGTGTTGGCAAGATGTTTGGCGTGCGTTCACACACGGGAGCTCGGTTTATAGTCTCATCTAAAGGACTTTGGAGGGGTGGGGGTGGGGGTGGGGTGGAATCGGGTATTGATGTTGACTCCAGGGGAAAATCCTCTTGAAGGAATGTTTCGGTAGTGGTTCAAACCTGGGCGCGAACCCAGGTCGTCAGATCGCCAGCACATCACGTAACTCTCTAACCACAAGGTTAACTTGTCCCCCCCCCCCCCCCCCACACACTGATAAGCAGGAAATTGTGTGTTTGTGTTTGTGTGTGTGTTTGCTTGTTGGTGCCTGCGCGGATGTTCGCGTATTTATGCAGACGCTTCCTTTCTCCAGTTTCTCTGTGGTTTCTGCAGTTTCTGCTGCTGCTGCTGATGGTGGTGGTGGTGCAGTATGTTGTTTTTCCTGCTGTTGTTGGCATGTTTTTATGTTTTTCTTTTGCTTTATTTTTTCCCCTTTTTTCCTGCTTTTTCTTCATTTTTCTTCTTTCACCATACTGTTTTCTTCTTCTGCTGTTTTTTCCCCTTTCTTTCTTTCTTTCTCTTTCCGGTTCCTCCTTCTTTCTCACATCTATCTTCTCGTCCTTCGTTCTCTGATTTACTGTCTTTGGTAGTTTAAACTGGGTCACCATTAGTCTCTCTCATTCCCCCCCCCCCTTCCCTAAATGGAAAGGGCTCGGCCATGTTAAGTTGCCCTCGAAACACTGCTGAAAAAAGTTATCTACAATGTTCTTACCGCTCATAAAGAAGGTTGGAGGGGGGGGGGGGGGGGGGGGGGCGTTGGTGAAGTCTATGTTATATCAACTACTACACTTTGCTCTCTGCCACTATTATTTTTAGACGATGTTTTCAGACCATATTTTTGTTGAGGCAACCCGTCTTTCACTGAAAAATATCAAACATAGGACTCTCCCTGAAGTCAGAATGCAGTTACCTTAATGGTGGACCACAAATGCACCCCCCTCCAAAAAAAAAACAACAAAACCAAAACAAAACTGGTCGTATACGCACAAATATCACAATTGGTGAACCTCTGAGGTCTTGCCGAAGAAGGCAAACAACAACAAAACACACAGGGCTTATCCCCGAAGTCTACCTTTATAGTCGGTAGAACGGTCGAATATGCAAAAATCTCACTATTCGTAAACCTCGAAGCTCTAGGTGAAGAACAACGCACCCCCGTCCCCCCAAAAAAAGAAAGACTCCCCCCCCCCCAAACCACAGGCACACACAAAACCCAACAAAAAATCCTCAACCCGAAATCAAACCTCGAAACAAACCAAAAACATAGGGCTAACTATCAGCAACGTTAATAAGGAATTATGCACGCTGCTGCGATATTCTAAAAGAAAGTGCACATCATTACACTCCCCCTGCCCCCCCTCCCAACCTTTCCATTACCTATGTACAACAACGATTTTTCGACCCCCACCCCACCCCCATTTTCTGATTTACGCAATACATTTCTTTTGTATCATAATTATCTGACTCTTGCCACGCAGAGTAATAAACAGTGTTTTTCTTTCGCTTCACCTTAGCGATCTATTTCAAGCTGTTCCTTAATTTCTCGTTAAATATCTAAAGACCATTACAGAGGGAATTTGCACCTGCATTTTATTGGAGTGCACGTGCTTTTGTCGGCTGGATTTGGTGCATGGAAATTAAGGGTTAAATTTTGGCAGTTAGGGTTTTTTGTTTGTTGGAGGAGAAAGGAAGGGCCAAAGGAGAGGGGTGCGATAGGGAATTTTTGGGTCCATGTGTGTATTTTCAAAAATAGTGAAACTGATATGATTCAGGGGTAGAAAAACCAAGAAGTGTGCGTGTATGCGCGCGCGTGTGTGTGTGTGTTTGCGTATGTGCTTGTTGCTTGCTTTTGTGCCGTGGTGTGAGTGCTGGTACTGATGTATGTGTATTTGAGCACTCATTGAGCCGTTTGCACATTTTGGTTTTCACTGTTTTATCACTGCTGCTGGTGCAGCTGTTATAGAATGTCTGACTGTTATTCCAGCTATTGTTTGTTTGTTATTGCTTCTTCTTCTTCTCTTCTTCTTCTTCTTCTTCTTCTTCTTCTTCTTCTTCTTCTTCTTCTTCTTCTTCTTCTTCTTCGTCTTCTTCTTCTTCTTCTTCGTAGTGTTGTTGTTTTTGTTTTTGTTGTTGTTGTTTCTTTCTTCTTCTCTTCTTCTTCTTGTTGTTGTTGTTTTTGTTGTTGTTGTTGTTGTTGTTGTTGTTGTTCTTCTTCTTCTTCTTCTTCTTCTTCTTCTTCTTCTTCTTCTTCTTCTTCTTCTTCTTCTTCTTCTTCCCTTCCTACCCGTTTTTCTTCCTCTGCTTCATCTGTCACTTCTCTACCTTTGTTTACTTCTCTCTTTCTTTTTCGTTTCATCCCATTTTCCTTTTTCCTTCATATGTTTCTTTTTTCTTTTTTCGTCTCTTCCACCGTCCTCCTTTTTCTCCTGCTTATATATGTATTTTTTTTTTTTTTATCTTTTGTTCTTGTTATTGTTCTTGGTCTTCTTGTTGTTCTTCTTCTTCTTGTTCTTCTTGTTCTTGTTCTTGTTCTTCTTCTTGTTCTTGTTCTTGTTCTTCTTCTTGTTCTTCTTCTTCTTCTTCTTCTTCTTCTTCTTCTTCTTCTTCTTCTTCTTCTTCTTCTTCTTCTTCTCCTGTTTTTCTTCCTCTGCTTCATCTTTCACTTCTCTACCTTTGTTTACTTCTCTCTCTCTCTCTTTTTTTTTTCCTCGTTTCACCTCATTTCCCTTTTTCCTTCACGTGTTTCTTTTTCTTTTTTCGTCTCTTCCACTGTCCTTTTTTCTCCCGCTTCTATTTTTCCGCACCTTCTTCCTTGTTTTCTGTCCCTCCTCCGTCCTGTTTTTCTTTCTTTTTCGCCTCTATCAGACAAACTTGAGTTAGAATTACGAACAACAGCTACAGTTTGCTTTCTGAGCTTATTGTTTGGCGATATTTTCAAGCACATTTCGTAACAACAGCAGCTTCTCTTACGCTGAAGTATCAAACATGAGCGGAGCTGTCAACAGCTGAAAAAGGGCTTTCGGTACTCTGCAACGATATTCTGGATATAAGCGCACATTATCGCCTTCCACCTGTACCATCCCCTCCCCCCCATCTCTTCCTTATCTGTGTATTATATTCATTCTCCGTCTCCCTCCTTCCCCAGGTTTTGATTTAGTGTTAAGTTTCTTTTATCTCTCATCTTGCAAGCACAGGTGATAGGAGCTGTTCCTTGTTCCTAACCCTTCTGGTCATAGAGTTCAAGCAAAGATAGTTCGCCATACGGATCTTTGGTTCAAGAAGCTCCCTGGGTTCCCTGGGATAGCCTAGTGGTCAGAACATTGCGCCTGCAGTTTGATGACCTGGGTTCGATTCCCGTCCGAGGGGATTTTTCCTCTGGAGTTAATATCAGTGCTGACTCCACTCACCCCAAAAGTCCTTCGGATGAGTCTTTAAACCGAGGCCCGTGTGCGAACGCACGCAGAACATCTTGCGCACACGTTTGATCCTGTTCCGCTTTTCGTAAGAGTAAGCCATCGTGTGAGAACAGGTGACAAGATTAACAAAACTGCAGACACATGGGGATTGGATGTAAAAAAAGCACATGATCGCTTATTCCATTATCCTCGATATAAAAGAATATATACAAAATATATATCTGCCTACCTATATCTGCTAGCTTTGGTATTGTTTAAGTTCACGTACCCCTGGGAGCGGGAGATGTTCTTGAAATAAACTATTGAATCTTGAAGATTCTTCCATATAGAAAATGACGACTGGGTGTTGTTAGAAACCACTTGCTTCTCGTGGCTGGATTTGTAAAGTTTGAGATAAAATTGTGTTGGAATTTGTTATCCTTTTTTTTTGAAAGGTTAAAGTAGTGCAGTATATTTTCCCTTGGGAAGGGTGAAAGTGGACACAGGGATGTTCTGTCCATTTTATTGGTATACTAATAAAAAAGAAGTAAAATTAAATCAGGAATGGGTTAAAAAACAACAACATCTGCAGGAGGTAAGGAGGAAAGAGCTTTCGTGTATGAGAGTCAAATTTAAAGTCCAATTCTTATTTCCAGATGGTACATGGAATAATCATTGATTTACTATTTTTCATTAAACCATCTATCTAGGAAACGAGCGGTGTGTGTGTGTGTGTGTGTGTGTGTGTGTGTGTGTGTGTGTGTGTGTGTGTGTGTGTGTGTGTGTGTGTGTGTGTGTTGTGTGTGATGTTTGTCTACTAGTATGTGGGCTCCATCAGGGCTGTATGTGTGAGTGTGCACGCACTTACACTGTGGTTTTTTCTGTTTCCTTTGATGATGGTGCAGCTGTTCTCGAATGTCTGGTTGTTGTTCCTGCCATTGTGTGCTTGTTATTGTTTCCTCTCTGTCTCTCTGTCTCTGTCTCTCTCTCTGTCTGTGTCTCTCACACACACATTCACAAACACACACGTACACACACATACATACGTACACAAACTCTCTCTTTCTTTTTCTTTCTTTCTTTCTTTCTTTCTTTCTTTCTTTCTTTCTTTCTTTCTTTCTTTCTTTCTTTCTTCTTCTTTCTTTTCGTTCATTGATTCTTTCTTCTTCTTCTTCTCTCTTCTTCTTCTTCTTCTTCTTCTTCTTCTTCTTCTTCTTCGTCTTTTCTCCCCCTCTTCTGTCTTTCTTTGTCATATTTCTTTACTTTATCAGCTTTTCTTCATCTTTTTCATTTTTCTCTTTTTTCGTTCTGATGCTGTTTCTTTCTTATTTATCCTCGTCGTTCTCCATTTTCTGCTGTTTCTACTTGTATTGTATTGTAGTGTATTGTATTGTAGTGTATTGTATTGTATTTTATACCACTTTAAGTCACGGCAGGTTTCTCTACGTGAAATTCGGGCCGCTGTCT
>CM060333.1:42627380-42642380 GCA_030674155.1 Stramonita haemastoma | reverse complement strand
CCATGGTTTTTACATAGACATTTCCCTTACTACGCCTCGCCAGATTTCGTGGGTGACCAGTCACCCATGGTTTTCAAATAGATCAGACAGCTAAGCATCATGTAATTTTTGAGACAATAAAGCTGAATCTGAAAAGGTGATGTCTTAGAATCAATGTGTGTTGCGTTGATTATGATGTAGGAAATAAGAGCTCATTCATTTGATTTGAAAGTGAAAGGTTTACTAGCACCCATGTAAACTGAAATAGACTGACAAAGAAACTCACACACACACACACACACACACACACACACACACACACACACACACACACACACACACACACACACACACACACAGAAAGAGAGAGAGAGAGCTATAACAAATACACTATATGTTTTTAGCATAAACACAGTATGTTTTTAGCATTCTAAACAAAATATATATTTCATAAATATGCGGTAAATGGCATCAGATAGCAACTTTCTGAGGAAAAAATTAAAACACAGATAATCAAGATCATAAATTCTTTAATATCTTTATCAATTTCTCCATGAAATTTTCAGTCAGACTCAAACTGGTGTGTTCATAACAGAAGCCCCCAAAAACGTTCAACATGTGCAAAAGCCAAAAAGCAAAATAACAATTGTACCTGCTGATATCAATCATGGTAAGGAAAGAAATCATGTACATTTAAGAACAAAACAAACCATACGAATCAGTGCACATTTGCACACGTACACACGTACACACACACACATATGATATACACACTTGCAAAATACTAGAAATATGATTCTGAACTGTTAGAATGCACAAAATACTAAGAAGAAATTCAAACCTGAACTGTCTGTACAGATAGTATCCTACATTTCATTACTGAATGTCTTGGATAAGATAACAACAAATCAAACAAACAAACAAAATCAAACAAAAACAGAAAATATTTTCATTCTTATGAAGGACATCAGTACCAGTTTAGAGCTGAGACAAACATTTACCAGCATCAATAGGGAGCTGCTAAAACTGATTTTGTTCTTGTATTTGTTGCCCCTGGGCTCAATGATTGCTGGGAGTGGGAGGTGTTGCTCTTGGCAGTTCTTCACCACCAGGTGCTTGGATGATAGTAACCTCTGTCTGCAGCATCAGACTGCAGTCTGGGCAGATGTGCATAGCGTGATTTCGACATATCCAGTTTTGGCAGTTAATGCAGGAACCTGTTGTTTTGCAATCAGCCTTCCAGTGGCAGAAGCCACAGCGGCCTTGTGCCTTCTTTTGTTTCTTTGGACTTTGGCTGGTGGTGGACTTTCTTGCAGCAGATACAGAGGACTTCTTCGCAGTTGCTGCAGAACGTAGTAAAAGTCTTATGATTTTAGCCAACCTCCATGTGTAAAACAACCTTAATAAAATGAACAACTACAATCAAACAGAAAAATGTTTCACTTACTGCTCACACAGTTGCTCAGGCCTTCTAGAATGCTGTTGCAGGAAAGGATGAGTGACTGTCAGCTTTCCTTATTTGTACCATTACCTATTCTTGCTGACTCGGGCCTAAACTAATCAACTCAAAATAGAAATGTCCAGAAAAATACTTGCTGATTCAGACCAATCAACTAAAATAGAAATATTTAGAAGAAAGGATTCATCAAAGGACATGCCATACTACAAGTTTGGTTGAATAGAAGACTAAACCTGAGCAAGCTCTCTCAGGTGTTAATCACATGACTGTCTCAAGTGAGCAAGGCACACTTGCTAACCCTCCAGCTATCCTACTAGGTCTACAAGGACCACACAAAAGATCCTTACTGCAGACCTGATTGACAAAGGCAATGGAAGACAAAAGCCCAGCCACCAGCCGGGGGGGGGGGGGGGGGGGGGGGGGGGGGGGGGGGGGGGGGGGGGGGGGCTAAAGTAGGTCAAGAAGCCTACATGTCTCTGAGTTGACTACTCAAGTTTGTTTGGTCCCAAGGAGATAGGTCTACTGGCCACCCAAGGAAAGTGCTTCCTCAAGCACAATAAAATGTATGGGTGACCAGCCACCCACGAGCCCTAGCGTGTGTAGGAAAGGGTTGCAGTCTATTAAAGGTATGGGTGACCAGCCACCCACGAGCCCTGGCGTGTGTAGGAAAGAGCTGTGGTCTATATAAAAAGTATGGGTGACCAGCCACCCACGGTATCTGGCGAGGGTTATACAACGTTTTTATGGTGTAATTAATCCTTTATTTACAAACATAAAATCTTCATATTCGGTGGAATTATGCACAAATATATAATAAACAAAGTCATAAAATTTGAGCTTGATGAAATTAAAACTGACAAAGTTATGATCATTTAACTGAGAGTCTGGGTATTTTTTCACCCACGGTGTCTGGCGAAGGTTAATTGGTTTTTTAATTTATATATATATGTATATTTTAATCTAGTCCTCATGTGCGTGCGGTTTGTTAATTTTACCGTGTTATCCGTTCCCACCAGCATAAATAGGCCTACTCTTCCAAAAGGTGAGTCGGGTTTTAACGTATGTGCAAGATGTTGTGCGTGCATTCGCACACGGGAGCTCGGTTTATAGTCTCATCCGTAGGACACCAAAACAACTGTGAGACAAAGTAAACACTGAATGAATATGTGATGGGGTGGTAAGTAGATTACCTCCCATGCGATCAGAGCCCTGTCGCAGCGTTGTGTTACTAAATCTGGACACACCAGCGAATTGTGCGATGCTCTGTTTCCTTGGGTGGTGGTCGAAAGCCCTCCATTGCATACACTTTGCCTTCATGGTGAACGGTAGAATTTACGCAACCTCTTTCTAGAGGTCACTTCCTAACTGGCTAGCTGTACCCAACCGGGAATCTGTGCAGAGATGGGACATCACATGGGCCCTATGTCCACTCTGTTACAGATAGCGTAAATCGGTGTTTCTAAGTCCTCACCGCATAGGCAGCCATACACAGATTTCAGGAGTTTGTATTATATTGATAGAAACTGGAAGCAGACCGACACATGGGAAACTTGATGATAAAGCCATTAGTTCTACTATAATTTGGAAACTACACGGTCATTATTGCGATCGTTTTTTTTCCCAACCTCTTCATAATGCACCTTGGAGTACGTGCCGATAAGGCTGAAGGGAGAGGAAGAATTGGGTGATGTGCACACATGCACATATATATATATATATATATATATATATATATATATATATATATATATGCCCCCATCTAGAAAACAAAACAACCAAACACGTCACCCTCGAAAAAAGAACCACAAACTTTGATGTTATCATTTTCATTCACATTGTGGACATACTGATTGCATCAACTTCAGCAAAAATTAATATCCGATAATAGATAATGCAACTGTGTGCATTCTACTTTGTGTTCCTTAATTCTATATTTAGCCATTTTAGAATTATCTATTCATTTCTCTCTGTCTCTCTCTTTCTCACCCTCCCATCGCGATATATATATATATATATATATATATATATATGTATGTGTGTGTGTGTGTGTGACAAGTATGTTTGTGTACGTGTGTGCATATATATATATATATATATATATATATATATATATAGATAGATAGATAGATAGATAGATAATATATATATATATATATATATATATATATATATATAGAGAGAGAGAGAGAGAGAGAGAGAGAGAGAGAGAGAGAGAGAGAGAGAGAGAGAGAGAGAGAATAGGAGCGTGCGTGCCTGTGTGTGTATGCGTGCGCTCTCGTGCGCATGTTTGTACGCTTGCTTCATTTATTTTTGGTTCTTTTTGTTTGACTATTTCTTCTCCCATAATATATTAGCACTGCTGTATTTCTCATCTTACCACACACACACACACACACACACACACACACACACACACACACACACACACACACACACACACACACAAAAGATTGCTCCTCTAAATCATCCTAGCCATCAGTCTACAGGAAACCATCACTGCTTGGCTGCCCTAAGGCCACTCACCAACAGAGGCCCCGCTCTGCGCTGGGTCGTTTCGGTTCTATCCGGTGGTGCCTTTTCTGAAGCAGTGTAAGCAGGACACAGCTTACTAAGGTTCCCTGCTGATGAATGTAATAATCGATTAGTCGGGGTGGCAGTTGAGAGAGAGAGAGAGAGAGAGGAGAGAGATGAGAGAGAGAGAGAGAGAGAGGAGAGAGAGAGAGAGGATGAGAGAGAGATGGATGTGTGTGTGTGTGTGTGGTTGTTATTGTTTGTGTGTGTGTGGTGTTGTGTGTGGTGTTTTTGTGTGTGTTCGTGGTGTTGTGTGTGTGTGTGTGTGTGTGTTGTGTGTGTGGTGTTTTTGTTGTGTTGTGTGTGGAATTGTGTGTGTGTGTGTGTGTGTGTGTGTGTGTGTGTGTGTGTGTGTGTGTGTGTGTGTGGTGTGTGTGTGTGTGTGTGTGTTTGTGTGGAGTTGTGTGTGTGTGGTGTTTTTGTGTGTGTGTGTGTGTGTGTGTGTGTGTGTGTGTGTGTGTGTGGTGTGCGTGCGCGTGTGTGTGTGTTTATGACTAGGGACGAAATTACTTTTCAGTGTGAAGTGGCTGAAGAAAAATCACCGGATCTTAGGGAAGCTGTTGATAAAACGGCTGTCACTCTCGGTGCAGTGTGGGGGTGGATGGATAGGATGGGGAACAGAGAGAGAGAGAGAGACAGACAGACAGCAGACAGCGACAGAAGAGAGACAGGGGGGGGGGGCAGGCAGGAAGGCATGAAACAGTTCAGTAAATTTGTGTATAAGGCCACCAACCATTAGGTGCACATGGTAGGGGAGGAGCAAAAACAAAACAAACCAAAACAAGATAACAATAAACCCAAACAAACCAAACCCCAAAAATCAAACAAAAGAACTTTTTTTTTTTATTTAGAAAGAGATGGAAACCCCCCCACAAAAAGTCAGAAAGGACAAAATAGCCTCCATTATGCCTCTATACGGTAATATAACTGCAGTACAGGCCTGCGTTGTTCTTCTTGGCAACCACGCAAGTATATTGCAAACCCCAGTGAGGGGGGGAGAGAGGGACTCATCCAAGTTCAATTTACCTGTCACACACTACCTGAACGGGGCTGGATAGCCTAGTGGTCAGAACATTGCGCTGGCAATCTGACGACCCGAGTTCGATTCCCGGTCGAGGGGATTTTTCCCCTGGAGTTAACATCAGTGCCAACTCCACTTTCCCCAAAAGTCTTTCGGATGAGACTATAAACCGAGGCCCCGTGTGCGAACGTACGCAGAACAACTTGCGCACACGTTAAATCCTGTTCCGCTTTTCGTAAGAGTAGGCCATTGTGTGCCGGTGGGAACAGATGCCAAGATTTACAAAACTGCATACACACGGGGACTGGATGAAAAAGCACATGAGTGCTTATTCCATTATCCTCGATATAGAAGAATAAATAAATAAATAAAAAACAATTCAGTGAAGGCAGTCATTTAAAAACATTTTAAGAGATCCTCTGTACTCAGTGAGTCAATCAACGTAGTTCAGTTTCTTAAAATTAATTTTAAGTTCTGATGTCATCCGGGGTTTGTGAATACTCTGTAAGATCGTTAACGGTACGCTTACTGTTTGGTGAATGAGTGTACACTGCATTTACAGGTGTGAAATGCAAGTACACGTGTGTAAGAGGATTGTTCTCTTTAACGAGTATCCTCGTGCGCCCCAGTGTGCTTTTTGAAGTAATAAGTTTTTGCCCAGTTCTTGTTACTTTGTATAAGTTTAGACAAATATCGAGAGACAAAAAAGAACGGAGAGGAGGGATGTAATTTATAAAGTCACGGGTGCTGCATAATTCATTTATTTATTTATCCGTTTATTCATTTAAGTTCAGCTGTAGACCATAGAAGGATTGACAAAAGGAAGGGCTGTCATTTTAACTTTATGAAGAGAGGTAGGCGTTACTTCATTTACCTCATTTTGTTTATTTCTTTAAGATCGGCCGCAGACCGCAGAAGTGTTTTCAAAATGAAATCTGGGAGGGGAGATTTTCCGGTAAAAGGAAACAAAACAAATCTCCACCCATTTAATTAGCAAAGTCTGGCCGGGAGATCTGGAGCGAGTTTGAAGACGGAGGGAGAAAAAGAGTGTGATGGTTATCTCTCTTTAACTAGATTCTCTTTCCTTTCTGTCTCTTAGTGCCAATACGTAGTGCTGTGGCCTTTAGGGCGAAGTCACACAGTACGGTTAAACTGATGCTTTAGTTTCTCCAGTTAGTGCTTTCTGTCAGTAATGATGGTGGCTCCTGCTGGCTCTGTCTATTAGGACCACGATCACTGACATCACTCAAGTCTTTACATCCAGCCTGAACGTAGGGATTGCACACACAGACACATAGCCATGACAGCCACACAGAGACAGAAACACATGTGTGGCGTTTGTGTATTAGTGTGGTGAGGTGTGTAATGGTGGTGGGTGTGTGTGTGTGTGTGTGTGTGTGTGTGTGTGTGTGTGTGTGTGTGTGTGTGTGTGTGGTGCGTGCGTGCGTGTGTGCATGCGTGCTCGCATATGGATTAGTACACTTTTGAGTAAAGTATTCCTTTGATCAGGCGCTGCGTGTAAACAAGCAGAGAATCAAAGAGGACTGCAGGTAGTGGGTACTGACTGACTCCACTCCCACATCTGCCTTCATGCACACTGAGAGACTCAGGCTTCCAGAGGCGACATCTGCAGGCAGCCTGCCTTGTTTTTGTCCTTGTCCCCATGTCTGTACTCTTCACACTCTTATAAGAATGCTTTATCATAAACACCATCATCCTTATTCTCCTGTAGATCACAACTACCAAGAAACGGACACAAAACATTTCAGACCTACTTGCATCCCCGAAGTTGGAATGCGGCTAGCATTAGTGGTGTGTGGAAACAGGTCATACACACAAAATCTCACCCTTTGTAAACCTCGGAGCTGTAACTGAGGAACGAAAAGACCCAACGACCTGTTTGTCAGTGCCCAGCAAAGCTGTGACCAGAGTCCCTGGTAAAGTCTGCTACAGACGTTTAGTGCTCCTGAAGACCTAATCAGTCGGGGGGGTGGGGGGGGTGGGGGGTAACTGAGTGAGTGATTGGTGGAGAAGTGGCAGGCTTGTGTCAGAGGTGCCGTCAGGATATTGTATGAATGTATGTGTGTAGACACCGCACCACCTTTCCCGATTTGCACAGCTTTTCTGCAGAGCCGTCAGTGGTCTCAGCTGGCCAGTCAAGCGTCTGTAAGGATCCAAGATTTCAGTTCTTCTGTTGTCAGGTTTTGATTTGTTGGCATTCTAAGAATGTGAAGACTTGACAGGTGGATGGGTGTTCTGGAGGTAGTACACCGTTCACAAAGCAAGAAGTTTCTGGTTTGGTCTCGGTTTGAACACCTGAACCCCCCCCCCTCCCCCCCAAAAAAGTCCACTCGACCTTTAGTGGACGCCCGGGCGCTGCTCTTCTGGATGAGAAAAACCGACTATAACCAAGATCCCTGGGGCCTGCACTCCTAGGCGTGAAAAGAATAGCAACTCAACAAGGGGACTGCATGGCTAGGCGTGGAGTAGAAAACAACATCTCATGGGGATACTGCTGTGGTGAAGGACAAACTGTAATGTTCGCAGTCTACCGTGACTGAAAGGGATTACCAGTCTGCCTTGTGTAAATGGAATTTTTAATGTCCTCACAGCAAATGCTTTTCGGGACAATGTGTGGTGGGTAGGAATCACCCACACGGTTTGTCACTGATTGTATTGTACTCCCAACTGAGGTACCCAACCCAGGGATGGCTGCAATTGAAAAGTCAACGTGTTTTATCCGACTTACTCGGCCGGGACAGCCAACCTCAGCGACAAGACCAACGCCCTTGGTCCTTTAGACCTTAGTGCGATGAAGCGGAGGAGTCCTTCAGTAGAAGAGCTCTTCATTGTTTGACTGTCGTGGAAAACGTCCTTTTATTGGTTTTTGAGGCGGGAGATATTGGCCACAATTTTGCTCTGTGGTGGTGATTTGGACTGTGTACCTAGATACCATGTCTGGTCAGAGCCTAGATTTTTGGATATGGGTGAATAAGGTTAAAGTTTCTTCATTCTCTGTCATTGTCTCAGAGTTTTGGTCTCTCTTTTTTCTAGTGCTAGAGATGTCAAGTTTATCGTTTCCATTCCACGCATAGAACCAACAAAACCCTGACAAAGGCAGAACAGAGAGAGGAATGGAGGGAACTGGTTGTCAAGTCTCCGGGGATGCCCCCACGGTCGCCAGACTATGGGATAGATAAGATAACATTCGATCTTTGGGAGCGATTTTTACGTCGCCTTTGTTGATTCGGCTTACAGTTTGTGCTCTGTTTCTCCGTAGTCTGTATTGTTTGTTTTGGGTGGATGCAGACCGAATGTGTATTCTGTTTAGGGTCGGACAAACCCTGTGTGTATTGAAGCTCCGTGTCTTCAGCACCCTCGAAGGATGCAGATGTTCAATTTGTTTGAGAGAAAACATGTCTCTCGGCAACTTACTGTACAGATGTTATTGTCTCTCTGTCTTCTACTCTCTTTTTTTGTCTGTCTGTCTGTCTGTCTGTCTGTCTGTCTGTCTGTCTGTCTGTCTCTGTCTGTCTGTCTTCTGTCTGTCTGTGTCTTGTCTCTCTTCTCTCTGTCGGCTCTCGGTCTGTCGCTCTTCAGCCTTCCCCTATCTCTCCCTTCTGTGTGATTGCCTCTCCGTCTCTGTCTCTTTCTGCGTCTCTATCTCTATCTCTGGTAGCAAATTGCCTCAAGAAGGCTATGGAAAGTCTTTATCTTAGAATAAATCTAATTCATTCTGCAAATCAATCTCCCGCTTCCTAAAAAGACGGAAGCGGAAGAATACCCCGCAGCGATGCTTCTAACTACAAAAATGATATTGTCACACACACACACACACACACACACACACACACGCACCACCACCACGCACGCACGCACGCACGCACGCACCACGCACCACCACCACCACACACACACACTGCACCCCCGTCCCCAAAGACACACACGCATGCACACACATAAAAAAGTCGTTTCTCTCTCTCTCTCTCTCTCTCTCCTCTCTCTCTCTCTCCTCTCTCTCTCTCTCTCTCTCTCTCTCTCTCTCTCTCTCTCTCTCTCCTAATTCACTTTTTTCCCCTTGATGGTCTGTCTACCTTTCCCCCCAGCGAGGGACGGCTGTGCCATGTGGCCCGCATTCAAAGGAAGTTTTACGTGGCGCCAGGTGCCAATAAAGAAAACCCTCGTGCTCCTGGCGAGGGGACCACCCCCCCTCCCCTCCCTCCCCCCCCCCTCTCCTGCAATTCTCTTTAGGGGTACTTCCTGCTGATGCTGATGCTGATTCTTCCGAAACGATAGTTTGTGGTGAAGCCGAAAAACAATATTGTAGAGAAGAGTGGAGAGGGGGGAGTGGAGGAGAGGAGGAGGAGAGAGAGAGAGAGAGAGAGAGAGAGAGAGAGGAGAGAGAGAGAGAGAGAGAGAGAGAGAGAGAGAGAGAGAGAAGAAAGAATACGATTTTTTAGCAATAGAATAAGCTTAAGAGCTTTTTTACTTCTCGCCCTCTAATAATGATGATGATGATAATGATGATTACCACCCTCATTATAATAACAATAATCACATAATGATAATAATAGTAATGATATTAGAGAGCACACACACACACACACAACACACAACACACACACACACACCACACCACACACCACACACACACCCACCCCCCCCCCCCCCCCCCCCCCACCCCACACACCACTCTCACAAACTCGACATATCTGATCCCATGATAGTATATAGTAGCTCCAGAGGGCCCATAAAACCAGCCCCTAAGGACATCAAGCAGAACACCCCATACACGCTATAACCGAATCACCAAGACAAACTTGATGCCTGTGAGAGAGCAGATAGCAGTTTCCCTTCACCCTCTCCCCTACTATACTGTCAGTGCTTCTGTCTTTCCCCTTCATCTGTGATATGGCCAACGCGGTCGGCTGAGCGATAAATAGAATTGATCAGAAATGAAAACCACAGTCGGGGCCTCATCATGTTAGATAGCAGAAAGGAAGTTGATTTGTCTGGGATGGTTTGTCAGATATGTGTGTTGGGTTTTTGTGACTGGTGTGTGTGTGTGTGTGTGTGTGTGTGTGTGTGTGTGTGTGTGTGTGTGTGTGTGTGTGTGTGTGTGTGTGCGCGTTCGCGTGTGCGTGTGCGTGCACGCACATACATGCAAGTGCACGTGTTGCAGTTGTGTGTGTGTGTGTGTGTGTGTGTGTGTGTGTGTGTGTGTGTGTGTGTGTGTGTGTGTGTGAACCCCAGATTTTCTACGTCCAGCATCGCAAAAGTGGCACCCATCTTCAATGTCTTAATACTGCTCTCTTTTTCTTGGGGTCCCTACAAAAGACAGATCCGTACCCACAGACAGAACTGGGTGTACCATGCTCAAACCAAGGCCTCACAGTTTGCACCAAGCCACTGCAAAAGCAGGACTCATCCTATTCTTTAGTTTGAAGCACGTTCTGCCAAATCAGAAGTCAGTGCTTCTAGACCTGTTTTAACTCTTTCCAGAAAAAAAGATACGAACATATGGGAGATCATATTATTATAATCACTACAACACATGTGCACCTTTCATCACCTAAACCTTTCTCCGTCTGTCTGTCTCTTCCATCTCTGTCTGTCTCTCTCCAAATGAAAGATGATTGCAATAGCAACATTTATGAAACTGCCAGCAACCCCCAAGATAAACAACACAAACACAAAGAAACAAACAAACCCACAAAAAGCCCCCAAACTTTCCCGTTCCCATGAAATTTTACCTGTATGAACAAGCATAGTTAGTGCAAGGCCATGACCCACTCTCAGAAGAAAAGCTAACACAAAAAATAGTTTTAGCCTGGCAAAATAAAGTTAGGGAGCATTCTTGTCTAATGCATTCTGTCTGATGGAATCATATTATCCAGCTTCAAAGGTTTCAAGCTTTAAAAAAAAAGAAAAAGGAAAGTTTTAAAAAATCCTATTCTTTGCTTTGTCATTTTGAGACAAGTTTTGTATTTTTTGTGTGAGAGAAGCCTTCCGGAATGTACAGTTAGTATGATGAAAGGGGTAAAGGAGTTTTTGCTTCATGTGATCAGTGCTACGGTTCCTACCTGGTTTTTCTTTTTAAAAAGGTTAGATGATATATATATTTACCGGACAGTGGTGTGTGTGCGCGTTATGTTGTGATGTATGTTATGTATTGAATGTATGTATGTATGTATGTATGTATGTATGTATGTATGTATGTATGTATGTATGTATGCATGCATAATTATTATTATTATATATATATTAATCATGATGATGTATGTATGTATGTATATGTATGATATTATTAATGTATGTATGTATTATGTATGTATGTATTATGTATGTATGTATGTATGTATGTATGTATGTATGTATGTATGTATGTTGTGTGTGTGTTGTATGTATGATGATATTATTATATATTTATAATATATATATGTTATGTATACTTATATTGTATATCTATATATATTATATAAATAATAACTACATATGTGTGTGTGTGTGTGGTGAGTGGTTTGTGTGTGTTATCTATTTATTAATATACTTTATATATTTATATCAGTATATTAATATAATATAATATATATAGTTACTGTGTTCGTGTGTGTGTGTGTGTGTGTGTGTTAGCGGGATATGGACGCGGAAGAAAGTTCTCTGCGTTAGGGGGGTCCTCTGTGTCTTGTATACCTGAGTAGGTGCAGGATAACAACACACACACACACACACACACACACACACACACACACACACACACACACACACACACACAACACCCGTTTGCAGGTGTCGTACGGGGGGCAGTCAGTAGATGACCTTAAGGGAGATTATGTGATTATAATCACTACAACGCATGTGCACCTTTCATCATCTACACTATTTCCGCCTATCTCTCTCTGTTTCTGTCTGTCTCTCTCCCCCTCTCTTTATTTGCACCACCTTTCCTCCTTGTTATCTCCCTTTCTGTGTCTCTCAGTCTGTCTTCGTCTTTCTGTTTGTATGTCTCCCTACACCTCTATTCCGGGAGGAAAAACATTTAAAGGTAACGAAATTTTTGCACTGTTAATGCATTTGTATTCTTTTTCGTCTGTCTTTGCCTTCCTGTCTGTCTCTTTACCTCTGTCTGTCTCTGTTATAGTCTGTGTCTCTGAGTACATTCTCTCTCATATTCCTACCTTTTTCTGTTGTCTCTCTCTATTATATGTATGTATTTGTTCACGTAGGCACGCACATATGCACATGCACATACGAAAATGTGTGCGTGTGTGTGTGTGTGCGCGTGCGTTCGTGTGCACACTCATGCATTTATGTACACGCGCTTTCCTTCAAGTAAGAAAAACCAACCGCTAAATCCTTCTGCCTATTCGCTCCAGGCAAACTTTGTAGACGGGGTGTCAACAATGCAGCAATAGGATCTTACCTGCCTGTATCAGATCGTTGTGTGATAACAACAGGCCAATTTCTGCACCTTTTGATTCTGAGAACGCTTCCCTTTGGCACTGTGTTCTTTGACATTTCTCTGGTTGTCTGTCTCGCTTCCTGCGGCTTTCTGGGGGAATGCTGGTCTCAGGATTACCACATATAACAACACCAAGGACTGCACTGTCATATCCCCAGAACATTAACCCCTAGAGGCAGAACTCAACACCTGGCTATCAATAGCACAAAGATGCCGCCAGGCAACTACCTAGAAAACGCCCCACGCCACCACTGATTTACTGGCAGGAATTCTTTTGCAACTAATGCAGAACTGCACCTAGGCAAACTCGTACCACCACAGCCACTATAGTAGTATTAGTAGGCACTCATCAGTCTCGGAAGACTATGGAGTTGCGCTCTAAGTCTTTAGAGCGCAAAGCCTGGGCAAGTATGTATGGAGGGCAAGCTGTTACCCATGCAGCAGACCCCCCTCTCCACGGCACTGGAATGATCCATTGGAAGGGCATTGACCGATACGAATGGTTCCAGTACCGTCGCAGGAGCCACCAGAACGTTGCCATATACCTACAGCCCCGAGCCGCTCTGGGACTACAACTCCCCGATTTTTCCTCAGGGATGGTGTCTAAACACGACACCTGTGTGCATGCTGGTTTGTTATAATTTTGTCATCCGCTCCTACCGGCACACGATGGCCTACTCTTCCGTAAGGTGGAACGGGGTTTTAACGTGTGCGCAAGATGTTCTGCGTGCATTCGCTCACGGGGCCTCGGTTTCGAGTCTCATCCGAATGACTTTGACATTCAGTTCGATTTTTTCGTCAAACTGGGAAGAAAGGGCGAGGCTGGGTACGAACCCAGAAACTCACGATTTACATATTGGCAGGCGAACGTCTTAACCATCCTGCCACCGTCCTTCCTAGCCACTATACTAGCTTAGTAACAAGGCTGGTACACTTGCTGGACCAGACACTTTTTGTTTTCATGCCTCGGCTAGAGCTCCGAGGTGCAACCAATGGTAATATTTTTGCGTATGCATCCCCCCCCCCCCAACCATTTAGGTAGCCGGATTCAGACTTCGGGGATGGTGTCTAAGCACGCTACCTGTATGCATGCCTTTTTGAAAATTTGTCATCCGTTCATACCGGCACAGAATGGCCTACTCTAACGAAATGGGCTTTAATGTGTGAGCAAGATGTTCTGCATGTATTTGTACACGAAGTCTTGGTTTATAGTCTCATTCAAAGGACTCTTGACATTCAGTTCGATTTTGTCGTCAAACTGGGAAGAAAGGGCAAGGTTGGGAATGGAACCCAGAACCTTACGGTTTACCTTTTAGGCAGGTAACGTGTTAGCCGTCCTGCCTCCTTCTTTCTTAGACATGACCAAAAACCATTTTGGAATACAGCCTAACAGCATGTGCTTCTCCATTCAGCATGTAAACACTGGAATGAGGTATCTGCCAACATTGAACATGGCAGAGAAATGGAAATAAGGCCAGCATGATGCAAAGATAGGAATGTCCATAGCCAGAATCAGTGACAGCGCTTCTGAAATAGTTTCATGACTTGAGGATGGCAATGCTGTGCAGAGAAGATCCCGTAACACTTCAGGCTGAGAGACAGTACTGCTCCCTTCATAAAGGATATCCCTTTATCACGAGATACACAGTTTTAGGTAATTCATTGGACACTTAGCTTGGGTAGAAGTCAACTAGTCAGGTGCGTGCACTCACGCACGCACGCACGCACGCACGCACGCACGCACATACACACACACCATCACCACCACCACCATCACCACCACCACCACCACCACCACCAACAACAACAGCAATGAAAAGAAGAAAAAAAGAAGCTGAAGGAAAGTGAAATTTGTCCTACCTAAACAAGTTACGGACATTCCTTTCTAATGCATCCTGTCTGACGAAATCAGCCAACATCAAACGTTTCAGCCTCGGAGAACAAAGGTGGAAAAAAAAAAGAGAGAGAGAAATCCTTTTGTTTGTTTGTGGTACTGAGACGAGTTTCGTATTTCCGGTAGAGAGGCGTGTCGAAATGCGCAGGTATCAGGAGGGGAATAATTGAATTTCCGCTTCCGCCTGATCAGATGCCAGGATATGTACCTAACTTTTTAGCAGTCAGTGACATTCGCAGCATGCAAAAGTTTGACACGCACGCACGCACGCACGCACGCACACGCACACACACACACACACACACACACACACACACACACACACACTTTACAGGTGTCACACTAATGGCAGTCATTACATTACCTTCCCCTCTTGTTGCTGGGAGACTTTCAGGGAAGGGAGATCATCTGGTTTTAATCACCAAACCACGTGGTTTCCCATCGTCATGTACACATGTCTGTATGCCTGCCTGTCTGTGTATGTGTTTTGCTTGTCTGTCGGTCTGTGTGTCTCTGTTTTTATATAGTTTTGTGTGTTTGTTTTTATCATGATTATAATTGCTGATAAAAGGCAGTTACTGGATGTAAAAAGCATATCAGTACTTATTCATTAT
>CM060333.1:42604880-42622380 GCA_030674155.1 Stramonita haemastoma | reverse complement strand
GGAGAAGCGCTCTCGTCTGTACAACATGAAGAAGGCGTTCAAGAAGCGTATCGTCCGCAGCCGCAGCGATACGTTTTAAGGTTAAGGTGTGTGGGGGTTTTGGAGGTGAGCTTCTTTGGGAGCGGTGTAGTTGTAGAGGTTTTACTGAAGGATTTGGTATGTAGGTTAGGGCTGGTGGAAGGTCAAGTCTTCTTCAGTATGCGGCAGTGTAGCTTAAGGTGTGTGCAGAAACATTTGGGTGAAAATGGTAAAGAAGTTTGGAGCGTCTGATGATTCAATGTGGGACCAGTTCTGAATGGGAGGTGTCAAGAAACATCTCCGACACAGGTCACAGTGAAACCGTCAGTGAAGACTTGCTCTCAGTGAACTCTGAAAATGATGGCAACGGTAAACTTCCAACCAAGGATATATCTGAAAGCTGTATACCCTGAAAGAGCCAGTCCGAGAATGGATTATAGAAAGAACTTATAATGTGTGTGACATTGTCATAGTCTTTGAGTAAGTCTGATTTTATCAAAACATTGAATATGTCTCGTGATTTTTTTTTCAACCAACACAGGTACGTAGTAAGGTTTGCGCATGTATTCTGTAATGAAAAGGATGCAAGGAATGAAAAAACAAAATGATGGAGTTGTCGATTTTTTCTTATTGGATCACCCATTTGTGTGACACCGAACCATAATCCATCTAACCCATTAGAGTATCATCAGTTTGTGATAATATCATCAGTTTATGGTTTAGCTGTGAAAGTGACACTTCTTGGTAGAAACTATGCAAAGAGTTTGCCATAAAACTACGAGCTATTGGAGATATGATTGCAGAATGCTTTTGAGCAGGTAACATGGCGAACTGTTACTGCCAGGAACTAAGAAGGAAAACACAAGAGAATATGTCGTTGATAGAAGTAAAAGACAGACCAAAAATAGCAGGGAAACATCAATAGGAAGAACAGAAACAAAAATAGCGGGAACACAGCATCAATGAAAAGCCTGAGTTTTGCCAATTTCTAGATAGCAGCAGAAGACAGACAGTAACAGCAGAGGAATGTCAAGACATTACCAGGAAAGGGATGAACATGATCAAAAACACCCTCCGTCCATGCATGTGAACAGGCATCCGGAATCAGTGTGTCTACCTAGGTCTGCTTGTGTGGATTGCGATTAGCGGAAAAGTTGGTCTATGGGCTTTATTTTCAGATCAAGCAATGTCGATTTCTCGTTTGCTTATTCTTTGATGTGCGTTCTATATGATTTGTTTGGAAACTGTTTGCTTGCAACAAAAAGACCGAGTGAGTAGTTGTTTCAAAGCTGTGGGTACAAAGGATTATGTTATTCTAGATTTCTGTGTAACTCTCAGCCCTTGATCAATTTTTTTAGGTACTGTAACAAGCCCTTTAGAAACGATGACATTCAGAACGGTTGATCAGTTGACTGAAAAGAGGAAGTGACGTCACCACCATGCTGACCAATCGGCAACTGCCATGGCTTTAAGGCTTATGTCATCTGGTCTATTTTCTTTTCGGTAGAAAGTGTCTGTCAGTGCATTGTCTATCTCTCCATAACATATTCAGTCTGAACAAAATGTTGTAATCTTGTTTCACGATACGTGTTTAGACCTAGAGTAGCAAGCCGTTTGATGTTATTAGATAAGTTAGGTACAAAAATGGTGGATTAGTAAAATCAAGTTGATCACAAAATTTGTCTTGGCGTGTACCTTTATCTCCGACAAAAATGAGTAAGGTTGACTTTTAAAAAAAAGATGAAAAGACAGAAAAAGAAAATGGCTTCACGTTTACGAGGTTGATTTATCTTTATCTTGGCTATAATTATGTTTAAAAAACACTAATAATTCGGCTTTTCTATGACCTAGTTCAATCGAATGACACTACTTACCCCACACATTATATAAAACAGCAAAGACATAATCTCTGTGTGAGAGAGACTTCAGAGTGATTTGGTGTTTCACAGTAAGTTTCATTTTGCTTGAAAACGCTACTGACTTCTACAATTTTTTCCGAAGCAATTCATAAACCTTTTTTTTCTTTGGCTTGGTTTACCCAGCTCTGTATATATTTGCAATGCATTGGCGTGGCAACGTTTTGTTTGAGATTTTCTGTTTGAATTTTGAGTACAAAGAATGAAGTTGACCAAAAGTTTGGAATAATTTTTGTTGTTGTAAAAAAATCAACCCAACTTTGTCACATATATTGAACATCTTTTTTGTAGTTATTAAATATCATCGTCGACATCATTGTCATTCATCTAGAATTACCCTGAATTCCCATACCACTGTCACCATCATACCAGCAGCAGTATTGTAAGTGTTCTCACCTTCACCATTATCACCATTTCAGGTTTTGGAGATTTTAAACGCCATCAACATCATTCTTCATGAAACGTTGGAACCATACTTTGCGTACCCCATTTCTCGTAGCCACATGAAGTTTTACCAGGGGCCTTGATAGAAGAGCTCTGTGCCCAGCCCTCAGCTCTGAGGTGGCTGCAGTCTCTGGTGATGGGTCAAGACCGCCATCAGACTGAAGTGAAAGGTGAACCTGGAGGCCTTGAGGTCACAACACTGCGGAGACCAAAGTTACACCAGTGCTGATGAGCTCTTATGTCGGTGTTCTCTGATTGTCAGGTCATGCCAGAATTGTCAGGTCATGCCAGAATTGTCAGGTCATGCCAGAATTGTCGGGTTATGCCAGAATTGTCAGGTCATGCCAGAATTGTCGGGTCATGCCAGAACTTTCAGGTCATGCCAGAATTGTCGGGTCATGCCAGAATTGTCGGTCATGCCAGAATTGTCGGGTTATGCCTGAATTGACTGGTCATGCCAGAATTGTCGGGTTATGCCAGAATTGTCGGGTTATGCCTGAATTGACTGGTCATGCCAGAATTGTCGGGTTATGCCAGAATTGTCGGGTCATGCCAGAATTATCGGGTCATGCCAGAATTGTCGGGTTATGCCAGAATTGTCGGGTTATGCCTGAATTGACTGGTCATGCCAGAATTGTCGGGTTATGCCTGAATTGACTGGTCATGCCAGAATCGTCGGGTTATGCCAGAATTGTCAGGTCATACCAGAATTGGCAGGTCATGCCAGAATTGTCAGGTTATGCCAGAATTGTCAGGTTATGCCAGAATTGTCAGAGAAAATGATGGGAAGACATCAGAGAGTGGACTGGCCTTGAGTGGAACGACTTGCTACAGAAACCTCAAAACCACTGGGAGTGGAGAAAGCTGGTTGCAAAATCTCCAGTGGTGCCCCAAAGGTCTACAAGACTACGGGGTAGGTGAAGGTGAAGGAAGATGCCCTCAACAGCAATGTCAGTATTATTTGCTGCAGTGCTATTGCAAAGTCAGCTAGAAACAGGCCAGTTGGTACTCCTGACAAATAGATTCCTCAGACCTCACATGAACCAGAGCAAAGTGGGGAAGAAAAGTAAAATGGGATTTTCTTCATCAGCAACATGGAAAGTAATCATCATTAATTTGATACCTACTGGGCTGAGAATGCAGCAGCTATTAACCAACTGAGAACAATTTGGAGCTCAGCAGCTTTTAATGATGTCAAAGAAAACTAAACAAGAAGCATGTTAGCGTCACGTTCAATTCAGTTAATTTTTCACAGCTCCTAGGTATTCTCCACATTTAATGCAGCCGTAAAACTCAGCAGCTGTAGACATGCCAAGGTAAAAACAAAATCTGGATATCATTGAAACCACATACCCGTGAAAGGTGTCTGGCATCTAATGAAGTAAGTATATGTCAAAAGAGTGTGTGTGTGTGTGTGTGTGTGTATGTATGTGTGTGTGTGTGTGTGTGTGTGTGTGTGTGTGTGTGTGTGTGTGTGTGTGTGTGTGAGAGAGAGAGAGAGAGTAGAGAGAGAGAGAGAGAGAGAGGGGGGGGGGTAGGGAGGGAAGATCTTGCATCAGCCATCAATCATCTAGAAACAGGGTATTAGCTGGTTTTTCCATGTACTCAGGCTCCCGTTTCCACAGCCTCAAGCTGCCAGCCAAGCCTTCAGAAAACCCGGGTAGACAGTGACACGTGTCTAGTTAAAAGCCTGTCCGAAGCAGGATTTTCCCCCATCCAATAAACCATGGGTGGTGGTCTGGTTACTAGTCTTTTGGATGAAATGATAAACCAAAGGTTTCTGTGCAATACGTATTAAGAATATCTAGAAATAAGACAGGAATTCCCGGTAAAAAAAATGTTGGAAGGATAAAATTGACACTCATATGCCAACCACACTGAGATAAAAACAGTGGGGAAAAAAAGAGAAAAAATGAATGGCTGGCGCTGTGCTACATAACGTGCCGTGACTTGAACAGCCGTACTATTCGCATGGAGTCAGCGGGACTGAGAAAGCAAGAATGAGTAGGAATGGTTTAGGTACTTAACTGTGGGGGTCTCACTCAGGCGTTCATTTACGAAGACGGCCCCCCCCCCCGCCCCCCCGCCCCAAATAAATCCTCATGAGATATGACTGTCTCGTGTGGTGCGGAATGTCTATTTTTGTCAGGGTAAATCTGAGTAAAGTTAAAATGGAGTTGGTCATCATCATCAGCATCGTCGTCGTTATATCATCATCTTTATTATCATCCCAATCAACAAAATACTACATGGCCCTCTTGTGATGTGTACGTGTCTAGTTCCTCCCCCTTCCTAAATCATCATCATCATCATCATCATCATCATCATCATCATCATCACCACAACCACCACCACCACCACCACCACCACCACCTTCATTCTCATCATCATCATCATCATCACCACCTTCATCCTCCTCCTCCTCATTAGCATCATCATCATCGTCACCACCGCAATCATTATCATTTATTATGGAGAGATATCTAGAACATACTAGGTTTTGCTTTATCATTTCTTTCTTTAATCAAGCCCTTTCATATCTATTGTGTTTATATATTCATCCCTTTAACCGAAGTCGAATTGCAGCTGCCTTCAAGGTGGTAAAAACGGTCGCATTCGCAAAATCTCACCATTGGTGAACCACCATCGAAGCTGTAACCGAGGAACGAAAAAGAAATGTTCAGCGATCAGTGTCTTTTGTGGTCATTGCTGAGAACTGAAGAAACTAAAAGAATGGACAGTGTGGTCTAGAACATTCTGGAGGCAACAAGACTTGAGTAGAAGCTTTATATGACATCATTGTATATGACGTCATTGTCATTCTGTTTTCTTGCCTGTAGGTGGATCTGTTAAGTAGACGACCCTGTCATTATTTTTTCGTATTATTCATTATTTATGATGGTCATTAATGTGTTATCATGAGGTTGGAGATGATGGTGATGACAATAACGGTGGGTGATGATAATGAAAACCATTTTCTTTGCCAGCTGTTAATGTGTACATGTGTGTGTTAAACCCGCCTTGTCTTGGCTTTTTACTGTGTTTTCGCGTCTTCCAGGATTTTTTAAAGCCTAGTTTTGCTCCTCGTTTTGTTTTTCTCTTATAATTTAATAAGCCACGAACTAACGAAGCTTGGCGTATTTTAAGTGCATGACATGCAGTTTGAAACCTGCTTCAACTTTTTATTTTGTGAGGGGGTGTGGAGAGTGGATCGGTTCATAGACGAGACAGGCTCATTACACTGGCATCATGAAGCCTGTTAAACTAATAACGGTGTTATGCAATTTATCTGACAAAGGTGTGCGTGTGTGTGTGGGCAATCAATTATGCTAATGAGATGCAGATTGGCTGACGACGTGAGTGTACAGTTCCTGAACTCTTCTGAAGATGTTTCAGAGGCGCCTTTGATTCGTTTATTTATTTATTTAATCATTTATTCACTCCTTCATTTATTTTTCGTTCATTCATTAATTTGGTTGTTTTGTTCACATTTGCGTATTCATCTCTGTTCTTTTGTGTATCAAGAGTGATGATTTTATGAAAAAGGGTTGACAATCCTGAACATGTGTTGAGTTTTGGTGTTGTGTGTGTGTGTGTGTGTGTGTGTGTGTGTGTGTGGTTGTGGTGTGCGCGCGCGCGCGCGCGCGTGCGAGTGTGTTGTTGTGTGTTTGTGTGCGTTTTGTTTTTATTTATTTTATTTATTCTTTTATATCGAGGATAATGGAAGAAGCACTCATGGCTTTTTTACATCCAGTCTACGTGTATATGCAGTTGTAAATACTGTGGGTTTGTGTGATGGTGCGCGCGACGCGCGTGTTATGTTACGTTGTGTGTGGTACGTGCGATCGCGTGTGTGTATGTGTACGTGTTGTGTGTTGCGTGTGCGCACGCGCGCGTGCAAGCGGGTGCTGACATCACATGCGTAGGGTGATGTGTTAGTGCACGCAACCCTTGGCGACTGTCGACAAGTCAGTAGATTGCTGCATCTCCTCTAGTTCTCTTTTACTACACATAACTGACGCACTCTTCTGACTACATCCTTCATATCTACTCCTTTATATCTTCTACTCTACTACTACTACTACTACATCTCTTCTACTACTACTCTACTACTACTCTCTACTACTACTCTCTTCTACTACTACTACTCTTCTACATACTCCTACTACTCTCTCTCTACTACTCCCTTCTACTACTCCTACTCCTTCTTATTTACTACCTCCTTCTACAACTACTTCTACACTCCTACTCCTTCTACTACTACTACTCCTTCTACTACTATCCTTCTACTCTCCTCTCTTCTACTACTACTCTCCTCCTCCTTCTACTACTCCTCCTCCTTCTACTACTCCTCTCTACAACTCACACCTCTTCTACTACTCCTTCTACTACTACTCCTTCTACTACTCCTCCTACTACTACTACACTACTAGTGCTTCATGATGTTTTCCGGTAAACATGGATGCTAAGTGTGTGATTGCAGACCTCAACAAGCAGTGTATAGACAGACATCACCACGGGCAGAAGGTAGATGCTGAGAGAAAGGGTGCTGGTGTGTAAGCACAACATGTCAAGTATCACCCACCAGTATGGAGCCCACGTATCAACCACCAATACTAAGTGCCTGCATATCAACGTTCATATGGTGCGCAATTTGTCGTCCTGACAAACGAATTTTCAACCTTCTTTTGGTTTGGTGTAGTGGTGAGGTAGTATAGTGTGGTGTAGTGTTTGGAATGGGGCGTAAGAAAACCCAACAGCTTTGTTCAGAATTTGTAGGCAGTCTGTACCACATGAACATGGAAAACACACAACACACACGTACGGACGCCACACAGACGCACGCGCACACACACACACACACCATGGGCGCGCTCGCACAGACACATACATTCACACACACACAACACACACCAACAACACAACACGACATGCTAACACACACACACACTTACACACACTTACACGAGATATCCCATTACCAAACTTACTCCAGCAGATGGTAAGCGCACAGGAGGAAAGAAGAGGTAAGTGTAGGGAGAACTGAAAAACCACAAACCCTCACATCTATGTGTGTACACCTGGGCCACACAGCACGCAGGGGAGCAGAGAGGGAGTGGGGTGGGGATGAGAGGAGAGAGAAAGGAGAGAGAGAGAGGGTATGGTTGTGTGTGCATGCGCGCCCGTGTGTGTGTGTGGGCGTGTGGTGTATATGTATGTGTGTGCGCGCGTGCGTGTGTGTGTGTGCGCGCGTGTTATGTAGTGTGTATGTGTGAGGGGTAACTACATTAGCGTTGCTACCGTTTGTTTTCTTCTGTCCTTTGGTGTTTTGTTTTTTCGGGGGGAGGGAAGGGGTCCCGCATGTATGCGGTTTAGGAGCTGGATGAAGTCTGCTTTTTTGTGGGTATCATGATCTGAATCATATTCATCTTGACTGCCCGAATGTGTGTGTGTGTGAAATTTATTATAATATATATATTATATTATATGTGTGTGTGTGTGTGTGTGTGTGTGTGTGCGGGCTTCGTTAGGTGAACGCTTAATCTCATTCCTCCTTTAAATCATGATAATGAATTTGTAGTAAGAGAAATGAGTTCGGAGCTCTATCAGAACAAAAACGAAAATCAAAAGATGTAAGCTCTGATTTCTTCGTTTCAGCCTATTCTCCATGTAGAGAATAAGTCACATTCTGCAGTCAGCATATATATAATATGCAGATAAGCTGGGTCAAGTGGAATGCCACGACACTACAGCCGAGTGGTTAAGATCTCTCGAATGGTCCATGAAGTCGGAGGTTCGAATCTCAGCGGTGTCTGCGCTGGTAAATTAAGGGTGGGAGATATTAAAAAAGTGCCAGTGTAGTGATTCTTGTGACTACATGTGCACAAGTAGATGACATAACTATGCACGTAAATTATCCGTCATTCGTGTCACCGTTCGATTAGGCCTCGGGAAAACACGTACCCAATCATCTGCGCCCGTTTATGCAAAAGAAAAAAGAAAGTGGCATGGTAAATGTAAGACAAATGGTTGCAGAATTGGTATTCCTTAACCTTAACCTTAATTCTCTCGTGCCAGAAGCAATAAGGCTTGGACATATTTCTCCACTGGTTGCGATCTGCAGCTGCGCTGCTGCTGCGCTCCAAGAGCTCATCCACAGCATTCGCTCCACCTCACCATACTTCGCCAGTTGTCTTGGCGGCCTCTCTTCCTTCTTCTTGTGTCCATCGAGGCACAGCACAGTCATTCTTCTGATCTTTGTTAGTATATTACACTCTTAATCCGTCCTGCGTTTATTTTTAGCATTTGTTCACAAGAGAAAAATAAATCACCCGTGCTTGATGCTAGCGAACAGCTATTCCGGTTAGTTTGACGCCATTGCACGAGTGCGCGCGTCTACACACACACACACACACACACACACACACACACACACCACACTACACAGCTTGTAATCGCACGGACACACGCATACGCGCTCAATAAAGCAACTCCAGCTCTTCCGTGAAAATAGTTCTTTATTGCTGATTTATTTCCCCATTAACGGGGGAAGGGGGTGGGGGTGGAAGGCGTTGGAAAAGGGAACTGCAAAAGATGTCTATGTGTGTGTGTCACAGAAGATTTACACACACACACACACACACACACACACACACACACACACACACACACACACACACACACTTGCACACACATACCATGAATGCAGTACCCGACTGCAAAATTAAATTCTGCATATTTTTTTTGGTACACTTCTTAATGAAATATTGTGCAGGACAGCGTAGTATTTTATCTCCCACAAGAATACACCAGCAAACTTTCCACTGTACTAGTACGACTACAGAATATGAACACTGATTTATAGCCACCAAACTCGCTTCTTAGCTGATAAAGGTATCTGGGAATTTTACAAAATATTCACAAATGCGTTTCATGAGGGGAGAGCCATACATTTTTGTAATGGGGGTGTACGCACACTTCAGCATGCATGTGTATGTTTTACGTCTACATAAAAATGATGTAGAAAAGTACAGACAACAGTTGATGTAAGAACGGTAACAGTAACTCGCTGTAACGATAAATATTCAGCGCCCTGGGAAAACAGGTCAATCACAGAATTTGTCTTCAACAAGTCAAAGAACAAGAACATGGCGTCAAAGCTCAAACTGATGGAAGAACAGTCAAAAGTCAGTATCAAGTTTCAGCCGCATCACATTGACAACAAACATTGGGGTACATGAGAA
The DNA here is from genome assembly GCA_030674155.1 of Stramonita haemastoma. Classification (NCBI taxonomy): domain Eukaryota; kingdom Metazoa; phylum Mollusca; class Gastropoda; order Neogastropoda; family Muricidae; genus Stramonita; species Stramonita haemastoma. The sequence continues at coordinate 42,612,758 of CM060333.1, read as the reverse complement.
ATCACACCATCAGTCTTCACAATACTTCATACAAACTGCAGGGATAGATAGTTCAACACACAACATCCGTCCTCATTCTGTTACCCATTTCTGAAATAAGTATTACAACTCCAGTGTTTACTCTTCCACGGTTATCACCAGAACCCAAGCATATTATATTCATCTGCTTTTATCACCAGAACCCTAGTATTTGTTCACCTACTTTTATTACTAGAACTGAACTATTCGTTCACCTACTTTTTTTCATTAGAACTGAAGTATTTCTTCTCTCCTTTTATCATTAGAACTGAGGTATTTGTTCATCTACGTTTATAATCAGAACCCAAGTATTTGTTCACCTACTTTTATCACTTGAACTGAGGTATTCGTTCATCTACTTTTATCATTAGAACTGAGGTATTTGTTCATCTACTTTTATTATCAGCTTAAGTATTTGTTCATTTACTTTTACCAATAGAACCCAGGGATTTGTTCATCTATTTTTATCACTAGAACTGAACTATTCATTAATCTACTTTTATCACATAAGGCTAATCGGTTGCTTGGCATAGGCAAACGAATTTTGACCTGAGCCGAAAGCCGTTTTTCAACGGAGATTTTACGAAAATGCGACAGCTCAAAAATGTTGCTTTGATGCCAAATCAACCTGGAAATCAATAGTGTAATTTCAGGAACTGCAATAAAACAAACTGCGCTATGAAGCGGTGGAGGTATAAATAACACACAACAAACACACACACACACACACACACACCACACACCACTCACATCACCACTCACTCACTCACTCACTCACTCACTCTCTGCCTCTCTCTCTTGTCAGACGTTCCCAGTGCGTTCACACACACACACACACACACACACACACACACACACACACACACACACACACACAACCAGACGTTCTCTGTGCGTTAACAATAGGGGGACAGTGCAACTGACGATGCATTGTATGCCAGAGATTTGTGCAGCCTTGCTCTATTGTTACATGACGTGTTTCACAACTCCGCGTGTGTATGTGTAACTGCTCAGCAGTTATGCCTTTTTCAAACACAAACAGGCATACCACCTGATACAGGACACACTAATCTATTTATCAGATCGTAAGCAGCACACAGCACTCGTACTTCTCATATTCAAAGACTTTTTACTCTCTGAAAAACATGGGAGCACCAACACTCGTTCATTTGCGCACACTTCCAGACCCACAAAGGTTACAAGTATGTATGTATGTATACTGACTTGTACAGGCACGCTCTCTTTCAAGCAGCAATAAAACAAGAGGGATAGCGACCACTTAGCGTATCGTTAATGGACAAGGATTTGAAATGTAGTTAACTGCAAGGAATTTCGCAGAAAATGATGGGTAGAAACAGTGCGAGTGCATAAAACGTAACTATGAAGATGTTTTGGACTTGGGTTTCCCCTTCACTTTTTCAGCAAAATCTGCAGCACTTCAGCTACTTTTTTTCACATTTTTGTAAACACCAGTCTCACTTAGCACAGTTTTGTTCTTTTCTTTCGCAAAGCTGTTTGTAAAGACGCTTTCTGTCATGGTGATTAATACATAGACTCTCATACCAATGATCAAACTGTCTATAGCGCAAAACCACAAGCCTATCTCTCCGTTCTCCATCGAGACTGCGCGTAACATCATGTGATAGGATAAGCGATGATCCAAAAACACATTCTGACAAACGTCGCTTTCATGTAGGCTCGTTTTTACAGTATGGATACATGGTATGGATCAGTGCCTGCTATGGATCATGCTGTCTATGTCGGAACGCAATTTCAGTAACCTCTACTTCTGTACAGATTTGACTTACAAGTATTTAGTGAACGCTTTTGATGAAACAATCGTAGTGTCAACACAGCAAATAATTGCAAAAGCAATTTCAACCTGTAACAGGGGTCGTCATTGCAAACACATTTGATCATTCTACTCTGAAATGCTGTTAATCTTTACCTTATTGAAGAAAAGATGATATTTTGAAACTAAGTTTCTTTAAATCTGTGACCTGTCACCCTCCTGCGCGCTTTATTTCATGACTTCATCAACAGCGCAGAGATAATTATATCTACAAACGAAACCTAAAATTCATGAAGTATCGTACATATGCAAGGAAATCTGTATTTTCAGACGAAGGTTTTCAGTTGAAATGCTTCAGATAGTCACCGAAAGCAAGAACAGGTGGTGCATTGTGGTGTCAGTTTATTCTGAACGGGTGTCTGTGGGGCAATTTTGAGAGGAGACAAAAAACTCTGACAGGAAAGTTTGGACTCCTGGCAGAGGAAGAGGGTTTGGCTGGTCACTGTTGTGGCTTTATGGTGTAGTGCCCTTGATTAACCTTTGACTCGATGTCTGAGACACCCTCGACTCCGTCACAGGATAAAACATTCGTTTTTTAAGGACTGGGAAAATACCATACAGACATAGGAGCTATGTTTTTATGGATATCTAAACATTCTGTACACTGTCTCTTTGGAGTGGTGGATTGTTATTTTCGAAACCCGTTATCACTCATAAGCTTTCATTACCTAAGTTCTGCAATACTGTTAGTTCGTTGCATATCCAACACATGTTTTGCGCACTTACTGTTTTTTTTTTCTTCTCATATATCAGTCGCTTGATTAAATAGAAACTAAACACATACCTCTAGCGTACAGTCTGGTCTACGTTACCACAGAGGAAATGCTGACAGCGGCCCAAAGGTAGAAAAAGGCAAGAAGACAAGTGAACAATGCGCTTCAAGCCTCCTGTGTGGACTAACAAAAGATCCACCCTGCCTGACCAGTCTACCAACAGTTGAAGGGTATCTCCTCTCAGCCCAGGTCATGTCTCAACAACAGATGTTCATCAATGGTAGAGTCGGCGTCGTTTGTGCAAATCTTCGTTAAAAGTCGGGTAACTAACTGTGTACATCCATGCTGAAAATGTTCCGATTCTGGGTTTTGGCGGTGACACAAAGACTAAGGAGAATCACACCTAACAGCAGCTGCACAATCAGAGGGGCTCACCACAAGAAACAGTTCAAGTCATGGTCACATTGCGCCGGGCAGGATAACGGCCTGACCAACGAGCCAGCAATGTGTGTCCACTCACGTTTCCCCAACACTGTCCTTCAAATAACAAATCTTCCAAATACTGTCTTGCTGTCTCTCTCTCTCTACATATATATATACACACATGGTAAAAACAGATAAGTATGTCAGTGGGTTTCAGCTCCAACGCTAAGATCATTCAAACGAGTGTCCTTTCACACTGCACAGTGCTGTCTGTCTGTCTGTCCAGGCCTGTCCGGCTCACATTGCCAATTTGGCCAAAAAGGGGGTGCCTTCAGCAGTCCACTGCATGATCCAACTCTGTCAGTATTTTACATAGAAAGTTGTCTTTGTAACACAACATTTGCTTTCTTGTCATGGAGGATTCATGTTTACATTACAAAAATCAGTGATTGTTGTAGTTTCAACTGTTGCTGTTCTGTATATGTACGAGAAAAAGTTGTCTGCCTGCTGTTCCATTCTGTATGCGCGAGAAAAATTTCCATGCCCTTTTGTATGAATAAGAAAAAGCTTTAATTTTTCCTGTCAGTTTACTAATGTATAATGCAGTCGTCTGCCTGCTGTGATGTTTGTTTTTTATAAAAGAGGTGTACTTTGCCGTGCCAGTGTGTGTGTATAAAAAAAGAAGTCCACCCCACAAAGCATCCTACATTAACCACAGAAAACGACTTGTATAGAACAGGGAAAAAAACGTAGCCAAGAGTGTGAAGAATGCAGTGGTGGGCTGAAGAACTTCCCCCCAGTGACGTCCTGTGCCTACACACACACTCTCTCTGTCTGTCTCTCTGTCTGTCTGTGTGTCTGTGCATCAGCCGGGGTCACTGGGCGGACTTTGCGTGATTCCTGAGGGAGATGTGTCCGGGCACGAGGGGCGTGAGTGTGACCACGGCCACCACCAGGGCCAGGATGAAGAAGAGCGCCGCCCCCACCCCCCTCAGCAGCTGCCGGGCAGACTGCCGGTTAGGGTTGGACAGCCACTTGCGGGCCTTCGCCACCACCTCCTTCACGCGCGACATCGCGTCGTCTCTGTAGGGGCACACGCACGTGCACGCACGCACGCAAACACACACACACACACCACACCTCACACACACACACACACACACACACACACACACACACACACACACAGAGGATAGGATTTGAAGAAAAGGCTCTGTAAGCTTAATCTTTTACCCTCAGCTCTATCTGATTCAGCTTGACATAGCACACACGCTTCGTGTCATCAGTATACTGATTGCGCAAGTAGCGGCATATTCTAACACTAAGAAAACTTAAGCAACGAGTTCAGACAACGCAGGAAAGTTAATGACTCGTAAGAGGTCTAGTGAAAGGCGCAGTTTGTGTGTTCCCTTCATGGCGACAGCTTATGATACGTGTCGGACACTCTGAGGAAGCTTAACTCATTTTTTGTCGACAAAAAGATTCTTTCTTTGTTCTACAAGTCTTATATAGAGAGCGTTTTAAGTTTTGCTTTCATTTGCTGGTACAATAACCTTAGCATTAAGAACAAGAATGGTCTTCAGAGAATTGTGAGAATCTGCTCTAAAATTATCGGAGAAGAACAAAGAGACCTCAGGTCGTTTTGTAATCAGCAGCTTGTACGTAAAGCAAGAGCCATTTTGGCCGATTCCTCCCACGCTCTGTTTTCAGAATTTCAATTGTTGCCTTCAGGACGTCGTTTTCAATGCCACAACAGCAAAACAAATAGAAAAAGGAATTCCTTTGTGCCAGTAGCTATCCGAGTTCTAAACTCATAATAACACTGACTGAGGTTGTTTGTTTTTGTTTGTTTGTTTGTTTGCTCTTTTGTGTGTGTGTGTGTGTGTGTGTGTGTGTGTGTGTGTGTGTGTGTGTGTGTGTGTGTAAGCTTCTCTGAATTACTTACCTGCCACTGTTATGTATGTAGCCAATGCATACAGGCGTGCACATACATGCATATGTACCCATAAAATAAGTATGTCTTATTTTTGGCTTTATTGATTTTTTTTTTTGAATTGCTTGTAAATTCACATGTCTTCTACCAATTATGTGCGTGTGGGGGGGGGGGGGGGGGGGGGGTGGGTGTGGATGGTGTGGATGGATAGGGGGGGGGGGGGGAGCGTGTGTGTATGTGTGAGTGTGGGGGCGGGTGGGTGTGGATTGTAAGGGGAGGGGGGGAGCGTGTGTGTGTGTGTGTGTGTGTGTGTGTGTGCGTGCGTGCATGCATGCATGTATATGTGCGGGTGTGAACGCGTGCGTATAATGTGTAAATAATGGTGATCATATGTCTTTTCTAGTCAATGGTTTTTAAGAACATTGTATCTAAACATTGGTGTGTGAGTATGCGTGTGTTTGCGTGTGTGCAAGCGCGCGCACGTGGAGTGTGAGTGTTTGTGACATTTTATTTGAAGTTATATGTTTGAACAAATAAGAAATGTAGCTCCTTCGTGTGTTTGATTATGATTTGTATCAATATGCCTGTCAGTATTGTAATTGCCCTTCAGGGATGATTAAAGTGTTTTTGACTTGACTTGACTTGACTTTGACTTGACTTGACTCAACTGTGGGTGCAGGTTGAAAACTTTGCCACACTGTCTACTACAGCATAACTTTCCCATGGAAGTAAACTCCCACACCACTTTCTGCTCCCTCAATTTCGGATGAGACTATGAATTGGGGCCATGCGTGCGATCGTATGCAGAACATTGCGCCTATGTTAAGACCCAATTCACGACAGAATGCTCTCCCAGCTAGCTAAGCCCAGTGAAGGACTAAAGAACGTACACAGCACGCACCTTGCTACCTGCAGTTGGAGGGACGAGCATCACCAAGTTCAATTTGCCCACGACGCATTGCCGGAGAAAACAAAAATTCAGAGCAGTGTTCCAAGGACTCCATTAGGAGTTATGGAGAAGCCAAGTCCAGCCCAGCGCACCCCACCCCAACCAAACCAAACCCAACCAATCCAAACCCAGCCTAGTCCAACCAAACGCAGCCCGGCCCTCTTACATGTCGGAGTGCGGGGAGTGAGTGTGGTAGGTGTCCACACGGTCCATGACCTCCTCCAGGCTGGTGCTGATGGTGGCCTGCTGGTCACGCAGATCCGTCAGCTCCCTGCTCAGGCTGGCCTTCAGACCCTCCTCGTACCTGAATACCACACGGTAACACACACCCTGTATGTCAGGCCTGACCACACACCCTATACAGTTACAGGTCAGCCCTGACCACACACCCTATACAGTATACAGGTCAGCCCTGACCACACACCCTATACAGTATACAGATCAGCCCTGACCACACACCTTATACAGTAGACAGGTCAGCCCTGACCACACCCCCTATACAGTGTACAGGTCAGGCCTGACCACACCCCTATACAGTGACAGGTCAGCCCTGACCACACCCCTATACAGTAACAGGTCAGCCCTGACCACACACCCTATACAGTAGACAGGTCAGCCCTGACCACACACCCTATACAGTATACAGGTCAGCCCTGACCCACACCCCTATACAGTAGACAGGTCAGCCCTGACCACACCCCTATACAGTACAGTCAGCCCTGACCACACACCCTATCATGACAGGTCAGCCCTGACCACACCCCTTATACAGTAGACAGGTCAGCCTGACCACACACCCTATACAGTATACAGGTCAGCCCATGACCACACACCCTATACAGTATACAGGTCAGCCCTGACCACACCCCTATACAGTAACAGGTCAGCCCTGACCACACACCCTATACAGAACAGTCAGCCCTGACCACACCCCTATACAGTAGACAGGTCAGCCCTGACCACACACCCTATACAGTATACAGGTCAGCCCTGACCACACCCCTATACAGTATACAGTCAGCCCTGACCACACACCCTATACAGTAGACAGGTCAGCCCTGACCACACACCCCTATACAGGTCAGCCCTGACCACACCCCTATACAGTATACAGGTCAGCCCTGACCACACCCCTATAACAGTAACAGGTCAGCCCTGACCACACACCCATATTACAGGTCAGCCCTGACCACACACCCTATACAGTATACAGGTCAGCCCTGACCACACACCCTATACAGTAGACAGGTCAGCCCTGACCACACACCCTATACAGTATACAGGTCAGCCCTGACCACACCCCTATACAGTATACAGGTCAGCCCTGACCACACACCCTATACAGTAGACAGGTCAGCCCTGACCACACCCCTATACAGTAAAAGATCAGCCCTGACCACACACCCTTATACAGTAGACAGGTCAGCCCTGACCACACACCCTATACAGTATACAGGTCAGCCCTGACCACACCCCTATACAGTAGACAGGTCAGCCCTGACCACACCCCCTATACAGTATACAGGTCAGCCCTGACCACACACCCTATTACAGGTCAGCCCTGACCACACCCTTATACAGTAGACAGGTCAGCCTGACCACACACCTATACAGTATACAGGTCAGCCCTGACCACACACCCTATACAGTATACAGGTCAGCCCTGACCACACACCCTATACAGTATACAGGTCAGCCCTGACCACACCCCCTATACAGTAGACAGGTCAGCCCTGACCACACACCCTATACAGTATACAGGTCAGCCCTGACCACACACCCTATACAGTATACAGGTCAGCCCTGACCACACACCCTATACAGTAGACAGGTCAGCCCTGACCACACACCCTATACAGTATACAGGTCAGCCCTGACCATACCCCTATACAGGTCAGCCCTGACCACACCCCCTATACAGTATACAGGTCAGCCCTGACCACACCCCTTATACAGTAGACAGGTCAGCCCTGACCACACACCCTATACA
>CM060333.1:42584880-42594880 GCA_030674155.1 Stramonita haemastoma | reverse complement strand
TATACTTTCGCTCTGACTCCCATTAGTTTCTTTTAAAGTTCATTTTCACTATATTCATGTTTGTGTCAGCAAGAAATTCGGTATATGTGCTATGCAAGGATAGTGCATTTTGAGTGTTTACAATCACTAACACTTATTAAACCATTACAAAAAAGCGAACAAATAGGGTCATCAAAACTTCCACCTCGCGGAATGGTTCAAAGAGCAAACAGAAAATAAACTGTCCTGCCTGTGCTTTATGCCAATCGTACTTTTCAAACTATCAAATGCATCATTTATATTACGGCTGGTAACTCAAATAGCACAATTTTCGTGAAACCGATTCTAAACTTTTTTAATTCTAAAAACTGATGCGATTTTCTTTTATTCATACGACTAACTCTTTTCCAGCATTATGCCAGAAAAAAAGTGCTGTGACCGTACACGTAATAAAAATACAACACAATGTTATATCAACACATAATTCAGGGGTGTCCATTACATATATAACAGCCACTCAGTACTCTTCATACACTGACACACTTAGTAAGTAACAAACCCACAATAGTGTGTCATACTCATAAGCACACGACACCACGACCAGTCCAGAGAAACCACAGACAGGAGAGAAACAGAGAGAGAAGAGAGAGAAAGAACACTGTGAATTTCTCACAACACTCGGGAAGGTGGAGAAGGATGGGCTGGATGGAGACTACAGCGGGAAGGCTGTAGGAGAGGGTTAGGTGAGGTCAGAGACACTTGTACTTACCTCCAAGGTTTCGACAGCGAAAGAGGCTCTAGCGGGCGACCCGATACTCGACTGCGACACAGTTTCCGATAGAAAACCTGATTCCTAGAGATCAGGGAAAGGAAAAGCATGCACACACTGGTCAGAAAAAAAAGCCAAGGCAGAGAGAGGGACAGGAGGAGTTAGACAGCTGACAGGTTACAGCGCTCATGCGGCGTTCTACCTGGCCATGTTGGGTAAGTACAGGACAGGTGGTTAGCATGGTTATGCTGGCCTCTCTATCATAGGGGGAGACTTGGTCACAGATCAGTACAGGGCTGGCTACGTGCAGTAGTTCAAGAGGGTTAGGAGTAGAGGAAGAAAAGGAAAGGAAGCACAGTCACCAGATTAATGAGAAGGGCAGGAAAATGTGTGTCATGGGTATAGTGTGTTAGAGTACAGGTCGCCAGAGTAAGTTTGGCCTTACTTTCACGTCTTACAGCTTATGTACTAACAAGCAGGAAATATACACATACTGATATACAGCTTAAAATTGTCAGTAACGATGCGAAATATGATGGTTACTTATCTAGAAATCTTGAGCCCTGTTTTTTTTTTTAATTCACCCTCCAAAACTGAATAAGCTTTTCTACTGTTATTCATACATACATATAAATACATACATACATACATACATACATACATACATACATACATACATACATAATATATATTATATATATATATATATATTCAGAAGGGCTTTATAATCATTCTTAAAGTCTTAATGAAAGCATGTTATTGCTTTTTTAAAAACTTGTCAGTACTACAAGCGTTTGATACACGAAACTGGCACATACAAAATAAAGTCCTTTTTGTTGGTGACCAAACACAAAAGTGAAAACAGCATGACCGTAGCATTAAAGTATGCTAAGATATATAATTTAAATTATCAGGCATTATTTTTTGTTGGTATTTGTCATATGATTCTTACAAATATTGTAAAAAAAACAACAACAAACCAACCTACAAACTCATAAACTGTCCTGATATTTGTGCTGTTTGTTCAAACCGACAGAAAATGGAAAACATGAGGAAGATAATTTCTTGTTTCTAGGCCTTTTTTCTGATAGAGTTACTGGACTGGTGCCGTGATGGAAACGGAAGTACAAACCTGAAGAACGGCCTATATCAAAGGGCAGTTTACGATCCCTATTACTGCTGTCATTTGCACTACTAGTGCATGAACTACTGTACTGTTTGCGTTAGACGTTATACAGTTGAAGCTCAAATCTGACCGATGTTAAAAAATAAAAGAAGCTTAGACCTTACAGTGACTGGCGTGAACCTTTTCATCAGTTGCTAACTTCACACCAGCCATTTAGATGCAGAGAATAAACTTCAAGTATATTCCAAAGAAGAAAGGGAGTTTATTCTGAAAGTAAACAACAGATTTTGCCTTCACTTCCTTCTTCTAGGAAGGAAGGGGAGAGGGGTAGCAGAGGCAGGGGCAGGGTCGGGGTGGTGGGTATGGGAGACTACGAGCTATTGCTGGCTAGAATGTCCTAGGCCTCTATTTGTAATTTAACGGCAGCTGAAGGCCGCATGTTCCAGTCTTCGTGGAGGTGTCCATTCCAGAAGACTTCTCGCCTGGAATTAGCATTAATACCCAACTCCACATCCTCGAAAGTCCTTCAGGAAAGACTATAAACCAAGGTCCCGTGTACGAACCTACAGAGAACGGCATGCCCACACGTTAAAATCCCATTCGATTTTGGTAGAAGAGCAGGCCAGCTATGGTTGGTAGTGTATAGACGACACTTACATAACCAGGATGTACCCTACACATTGAAGAGGGATGGGATTTCGTCAGGTTCAACTGGCCTAAGACACACTGCCCGAAAAATGCTGTGCGGTGCCACAGCGATTCCTTGGGCTAGCTAGAGGGGATAGTACAGGCTCTGATTTGTGTGTACGGAGATATGGGAGAAGTCAAGTGTGTGGCTGAGAAGACTACATAACAATGACCACAACAAGCGGGACTGCTCGGTCAATTGTCACCTCACTTGAAACTCAAATCTTCTTTTAATTAACAGTTTCCTAGTCCCGTTTGTTCGAAAAAACAACAACAAAATCATCATACTATCTTGTGTGGTTGTTGTGTTGTGTGTGTGTGTGTTGTGTGTGTGTGTGTGTGTGTGTGTGTGTGTGTTGTGTGGTGTGGAGTGTGTGTGGTGTGTGAAATAGAGGTGTGGGGAGAGATGAATCCAGGAGTGGGACTCGTGCAGTGAAAAGGGGATGAGAGGATGTATGAGAAGAGGGCAGGGGAGTGGGGGGCAGAGGGAAGGAGGGGGAAGAAGGGAAGAGATTTCGTGAGGGGATGGGATTGGGGGGGGGGGGGGGGGGGGGGGGGGGGGGGTGGGGGGAGGTGGGGGGGGGGTGGTTGGTGGGGGGGGGGGGGGGGGGGGGGAGGTAGGTGTTGGACGGTTGTGTGTGTGTGTGTGTGTGTGTGTGTGTGTGTGTGTGTGTGTTGTGTGTGTGGTGGTGTGTGTGTGTTGTGTTGTGTTGTGTTGTTGTTGTTGAGTTGTGCTGCGTTGTGTTGAGTTGAGTTGTGTTGTGTGCGTAAGTGCATGTCTAAGGCTTGGGGTAGGGATGGGGACAGTGGAAAACTGCTTTACCCCCGACATGCAAAAGTGACCTATTTACTGTGCATTCTACTGAGCGAAAAAAAAAAACAGCCACCAAAAAAAAAAGTGTTTGCAGCAAAACTGAAAGTTGATTAGCAAACTACTGTGCACACTGAGCAGCGCTAGAGCATTACGTGTACACCGCTATCAGCTAAGAAGAAAAAAAAGGTACAAAGTGTGTTGGTGTTGGTGTGTGTGTGTGTGTGTGTGTGTGTGTGTGTGTGTGTGTGTGTGTGTGTGTGTGTGTGTGTGTGTGTGTGTGTGTGTGTGGTGTGTGTGTGTGTGTGTAGTGTGTGTGTGTGTGTGTGTGTTGTGTGTGTGTGAGACTGGGTAAATGGGAATGAGGTCAGTGTATGCGTGCATGTCCAGCCGAGGATGTGTAAAAATGTTTATGTCCAAACCGACTTTCATGAACGTGACCTTGTGTACATGTTCACAATCGTCAAAAAGGGATTGCATATGATGCGCGCGTGCGTTTGCACACATACAAGCACACACACTCACGCACACACGCACGACGCACGCACACACACATACACACCACGCACGCACGCACACACACATACACACACAGAACTTGCGACCAATTTCGTCATCAAAGACTACTAAGAGTTGAATTGCACCACACACACACACACACACCACACACTGTTGCGACCAATTTTGTCATCAAAAGAATCTACTAAGTGTTTGATTTGCTTGACATATAACAGTTACACCATTGCTTACAGAATGTCTATACTTTCCATTGAAATATATAAAAAAAACTTCACTACTTTTCTACATTATTTTACTTGTACATAAATTATAAAACTGAAAATTGCAACATATGGCACATGAAACACACAGTTTTCTATGTAAACGGAGAACCAGATGGATAAAATGTACATGAAAGACTCCAGCTGTACAGGTATGCAAATAACTACACATGAAAAATAAAATCCCTTACTCTAGCTAAACCACCGCAGTAATACCATAGCAACAATACTCGTATTGCTCCTACGATCAGATATGACAGAGCACCTACTGCATAAGCAAAGTAAATCTTTACCATACAGTTTATCAGGAATTATTCTATAATCCATGCGCAAATTTCCTCCAGAATGGGGAAACGAGTATAGCACTAAGTGTTTTTGGACAGCTTCAAGAAAAAATCCTCAAGTACACACGATTTTTTAAATGCATAAAATAAACGCTTTTAGATTCACCCCCCCCTCGCCCCCACTCCACAGGTTAGAAAACCACAAAAACAAACCTGTCCCTGATCCACCCCTAAGACAATATCATCTGAACAAAAATAAATGTTCTGTAAAACAGGCAAAGTAAAGACAATTAGCACCGATACCGTTATACTCCAGTCCTCATTAGGTCAGAAATTGAACACACATGCAAGGTACCGATACCGTTTAGACCCCTACCCTTATTAGCACAAACAAGAAAAAATATTCTAAAACAAAGACTTAACGGCTGACACCGGTACCGGTTATTCCCCTGTCCTTATAAGCCTAGGTCGGTCCCTTCGTTAATTAAACTAGTAGGCCTGAGAGAAAGCAATCTAGCGCCTGCTTTGTCTTGGATAGGAAATTCTGTCAGAAAGCCATCAGAGTGACAGATAGGACTGGAAGCACTGTTGACAAGCCCAAAGAGCAGAAAATGGGGTACTCACCATGGAAGGACTTATGTGCAGAGAAGGACTTCCCGTACCACCGAAAAAGCGCGGTAAGGCAACTTCGCTTCTCCTCCGTCCCTGTGCACACAAGCAATCAATAAAATGGCTAACAGTTTGAAATATCATCATCTCTTTACACACACACACACACACACACACACACACACACACACACACACACACACACACACACACACACACACACACAGGTTTGAAGAGATTCATGAAACAGAGCAATTAACAAAAAAGAAAAGCATAGAAAAGAAGATACATAAACACAATAAAGTCATTTAAAAAAGTCCAGGCATTGAATACACACACAACATGTAATTGAAGTAGAGAACCATGTGACACAAAACGAAACAGTGCTTCAAGCAATGAATGCACTGGCTCATAAAACCTTGCTCAAATAAGTAAATCTAAGCATATCACACGCAAACAGGCTCATACATAAATCTGTGGAAACAGAAACTGAAAAATGCAGGAAGGCTGTATTCATTTTCACAAGCCCCGATTCAAGAGTTTCTAAATAATTACAAAAAATAGTCAGCCTTATCGTAATCATTACCAGTGCCGATATGCTTACTATAACAGTAACAATGATGATGATGATGATGATGATGATGATGATGATGATGATGATGATGATGATGATGATCATCATCATCATCATCATCATCATCATCATCGTTATGATTAGTATCATTATAACTAATATTTTCAGCATCTCTAAGTACCTTTATTATTAGATATTTGTCACTAATATCACACGGCTGTTATATAAGTCTGAAATTTGGAATCCCTCTATGTGAAATGTGTATGTCATTAAAACGTAAATCACTCAGCTTTGTGATGACTGGTTAAAGAAGAAAAAGAAAGAAGAAAAGCACCCGAAGACAGGAACTATGGGGAAACATGGACAGCAGAATGTCTTCCGGAAAGAAACTCCCTGCTGGCATGTGTTTACGTTCAGTTACAAAAAACAACACACCCAAACCCAACTTCTCTTTTCTCTCTCTTCTCTACGTTCCCTTACCGGGTAGTGTGTGTGTGTAGTGCCAGGTTTTCTCTTGTGCTTGTCAGTTTGCAGGAGGTCTGTCCGCTGGCCTCAGCCCACACATTCTCACTTCAGAGCAGCTTATTTCATTTTACAGGTTGCATGCTGGGTCTGTTCGTGTTTCCATAACCCCTGAACACTGATGTGAATTACGGGATCTTTAACGTGCATATTTGATCTTCTGCATGTGTATACACCTTCAGGGAATTAAAGCACCTGCAGTTCTGCACCTAAAGTTGTCATGGGAGATCATAAAAATCCTCACCCTTATATTCACCAGACGCCGCCGCCGAGATTCGAACCAACGACTCCACGGACCCACAGAATTCAGTTAAATGGTCTCAACCACTCGGCTATAGCGTCCGTCAAAAACCAACTTAAAACTATAGCTGATATACCCAACGTATATCTATCTGCTTTCTATGTATTTATGAAGGTCAAAGGAAAGACAGGAGAGAGAAATGCAGACGGTCCAAGTGCAGGGGAGGGAGTGAGTGAGAGAGAGAGGAGAGAGAGAGAGAGAGAGAGAGAGAGAGAGAGAGAGAGAGAGAGAGAGAGAGAGAGAGAGAGGAGAGGAGGGAGGGAGGGAGGGAGGGAGGGGAGGGAGGGAGGGAGGGAGGGAGGAGAGAGAGAGAGAGAGAGAGAGAGAGAGAGAGGAGAGAGAGAGAGAGAGAGAGAGAGAGAGAGAGAGAGAGGAGAGAGACAATGACAATGACAATGACAAAGATTTATTGTGTTAAGCTTTTCAGCCCATTCACAAACGGGTAGTTGGGGAAAGGGACCGAAATCGAAAAGTACAACAAAATCGAACACTGTACAATATCAATGATTCTTCGCGAGTGGTAGCCAAAACGCGGTATTGTTTATATATGGTTACACATGTGTGTGAATGTCACTGGTAATAACCGGCTAACGGATGTCGAAGCAGGGACCGAAGAACTGTCGTGGTTGCACAGCTGGCTGGTTACTGGACGTGTCCGGAAGATCTTCAGATGATGCTGACTTATACACTCCACACTTAGTCAAAAAGTAACCAGTCCTGTTTATCCCAGAAATAATCTGACCACATCCATAACCATGTGTAAGTCGTGTAGTCCTGCACTGATCCCGTCTTTAATCTTCTTTCGGTCAGCAGGTGTCCACAGCTTCAGTCTGGCGTAAATTTCCCGTTCTTTCTGGTTCATGCATTTAGTGTCCCTTTTGGCAAACCAAAAGATATTGGTAGGCACGCCACTTTCAGCTGTCCAGTCAAACTGGAATACCACGTCGTCACTTTCACAGATCACTGTAGAGGGCCTGTCTTCAGAAACCAACACACGGCGAAAGTCCCGATTCCTTGAAGTATTCCGCAGTTTTCTCTGTAGAGATCTATCAGTCAGTTCACTGACATAGTCTCTGATGATCTCCACACTGTAGTCAGAGTCTTCAGCCTTCTGTAGTGCATCGTCACAGTCACTGTCCCCCGCTGTATCCACTGCAGGCAAACACACAAGGTCAGTTTTGTTTTGATGATCAGCGCCTGTGTCGGTTTCAGCCAGGGTGACATCAGAGGCCATGGGGTGAAATTCACGTGCAGAGCGCAGGCCATGCGGCGAAGTGTGGCCTGGAGACAGGGGCGTGTCGCTGTGCGGAACACTGCAGTTTGATGGAGGCGTACACATAAACAGACCGAGAGAATTTTCACAATTAAAATTTTCATTTTCCCTGGTCTTTAAATCTTCTTGCCTTGCTTCCTGTCTCCTCTCCTCTGCCTGTCTCCTCTCCTCCTCTTCTGCCTGTCTTCTCTGCTCAGCTTGTCTTCTCTCCTCCGCCCTTCTTCTGTCCCTGTCACGCTGACTGGGAGGCTTCTTACGGTAACACTGCGGGACTGATGATGTTTGTTGTCCCGCCATGTTGACAGTGTCAGAACCGGTCTTCAGCCTGATAACAACAGTGGTGCTGTCTCCTTCTCCACAGATTTTCCAGGAGGTCAGGTGACTTTTCTGTAGCAGGGCACCTAAGGTCACCTCCAGCGTTGTGGGTAATCCATCAACGGGCATAGTGCTGGATAAAATCGGTTTTTTAACCAAAATTTACCGCAGCTCTTGGTGTGCCTGTCTACATCCAAGGGACATCACCCCTAGACTCCCGAGAGAGAGAGAGAGAGAGAGAGAGAGAGAGAGAGAGAGAGAGAGAGAGAGAGAGAGAGAGAGAGAGAGAGAGAGAGAGAGAGGAGAGAGGAGAGAGAGAGAGAGAGAGAACATGCACGTGGATGTTCATGGACATCTGTGTTGGCAGGTACATGCACTGTCAGTGCAGTGCACGTGTCACAAGAGGGAGGCAGGTAGAAAAACAGGCAGGCAGGAAGGCAGACAGACAGACATACAGGCAGGCAGACACACAGACAGGCAGACAGACAAGACACACAGGCAGGCAGGCAGGTAGACAGACAGACAGGCAGGCAGGCAGGCAGACAGACAGACAGGCAGGTAGACAGACAGACAGACAGGCAGGCAGGTAGACAGACAGACAGAACGTGCGAAGTAAGGGATGGCCGTAGGCTGAAGAAGGGGAGTGCCATTATATGAGGGCATGTTTATGTGCATGATTAATGTGGAAACTATGCAAAAACAACAGTAATGATAATGACAATGCTAATGATAATAAGCTATGACAAAGACACAAAAAAAGACAGAAAAAAGAGTTAATGACAGGGGAAAAGGGGGGGATGATGAAGAAAAAGAAGAAAACAACAACAATGATGATTAAAAAAAAAAAAAGAGACAATTATAAATAATGATGATGATGACCATAATAATACTAATACTAACAATAATAATAATAAATATTTTTTTAAAAAGCATATCAGCAACTCACTATGTGCACATCTTTTACTGAACAGCTCTTAAACACACACACACACACACGCACACACGTATACAAACACACACATATGTTAAAACCCATTCTGCTTTTGGGAAGATTGGCCATTGTGTGCCTGTGGGAACAGATGGAAAAATTGACAAAACTGCAAATACGGGGACTGGATGTAAACAAGCACATTATTGCTTATTCTATTTCCTTGAAATACCCCCCTCCCCCCCTTCTCATACTTTGAAATCATTTTAGGCTGTTTTCTGTTGTTTTTTGTTTTTTTTATATATAATTTAACCTGTGACTTCAGAAGTGTGTAACCCAATCATACCACATTACTAAAATGTTCATAAAAAACAGACCAGAGGCCTGAACAACATACAACACTCACAAAGAGGCAAACACCAATTCATAGCAATTATGATAGTCACCTGAGGCATAGATACTGCTAGAAGCTGCATGCAAATGGAAATCAAATCACATAAAACCAAGGAACAGATGTTGAAAAAGATGTAAACAAAGGCAGAAATAAAAATCAACGAAAGATCAAAATTAGTTAAAAAAAAAAAAAAAAAAATCATTAAAAAAATGTAAATGAGATCAGACGATGGAAAAATCATCAGTGAAAAAACAAAAACAGACAAGAAAATATGTATAATTATATGTCCAAAACCAAAGCAAAACAAACTGAGTATTAAACAAAGAGAAAAGAATGATCAGTGCAACAGAATATGGTTTTTTTTTGTATGTGGTAATTTTGTCCACCATTTGTAACCAAAAGAAGTCCCCATCAACATAAAGGCTCAGTCAATCTCTAAATTATCCATGCAAATACTGAGATTCTACTTGTCAACCATCAGCAACTACACATCTATACTTTGTTATACAGTAAAAAATAAAATCAAAGTCACTTTGGACTTTTCACACTAGTTTTTCTAAAAAACCCCAAAAGAAGCCAACAACAAAACCCGCAGGTATGCAACACAACAAGGAGCTTTTCCATACTTTGTAAGCCATGAACCACCTAT
>CM060333.1:42577380-42582380 GCA_030674155.1 Stramonita haemastoma | reverse complement strand
TGTGTGTGTGTGTGTGTGTGTGTGAGAGAGAGAGAGAGAGAGAGAGAGAGAGAGAGAGAGAGAGAGAGAGAGAGAGAGAGAGAGAGAGAGAGAGAGAGAGAGAGAGAGAGAGAGAGAGAGAGAGAGAGAGAGAGAGAGAGGAGGAAGAGAGAGTCTGTTGGCAGGTGTGCGGAAATGTTTTTTAGGCTAATGCTTGCGAGTATGTAGAAAGCAGAGACAAATCATGCGTGTAGACTTGTGATCGTCAGTGTGTCTGAGAGAGAGAGAGAGAGAGAGAGAGGAGAGAGAGAGAGAGAGAGAGAGAGAGAGGAGAGAGAGAGAGAGAGAAGAGAGAGAGAGAGAGAGAGAGAGAGAGACAGACAGACAGACAGAGAGACAGAGAGAGACAGAGAGAGAGAGAGACAGAGAGAGACAGAGACAGAGACAGAGAGAGAAAGAGTCAGACAGACAGACAGGCAGGCAGGCAGACAGACAGACAGACAGACTGGCAGGCACAGACAGACACACAGGAGGGCAGGAAGACAGGACAGGAATACAGGAAAACTCGGGTTAAAGAAAAATGAAGACACAGAGTTAAAGAAAGAGTGCACATTTGTATGCTCAAATTGTTCTTACATTTAATGAATATGTGCATGGATATGCAGGAGATATATCATCTAAACACGAGTCATCTCTGGGTTTGTTTGAGTACAGCATTTTTTTTTCAGAATCATGACACGTGCAATTGCTCAGCACCGTTCCAACTGGCACAGACCTCTTCCTTAAAGAAGTTGTTTGGGAACTGCACTGAGTCTTTCAGCTAGTGCATCATCAGCAACTTTCAGTAGGCGGAGCTCATCTTTAGCCACGTAAAAGAGTGCATGCTGGGTGGATATATAAGTGCCATCCATGTCACCAGCCACATCTGGCCTATTGTTGTTGTTCTATGCCGTTCAATTCAAAATAGTTAAATCATCCCATGAAGGGCAACTGCAACACTGACAGGCACATAAAGTGATGAGAATGTTTTTAATATAAAAACACGAAGAAGACTACGGACTTACTGCAATGACTGTACATATGGTTTGAGTTTGCTCATGTACATGGATGGTTTAGTATCTGGAAAGCGATGACAAATATTTCTGACCAAAAAGAAAAAAGGTAAAAACAACAACAACAACAACCCAAAATCCCTACAGAAAAGAATGAAAGAAAGAAGCACCCCCCCCCCCCCCCCCCCCCCCTAAAATCCTGGATCAGTCTGACGTAGAGAAAAGCTGTACATGTAAATGTAAGTCATAGGAAAAAGTTATCGGTAGATGTGGGAGGGGAGTCACCTGCTGAACAGCCCCGAAGACCTCAGCACGGCTAGAGAGTCTGGCCACGGAATGTTCCAGAATGTCCAGGTGATGCTGGATCCTGGAGATCACCGTGTGCACACGCTCGTCTTCACACAGCTGCTTCAGCACCTGCACACAGGGAGGCCACAGTCAGTCAGTCACATTTTGATTTTCTGATGCTACATTGAATAAGCAGTGCATTTGGTTTTTCTAATCAAGTCAGCTAAACAGGTGCAAGAGCACACGTGCATGCACACGCAGGCATGCACGTACGGGCCACGCTCACACAACACAACACAACACAACACAACGCAACACACACACACACACACACACACACACACACACACACACCAATACACACTAAAACAGACAGACGGACGGACGGACGGACAGTCAGACAGACAGACACACAGACTGACACACACACACACGCACGCACGTACGCACACATGCACACACACACATGTTAATAATTGCCTCATGGTATGGGTTGAAGTGACTGTTGTGTCTCTGTGCATGATGTACTCTGTGTGTGTGTGTGTGTGTGTGTGTGTGTGTGTGTGTGTGTGTGTGTGTGTGTGTGTGTGTGTGTGTGCGTATGCGCGCGCGTGCTATGGAGAGAAGACGAACTAAAAAGAAAGCATGTCCCGCTTATTCTGCTACCTTCGAAACGAGATTTTGATTGATTTCTGGATTGAAAGTCTCCACCTTTACACCTCAGATCAGGAACCGTTCCACCATACTTGCGAATGTCAAGGTTGAGTCTGCTGTTAGCCGTCGTTAGCTTTGTTTCTTATTCTTCCTTTTGGAATACCCCCCCCCACCTCTTTCTCCTCCACCGTACTTTGCATAACACACACACACACACACACACACACACACACACACACACACACACACACACACACACACACACACACACACACACACGTAGGAACAGATGGCAATATTTACACAACTACATACACACGGGGATTGGCTGAAAAAAAGCACATGAGTGCTTATCCCATTATCCTCGATATAAAAGAATAAAATAAAAATAAACACACACACACACACACACACACACACACACACACACACACACACACCAAGTAAAATCAGACCTCGGTCTCATGGCGACGGTTTCTTAATTTCCCTCAAGATTTTCCTTTTCTTCAAAAGTTAAAAAAAAATTGTTACGTTATGTAGTCTACTCAAGACACTTTGAATGATTTGTATGACATAAGATTTGTGTTCTGAAAAGCAAGATCTAGCAGTACATGTAAATGTAATTTCTGTTTTCTTCTCTTCTTTAGGAGTAGGAATACCTCAGTGGTTAAAACACTGAAATCGTGATCTAAACAGCGCAAGTTGGAGTCGTGTGGCTGAGCTGTCTGGTTGGGGAAAGTTTTCTTTCCTCTATGTGCCAATAAGGTCTGATTCTATTCTTCTGCAGAATTTTGAGATGACAGTATGAATCAAGGAACTATGTATGAAAACACGCATAACACCTAGCACACACGGTAAAAGCACAACCATCTTTGGTTTGGCCGGTAGTATGGCTGTCAAAGAAACATCCAGAAAACACTACTTGCACAATGGTTTATGAATCTGGAAAAGCGTCTACAAAGTGCACAATAATTATAGCGAAGCATTATGTGGAATACACAGCTCACTATGCTATCTTGGGAAAAACAAACTAAAAATCTATCTTGTGAGGAGGGATAGTCGCAGTAGTTTTGACCACCAAACTCGTAATCTAACAAGAGGCGCGAGTTCGTCTCCTCCTGACGTGTTGGTTCGAGAGCACTTTTCCCCCCGTGAAATTGACATCGGGACAAACTCTACTCCCCCTGAAAGTCCTTAGGGTGAGACTTTAAAACTGAAGTTCCGTCTCCATGTTGGAGTGCATGCAGAACAACTTGAGCACACGTTAAACCTCAAATCTATCTTTCACAGAAGACGTGGCAAGATGTGGCTGGTGGCATGGATGACACGACACACCCAGCGCACACCCAGCCACCTAGAGAGGGACAGACGGGCTCCGGAAGGTTGAATCTGCCTACACCACTCCCCACAAGACCTTCGGATGAAACTATAAACCGAGGCCCGTTAGCGAACGCACGCAGAACATCTTGCGCACACATTAAATCCTGTTCCGCTTTTCGTAAGAGTAGGCCATTGTGTGCCGGTGGGAAGAGATGACAAGATTTACAAAACTGCATACACACGGGGACTGGGTGTAAAAAGCACATGAGTGCTTATTCCATTATCCTCGAAATAAAAGAATTAAAAACAAACAAACAAACAAAAAACGTTTCAGCGCAGTGCCTCCACGCAACGACTCCTTAAGAAGTGAAGGGAGAAGTAAAAAAAAAAGTCAAGGCCAGTGGAGTCCCTCACCTCCACAGCATCTCTGAGGCCCTGCAGTTCCCGGTCGATGTTCTGCTCGGCAATGTCCCGGGACCTCTCCTGGATGCTCAGGCGTTTGTCCAGCGTCAACCGGTCTGTCTTGAAGGCCAGGGCCAGACTGTTGAAGCGGCTCTGTACACAGACACACACATAGGCACATATAATCATAATTATACACTGTAGTCTGTACTTTGACTGTATCTTTCTGTCTGTCTGTCTGGTTTTACTCTGCTAGGTACATATCATCGTATACACTGTAGTCAGTACTTTGACTGTATTTTTCTGTCTGTCTGGTTTTACTGTGTGTATGCAAAATAAAAATGGACGGGAGAGATGAGGGGTGGGATGGGGTGGGATAGGGGGGTTGTAGTACAGGAAAACTGTGATATGACCTCAAAAAATTTGCAAGAGAATTTTTTTTTTCACCAGTGTGTTCAGACATGTATTAACTATTATTGACCAAGAATCGAGAAAAATCTACCGTCAAATGGCTGAACAAGAAAATAAAAAAGAAAATAATTAAACTCAAAATAGCACGATTGTGGCACCATACAAAATCCTCGCCACATACCGCTGCCCGGCGGCTATCATCGCCTGGAATAAACAATTAAACAGCTGGCCCCTCCTCTAGTTCCAGAACAGAGTGGAACCTGTTGCACTCGCCTGCTTACTCTGCTATATTCTCACACTAGGCTACACGTTGTTTCAGTACAGTGCTTTCACAGATGTGTACACGTTGGTTCTGTGTTAGCAGGGTGGATTTTAAAGTGTATTTCTAAAGAACGACCCTTTGTTAACATAAGTAATCAGAAAGTGTAGTTTAATGATATGAAAGAATGCGAAGCAGTAATACCAATACTGACAGACAAGATTTAAAAAGTAGAAGATGCATCCATGATGTTATTAGAGACAGGTTCCTCCAACACTATATTCCCTGTGTAGGGGAAACTATGGCAGCCTGTTTGAGTCAAAACAAGGGTTGAAAAGTTTACAGAAAATCTAACCATTTTGCAGGCTTTCCAAAAGGATTGCAATGGAGAGCGACATACACTTGTGTGTGATTTGCAAACAACAATGCAATGCAGATACTGTATTCTTCACTTTAACTTATAAAGGGGTGAAAGGCGAGTTTAATTCAAATTTAACTTCTGATATTGCTGTTGGCTAATAGTGACAAACAGAAAAAAAAGATTGCTTTGTTGGTCTTCAGAGAGAGAGAGAGAGAGAGAGAGAGAGAGAGAGAGAGAGAGAGAGAGAGAGAGAGAGAGAGAGAGAGAGAGAGAG
>CM060333.1:42550351-42569780 GCA_030674155.1 Stramonita haemastoma | reverse complement strand
GTCCCAAAGGCAATGTGCCCACTATACATTTTTTCTTCTTATTTTGAAAGAAATTGATGAATATGTGCACGAATGTGAACTGGGGTTATTCAGGTTAAGTGTGAAAAGTAGATAGCAAAGCTATTTAAATCTGCCCTTCCATCTGGAAAACAGTACAGAGTTAGCACAAGTTTAAGCATTTCCCCCAAATTTCAATTAACTCACTCCATTATAAGGTCTATGACTGGTTTGATCAACCATAAACAGGAATATACAGTACCAAGAAGCGTGTTGATCAAACTACTGGAAGCCGAATATCATGCTGGAATGTTACAATGCTAACAGAATGAACAAAGTAATAAGCAAGGCAAGGACTTCAGATGGGCCTATTCAGATTTTAAACCAGAACAACAGGCATACGAGCCCTTGTTTCTACTTACGATACCTATTTACTAAATATGCCAGTGAATTGTGAGAACAGCTGCTATTCTTCCCATGGGAAGCTTCTTTACTTCGGTGTCCCTAATTTGACAGGAGCATACAGCAACAACATGACCAGAACTGTGCAGACACAAATAATGCAGGCGAAGACCACCATTGGACCCAGAGTCGGAATGCAGCTACCTTAATGGTGAGCAAAAAACAGTCGTATAAGCAAAACCTTGTCATTGGTAAAACTGGCTCTAGCCTAGAAACGAAAACAAAATTCTTATAAGTTATCACAAAAAAAGTGACCAGGAAGAAATAATGTACGCTACATTTGTTAAGATTCAGTATGGAATTTAAACATTACGTCCAAATCTTGAATAAAACAGCAATTCGCATTTCAACTTTTCGTTTCCGTTTGGTGCTGTATGTGTATTTCAAATAGATGGAGTGTGTGAATAAACAGGAAAAAAAATGTATAATGTTTTTCTATATGCTGTACCATGTATTTGGGCATTTACTAATATGCGAGATAATGGATGGGGAAAGTTTCAGATGGAGTGGGTTTCATGTGAGTGCGTATACATGCACTGTGTATGTACACATGATTTGTTATATGCAGGTATATATTCCTGCACGCATACACGCATGTAGGACAATAAGACGAGTCTATCAACGAGCACATGCTGGCGTGTATGTATTCCACCCAGCGTGGGCGAGTGTTTAAATGTCCACGGTGTTTAAGCGAAAGAAGGACCCGGAAAACAACAGGATCAGCTTCATCAGTTTTATGTTCCCCAAGGTTCATGCCTTCCTACCTCCCTCCCTCCCTTCACTACTTTAATTAGTTTGCCGCTCCTAGGATAATTTGAAGCTTGTGTTTTCCTTGAACACGATGATGATGAACGATTGTCCTTACTGATCCTATCCCCATCAACACACACACGCACGCACGCACGCACGCACGCACGCACACACACACACACACACACACGCACGCACGCACGCACACACACACACACACACTTGTTTACGTATCCCTGCACATACACAGGCACACACACGGAGAGAGGGGTGAAGGAGAGAGAGAGAGGAGAGGGCGGAAGAAGAGAGAGAGAGAGAGAGAGAGAGAGAGAGAGAGAGGAGAGAGAGAGAGAGAGAGAGGGGAGAGAGGGAGAGAGGAGAGGGAGGAGAGAGAGGGAGAGAGAGAGAGGAGAGGGAGGGAGAGAGAGAGGAGAGAGAGAGAGGAGGAGAGAGAGAGAGAGAGAGAGAGAGAGAGAGAGAGGAAGAGAGAGAGAGAGAGAGAGAGGAGAGAGAGAGAGAGACAGAGACAGAGACAGAGACAGACAGACAGAAATAAAGAAAAACAGCAAGGGGGGAAAATGATCTCTAAACACATCTCATAGCAAGACAGCATCAGATTCTGAATCATTCACATCCCATTTCATTTACAGGATAGCGGATGACGTTAATGCATTTTACCCTGAGCAAAAGCCAACATTTATTCCTGTGATTGAGGCTCGATAGATTTTGTCCCCTTTTAAGCTTTGATTGTAGGGCATCTCTGTTCCATTAAAAAAATTGCAACAGAAGGTTTTTTTTCCCCAGCACATAAAGTTGAGAACATAATCCAACATAAGCGAAAATGTCAAGGTAGTCAGAGGCCATACAGCAATTCAGTTCTGAAAGAACTAGGGGAAAGGGAAATGGTAAAAAGGTAAAAGGTATCGGTGTTCCATAACCTTTGTGGTCGTAGGGAAGCGAGGTGTCAGAGACCTCAGCTTCTCTAGAGGCCAGCCAGCGGTGCCCATCTCCTCTCCCTCGCTTCTTTACCTTCCCTGACCCTGACCCATATACAGCTGGGTGAACTGGGGGAACTGTACTGAAGCCAAGGCGCGTTAACGGTCACCCATCCCATTGGTAACCATGCTCGACGCTGCTTAATACTGGCTGGGGGAAAGCAAGCGCTCTGACCACTGAACTATCCTGTCCCCGAAGAAGGGAAATGATTAATGTTTAAACTTGTTTTTTCCTTCATGTGTTATTAGAAATATGTATATGGACGTAGGCAGCTTATTGAATGCCCGCTAACATTCCTGATGTTTATGGTTTAAAAAAAAAAAGTGATCCAAATGCATGAAGTACCTGGAACACGGCTATAGACACAACAATCTGAGACAGAGGGGAAACCACCATTATGTAGTCTATCATATAAGATTTAAGTGACCCAAGTCTATTTTCTTACGTCCATATTTGGACAGTATTTTTTTTTATTTTTTTTTTTACAAAACTTTCTAACTCTCCACATTTTCCATTAGTCCTATCATTTGAAACAAACCTTTTTACAAGTATTTTATCCCCCCCCCCTCCAAAAAAAGCAAACAACAAAACCCAACAAAAGCGCAAAAGTTATTGCCATATCCGTGTTCTTGAAAGAAATATGGTTCTCGAAAAACTAATCGTACCAACCATGCTTTATGTCATCGATTACGCGACCCGATTCAAACAACTTAGGAAACATACTTCTCATGATTATGTGTCAGTGTATCACTGTACGACATAAACACCCCCTAGTCTTTCAAATTCCTAAACGAAAGAAAGAAAGAAAAGCCACTGGCTACTGATAGGATGGGCGTGTTCTGAATTTCCTAACTGATCTAGCTTCTGCATCAGATATAGCCTACTGTCAATGTGCATGTTTCTTGTCAAGCTGTTCTTACTACGATCCACTGTTGGGGAACAAAACTGACTCTGGGTAGATCTAGAATTCTCACGGTGTTTTCTTTTTCAGCTATAAACTAGATAGTAGATTTGCCTATTCTCTTTTATTTTGCAGGAACTAAGCTTCTGACGTCATGTTAAAGTTACGCATTTGGATGGATGAGGCTTCTGAGTCGGTTTATTTCAAAGAGCGAGAAATAAAACACAGCAGTCTAGTCAGAAGGGCTTTGAAGGACTAAAGAACTTGAAAAAAAGAACACTTACATACATTTTTGTGTGAACCGTGGCACATCGTGGTCGATCCCGCCTATTGGAGGTAATAGTCCTCCTAGACAACAGCATGGGACGCATCTTTCTGGTCGCCACTGCGACCTCTGACCTGAGTGGGTGTACGAAAATCGAGAACACCATCGAAAATCGATTTAGGTCTAACAGAATTTTGGATGTTAAAACAGAAGCTTGATATGGAACTGTTTGATCTAAAGTGCAGCGATCCTAATAATGCCTTTTTCAGATAAGTAGGTGCTACGTTTGCTTGCATAATCGAAGAAAAGATACGGTGTGTGTATCGTTAGCCTAGTAAGTACGATCTAAACTTTTCTACTGATAGAGTGACGATGCCATTTGACGATTCTACAAATGTTCCGACGGCAAGTTTAATGGTTTCTTTCTTGATGTCAAAATTCGGTGATTCCAGTCACTACCGCAAACCTTTTTATTTGTTAACCTTACATTCGATCTTTTCGGACTATTGAATTCGCAAGCGCTTTGCAGAGGAAATTTGGTGAAGAGTAAACTGTTCAATCTGGCTATACCCAGGAAGGATCCATTTGTGCTTTGGAAAAAAGAAAAAGCAAATCAACAACTGCAGAGCACGACTTCAGTGACAAATCACGGATTGTGCTACGCTGATCTCTCTCTCTCTCTCCTCTCTCTTCTCTCTTCTCTCTCTCTCTCTCTTCTCTCTCTCCTCTTCTTCTCTCTCTCTCTCTCTGTTTATTATTATTTATTTCTTAATTATATTTTATTCTTTTATATCGAGGATAATGGAATAAGCACTTGTACTTTTTTTCATCCTGTCCCCATGTGTATGCATTTTTGTTAATCTTGTCATCTGTTCCCACGGCACACAATGACCTACTCTTACGAAAAGCAGAACAGGATTTAACGTGTGCGCAAGATGTTCTATGTGCGTTTGTACACCGGGCCTCGGTTTACAGTCTCATCCGAAAGACTTTTGGGGAGAGTGGAGTCAGCACTGATTTTAACTCCAGGGGAAAAATCCCCTCGACAGGGATTCGAAGTCGGGTCGTCAAATTGCGAGCGCAATGTTCTGACCACTAAGCTATCCCGTTTATCCTGTGTGTGTGTGTGTGTGTGTGTGTGTGTGTGTGTGTGTGTGTGTGTGTGTGGTGTGTGTCGTGGTGTGTGTGGTGCGTGCGTGCGTGCGTGCGTGCGCGCGCGCGCGCGCGCGCGCGTGCGTGCGTGTGTGTGTGTGGGTTGAAACATTTCAAGGTGAAGCTTGTGACCGTTGAAAATCATGACCACAGAAAATACAGCAATGAACTCTGCGTTGTCAACTGTGTAAAACGACAAATCAATAAATCAAACTTTTTCTACATGAAATCTTCTTTTGGCCGGCAC
Source organism: Stramonita haemastoma (assembly GCA_030674155.1). NCBI lineage: Eukaryota > Metazoa > Mollusca > Gastropoda > Neogastropoda > Muricidae > Stramonita > Stramonita haemastoma. Next base: position 42,565,010 of record CM060333.1, on the reverse strand, counting down.
TGTACACAATCTTAATCAATGTTTACTACAATACTTTTGCCTTGATACAGTCTTCAATGCCTGGTTTCACCACTTTCTTCACACAAGGCACATGAGATCAAACGACTTTTGATCTAAACTCAATCACCTACACTTTTTAAAGCATACTTAAAAGATGTTCTTTTGTAGAGATGCAGATTCAATCTTTTACAAAACAAATGAACCAACAACGCCCACCATTCCTTTTCCTTAACGGGTAATCGTTCATTAACCTTTTTTGGTTCAACAAACTTGTCTAATATACACAGTCTTTATAAGATGGAGGGACCCACCCCATTCCTTCTCTCTCTCCATTCTGGCCTAGATTCTCTTTATTAGTGAGATGGGCGGAGAATGAATATAGTGTCCCATATATCATAATATTGACGTCTTCAGAAACAATGTCAGAACACAACAGCGTGGGAAGGAAAGGAAAGGAGGTGTGTGTGTGTGTGTGTTTTGTGTGTGTGTGTGTGTGTGTGTGGTGTGTGTGTGTGTGTGTGTGTGTGTGTGTGTGTGTGTGTGTGTGTGTTGGTGTGTGTGTGGTGTGTGTGGTGTGTGTGTGTGTGTGTGTGTGTGTGTGGTGTGTGTGTGTGGAGGTGGTGTGAGTGTGTGATGTGTGGAGAGAGGAAGGAGAGAGAGAGAGGAGAGAGAGAGAGAGTAGGGGAGAGAGAGAGAGGGAGAGGAGAGAGAGAGAGAGAGAGGAGAGAGAGAGAGAGAGAGAGAGAGAGAGAGAGAGAGATTTATTATTGTTAGTGGCAATGATGGTTAATGTTAACGTAATATACAACACACACATACACACGCACGAACGCATGCACGCACACCACACACACATACACATACACAAAGAAGGCACTAAAGAAAGCTCTCACTCACACACACAACACACACAAATACCCCCCCCCCCACACACAACACACCCCCCCCCCCCCCCCACACACACACACACAGAAATACACCAACAGCAAAAAACCAACTCACGAGGGTTTTTCGCCGTTAGTCTGCTCCTCCTCCTCCTCTTGTTGTCGTCTTTGGCCTTGGAAGCCAGCAGCCCCAGCTGCTTGAGGAAAGACTCCGGGATGCTGGGGGTCACGGGGTCTTCCGTGGGGGACGGGGGCTTCACCACCTCAGCGCTCTCTCCCCCACCCCCACCACTCTCCCCACCCCCATCGTCGTCATCCACACACGTCACCGACACCTGAGGAGCCGTGGCGAACTTGGTCCTTGGAGAGGAGGAGGCGGTAGTAGGGGAGCGCGGGGAGAGGAGGAGGAGTTGGGGGGAGGAGGAGAGGTAGGAGGAGCCCCGTTGGTGGCGGGGGACTCCGGCAGCGTGAGTGCAGGGGACATTTCAGAATCGGAGGAGGACTCGGCGGCGTGTTCGGACAGTTCCGGCATTTTCATGGTCTTCATCTGCTCCCGTTTCTTGGCCAAGTTGGACTGTTGAGAAAGAGAGAGAGAGAACACAGTAAAAGCCGTCTTTAACTTGAAATAGAGAATTAATGAGAGTGGTGATGGTGGTGGTGGTGGTTGTGGTGGCGGTGGTGGTGGTGGCGGTGGTGGGGGGATGCTAATTACCAGGTCAAAATAACAACACCCTACTCTTCGTCCCAGAACAAAATGGATAACAATAGTCCAGCAAAATCATGTCGAAAGAGCACCACTACAAGAAACACACGCACTAGCCAAAAAAATAAAAATAAAAATAATAGACAGAGAGGCACCGTGAGGCAGCCACACGCTCTTTGTTTCCCCCACAAAAACAGAAGCCCCCTAAATTTCACAGAGACTTATGCTATGACTGTTAAAATAATGTAAAAACACAGTTCAACACTTATGTAAGTGAAGATAGTAGCAGATGGATCACACACTACAGAACGCCCCCTGTCGTCGTGTCAAGATACCCATCACTGGCTAATTCCATCCGTCTAAAATAAACGGAACATTTTCTTGTTATCACTGTCAACGGCAAAATTTGGGCCACACCCACACGACCAGCAAAAACAACAAAAAAATTGCTAATCATGGATCGTACATGCAATGTACGTGAAGAGATCCAGCTATATAGATGTAGCTGTGATCAGTTGGTATAGCCATACAGGTATTGTTCTGTTCTGGTTGTCGGGTGAGGAAGGCAGAAGGCCTACTAGATATCTAGCCTTGGAGACGTGGGTCTCTGGAATAGTGTAGTGGATACAGTATTGAAGTTGTGACCTAACGGCACCAGTTTGAGTCGTTGGTGAACTGTCTGGTTGTGGGAGCTTTTATTTTTTTAAATATTTTTTTTCTAGAGTTAACACTAGTTCTGCATGCAAGCATTTTTGATGAGGCTATAAACCGAGATGCGGTGCACACATCCACCTCTTTTTTGTGTAAGAGCCGTCATGTCAGTTATGACTGCACAATGGCTGACAAAAGCAAAACAAAACGACAACCAAGCAAATAACCCCCCTCACTGTGACACCTCCTGTGCATTTGCTAGCGTGCTGGTTATTTAGTAGGTGAAGCATCGGATCGGTCAGGTGGATTTCTTCTCCAGGAGTGATGTTGCATAAGTGGGAAATTATGCGGGATGTTAGAATAATATCTGTGTGTGTGTGTGTGTGTGTGTGTGTGTGTGTGTGTGTGTGTGTGTGTGTGTGTGTGTGTGTGTGTGTGTGGTGCGTGGCGTGCGTGCGTGTGTGTATGCCCGTGCATGCGTGTGTGTGTGCATGCATGTATGTGTGCACGTGCGTACACTGATTTCACACACACACACACACACACACACCACACACCACACACACACACACACACACACAGAGTGCCTATTCGATATAAACCCCTTTCCTTTTCTCTGTTTTTGTCAGGCAGCCAGTACAAGCTGCGGAAGCGGAGCCTGGTACCAGCAGACAGGCTTCATGCAGGCAATTCATGACCTTACCGATCGCCAAGGTACAGCGGCTGATCTTCATACAGCCTGTGACATGACCGCTCTGGGATTAAAAAAAAAAAATCCTGTAAACTGTTACCTGAGCGAGTCTAATTTGACAAAGTAGGTTCGTATATTAACACTCTTGCGAAGTTAATCTTGAGCCGTCATCACGTTTTGTAGGTACACAGCTGACTTTTTTCTAAATAACAAAACGAAAGCAAAAAAACAAACATAAACTTAAGAAAACCAAAACGTTTTTGCTTGCCCGAATAACTTGAACTTTTATGTATCACTCAAACTAAACATAACAATCCTTTCTGTCATCTGATCTTTTTTGTTTGTTTATTGTTGTTGTTGGTTTTGTTGTTATTTTTTTGGGTGGGGGCGCTTACGAATGAATGATGAAATAAACTTTAGACACACTAGCCCTATTCTGTTGGTCTCACATTCTAAGCTTTTTTTTTATATGATTTGTGAAGTTATTTTGATTTCCCCTTCTCTACCCTCCCCAATAGTGGGTGAGCAACACAGTGGGAAAAGGCTCAGACAGCTAGCTTCACAGCCACCGCACTGCTGTCAACGGCAGGGGGCAATCCGTTTATGGACCTGTTCTCGCCTGTCCTCAATGTTATTAGGTTATCACTCTGTATGTTTTCACACGTCACCTTACACCACACACACACACACACACACACACACACACACACACACACACACAACACACACCACACACACACACACACACACTGAGAGAGAGAGAGAGGAGAGAGAGAGAGAGAGAGAGAGAGAGAGAGAGAGAGAGAGAGAGAGAGAGAGAGAGAGAGAGAGAGAGAGAGAGACAGACAGACAGACAGACAGACAGACAGACAGACAGACAGACAGACAGACAGACAGACAGACAGACAGACAGCACGACAGACAACACTAAGATGCTGAGGGCGTGGGTAAAGGTCCAGGTGGGCAGCTGCAGTGCAGTGGCTGTTAAGCAGAGTGACTAACAGCAATGACGGTGATAAGGGCACCACAGCAGTCCACCTGCCTTCTCTCTCACACTTATCAACGCTTCCATCATCATCATCATCATCGTCATCGTCTTCATCACCATCATCACCACCACCACATCATCATCGTTATCACCATCATTATCATCGTCATCATCACCATCACCACCACCACCATCGTATTCACCATCATTATCATCATCGTCGTCGTCGTCATCATCACTTCCGTCAACGTCATCATCACCACCACCATTACCACCACCACCATAATCATAATCACCATCATCAAAACCACACCACCACTACTAGCGTTATCATGATCATCATCCCCACCACCATTGTTAACATCATCATCATCACCACCACCACCACCACCACCACCAGAGTACAGAACAACGATAACTACAGCCACAATGACTATAACAGCAATGACGAACTGATCATGTTGACAAGGCTGATGAACAAAGTGGTTGTGGAGGTGAAAGAGAAGGAGAAGGATAGAAGAACAGCTCCCCCCAAAAAAAAACCAAACTTATTATTGAGAAGGAAGAAAATAGTAAAAACGACAATAGTGCCAAATCTGATGACATCAACGATGATGACGACAAAATGAAGAACGACAATAGTAACGGCATTGACAACAACAGCATGATGATGATGACGTCGACAACGTCGCCTTCGAATGATGTCAATAACAAAAAATTAATTGACAACACATAAGAACCAAAGCAACAAGAACAATGCACCCCCACGAGTTGTAAACCCTAGAAATCAGTACTTGTGGTTTGAGTTATGTGCGTTTGTTTGAGGCGGGGAGCAGCTGCCGTTGATCTGGTTGGTTTGGTGATCGGTCGGGTCTGGTTAGTGGGTTGGCTGATTGGCTGGTTAGTGGGTTGGCTGATTGGTGGTTAGTGGGTTGTGATTGGCTGGTTAGTGGTTGGCTGATTGGCTGGTTAGTGGGTTGCTGATTGGCTGGTTAGTGGGTTGTCTGATTGGTTTAGTGGGTTGTCTGATGTTGGGGTTTGTGGGTTTAGTTCTGATTGGCTGGTTAGTGGGTTGTCTGATTGGCTGGTTAGTGGGTTGCTGTTGGCGATTGGCTGGTTGGTTGATGGTTTTGCTTGTTTTGCCTCGGCTGCATGCAGATTGAAGTTTGTTTTGTTCTTTCTTTTTAAAATAAAAAAAACAAAATCACATTAAAAAAAAAAAATTAAAATTTTGCCTGGGACAGCTGTCTTGATGCTGAGTTTTTTTAAGTGCACTGAATGCGCGTTGTACACGGGACCTCTTGTATGTTGTTCTCATGGGTAATATTGATTTTTATTTGATTGCAAGGATTTTTCCTGTCTTGTCAGGATCTCTCTCTGTCTCTGTATCTCTGTCTCTGTCTCTCTTGTCAGGTTATTTCCCTCTGTCTCCGTCTCCTCATAATCATATGTGTCAGTTATCATATCGTGTTCGTATACCCCTAAAGCCATCGAAAGGGGCCTTGGCCTATGAATGAATAAACCATCCAAATCCGAATCCCCCAACCCCACTCCTCCCTTCTGTGTGTGTGTGTGTGTGTGTGTGTGTGTGTGTGTGTGTGTGTGTGTGTGTGTGTGTGTGCGCGCGCGCGCGCGCGCGTGCGTGCGTGCGTGCGTGCGTGCGTATGTGTATGTGTGCGTGCGTGCGTGCGTGCGTGCGTGATACTTCTGGCTATGTGTGTGAATTTATTTTAAAGTTTTTTTTTCAGTTCGTGTCTTTTCTTTACTGGAAAAATAACTTGCTTCTGTTATGTAAATACCAAATATTGTTTATCTTAAACATCTTTCTAAACTGACATAGACCTTTGCATACGACTCGCTATGAGTAAGACACAAATGTATTGACTGGAATCTGAAGAGCTTCCAAATAACAGCAACAACAACAGCAAAAATAACAACAAAAACATGAATCTACATATGACCAAATTCACAAATTTCCGGTCATGTGAAACAGCAAAGCATCAACATCCAGGTACATTTTTATAACTCATCACTTGGGGCAAGTGTGTTGACTACTTGTGTCAACTGTAACAGTCAATGTGCGCAAAAAGGCCTCGATATCACAAAAAAATGCCCTAAGAAGAACACACACATACACTCAGTACATTACCTTTTGATATGTAAAACTGAAGTTGAGAAAATACCCCAAACCACAAACCAACATGTGATCTATGCGTGTTGTATTACAGTAAACCTCACAACTTTAGACAGGAACAGTTTACATTATAAAGCATATAACTGACATCTCACGATGTGATCTAAGTCCTGCCGAAAATTAAACTGTCAGTACAGCTGAACGTTAATTTTTCCACGTAAGATTTCAGATACCAATGTAGCCTTGAGTATTAAACGTTGACTGATGAACAACCATTAAAGCAGGCATTAAATACATTTTCTGTATTCATGGTGGGTCCCCCCCCCCAAAAAAAAAAAAAAGGTCGCATACACAAATTGCACCATAGATGAACCCCAGAGCTCTAGCCGAGGAACGGGAAAAACCCCTAACCCACCCAACAAACGAAAAAAAACCCACCCACGTCTGTATGAAAACTAAGTCTAAAATCACGAATAAGCACATTCTAAATTATGAATAAATTTGTAAATAAAGTAAACGAAACATTTACCTCCCTAAAAAAAAAAACACAAGAAAAAAGCCCGTTTGCCACAAGGAAATCAATCACGTATGACCAAATAGTCAAAAGCATTCACATTAATTTTACCTTACATACATAACATTTACCATGACAGCTGGGTGCAAGGACACACGCCTGTGGTTTGACAATAATGTTTGCATCAACATTTTGACACAACTTCCTGCAAACATGGCATAGAAAAAAAAAGCGGTGAACATGTGAGCAGCCAGCTATCTATGGACAGGAAGCTATGACAAGGACAACACCATCCACTTTCTTCTCTCTACCTGCATGGCGCGAACACATCCAGCAGACTTGCGATCAACCTAAAAGAGCAACAAAGAAAATCAAAATGTGTACACTAACAATATTTCAGCCAGCCATAACACAGTTCAAAGCTGGTCTGACGTTAAACATATCAGCTCCAAAATGAAAACTGTACGCCTAATTCACACTTAGTTGCCTTTTTTATATCCTTTTAAAGAAATATAATTATATATCACATATATATATAAATATATAAATATATATAACACCATATTATTGTAAGCAAACAGAAGTTGTGAGCAGATGAAGGCTTGAGGCATCTTGCATAATAATGTCAACACGTATCTAACTATATGTATATGAGTGCAGAATTATGAATAAGGCAAGGGTGAGGGCTGCGACTCTCTCTAGCTATATATATATATATATATATATATATATATATATATATATATATATATATATATATATATATAATATATATATATCTGTGTGTGTGTGTGTGCGCGCGCGCGCGCGCGCGCGCGAGTGTACATCCATATACCGAAAAAGAGAAAAGAGGCAATCTGGCAAACAGAAGATGGTTTTACATATTTGGCACATTTTCAAGGTCTGCGTAATCGGTGAACGTATAATTTTATATGCACGCCTGCCCCGCCCCTCCTCTCTCTCTCTCTCTCTCTCTCTCTCTCTCTCTCTCTCTCTCTCTCTCTCTCTCTCTCTCTCTCTCATCTCCCCTATTTGCAGTCTCTCAAAACAGGCTATTTGCCAACGTTTCCATGTCAAACTAATCGTGTTTTATCGTATTCCGTCTCCGCGGTGCATGCTTAACAGGCTGTCAAGCTTTGAGCTAATACACTGCCTTCTCTCTCTCTCTCTCTCTCTCTCTCTCTCTCTCTCTCTCTCTCTCTCTCTCTCTCTCTTCTCTCTCTCTCTCTGTGCGCGCGCGCGCACCCGAGCTTGCGCACACATTCATACCTCATGTATGCGCTCAAGCAAATAATGCAAACAAGCATTTGTATCACTGTGCACACTCATACAAACATTCAGCAAAACACACCACTGTATCCCCCCACAGAACAGAAAAGAAGGCAAGGCCCAATCAAGGAAGGCAGCAACAACAACACCATCACCACCATCATCGTCATCGCCGGCTAGATGCCAAGGTCCGGAGGGAATGAAAACAAGTGCGCAAGGGTGGTTGTGTGTGTGTGTGTGTGTGTGTGTGTGTGTGTGTGTGTGTGTGTGTGTGTGTGTGTGTGTGTAGTAGAGAGAGGAGAGAGGAGGGGAGAGGGAGGGTGTAAGAGAGGAGAGAGAGAGAGAGGAGAGTAGAGAGAGGAGGAGGGTGAGAGGAGGGGAGGAGGAGAGAGTGAGAGAGTGTAGTGGAGATGGTGTGTGTGTGTGTGTGTGTGTGTGTGTGTGTGTGTGTGTGTGTGTGTGGTGTGTGTGTGTGTGTGTGTGTGTGGGGTGTGTGTGAGAGTGTGAGTGTGTGGGGTGTGTAGTGTAGTGGTGTGTGTGTGTGTGTGTGTGTTGTGTGTGTGTGGTGTGTGTGTGTGTGTGTGCGTGTAGTGTGTGTGTGTGTGTGTGTGTTGTGTGTGTTGTGTGTTGTGTGTGTGTGTGTGTGTGATTAGGGGTGGTGGTGGGGCATTGGGGAGGGGTGGTGGTGGTGGTAAAGATGCCCTCAGCGTTCATTGTGGTGCTGCATGCTAATGACAGGAGAGGTGAGGGTTTAATCATCCATGCCTCCTATCCACTGCCCACGCCTCCGGCTACTGGCACGCCCAGAGACATTACTTTCTTGCTTGTCGGATTCAGAGGTTTTTAAAAAAAAATGTTATTACGTTTGTATTATGTGTATCAACATGTTGTATGTGTGTGTGTGTGTGAACATGAACATGAACAAGATTTATTCTTCAGGCCACCAGCCCCAAGAATGGGGTAAACAAAGCATAGCAAAGCAAAGAATGCAAAAATAAAATAAAACCTCATGACATATATGGCAACTGCTAAAACATATCAAGTGTGAACATGTGTCCTTTTAGATTAAACTGACCTCTTTTAAATGATGTTATTTGTTTGTCAAGTCTCCAAGTTTTCAACAAAATCCTGCCTTATTTTTAAGGCATTGAAAAGATATAAACTTAGCCTACGAATGGTAAATACACAGCCATATTTCAACACATTTACGTATGGTTGATCGATTGGGACCAAGTACTTATACCTTAGATTTTCATACAGAATACAATTTCTTATAAAATGTTCTTCATCTTCCACTACCTTACACAACTTACACATGTAGTCAGTATCCTTCTTAAAAGTTCTCCTGAAAGATGATCCATTAATTGGTAGCAAGCCGAGACGAAGCTTAACTAAACAATCCCTAAAACATTTTATATCCATGTATTCGAAATAAAGTTCACATCCAAAGTCATGTGTGTGTGTGTGTGTGTGTGTGTGTGTGTGTGTGTGTGTGTGTGTGTGGTGTGTGGTGTGTGTGTGTGTGTGTGTGTGTGTGTGTGTGTGTGTGCACGCGTGTGCATGCGTACGTGCGTGTGTGTCGGTTCAACCATATTTATGGCTATTTTCCAAATGAAGTAATGTGAAAATCACATAGAGTACATGGATGTAAATTAATATGGCTGCAGATGCTAATATAAAAAATATTTGCGCCTACCTATAGCGTTTGCAATAATCTTCAATTCAGAATCTCTCTCTCTCTCTCTCTCTCTCTCTCTCTCTCTCTCTCTCTCTCTCTCTCTCTCTCTCTCTCTCTCTGTGCATCCCCCCTCTCTTTATCTCTCTCTCTCTCTCTCTCTCTCTCTCTCTCTCTCTCACACACACACACACAGAGCCATTCTTTCTCTCCCTCTCTAACTCACTCAAACACACACACACACACACACACAGTCTCTCTCTCCCTCTCTCTCTCTCTCTCTCTCTCTCTCACACACACACACACAGAGAGAGAGAGAGAGAGGAGAGGAGAGAGAGAGAGAGAGAGAGAGAGAGAGAGAGAGAGAGAGAGAGAGAGAGAGAGAGAGAGAGAGAGAAGAGAGGAAGAGAGAGAGAGAGAAGAGAGTAGTGCGCTTGAACTAAAATGCATTGTCTTTTATCTATTCTTTGCGTGGACGTCCAGTTTAATCAACGCATAACTTGCCGCATGTAGAGTCTGAGATCGACATAGACTATACACACTTCGGTGTCTTCCTTTTAAGATCAGTTCATCCCTTCAACTATATTTTTTGGAGCGTCTGCTCCCCCTCCACCCCCATTACTATCGTTAGCCCTACAATCATACATGTGCTGTACTCCAAGATAAACAAAACCAAACAAATAAAATAACATGATAAACGGCAAACAGGAATGCATGCCATTAATCTAGCTATCGTGTCAGGTTTATTATCTGCCTTCACCACCTCCTCCCCACCTCCTTATTTCAGAAATAAATATATCCGGGATCTATACATAACATAGGATCCCATTTTTTTCATGCAGGATATGCTTATACAGTGCAATTTCTCTTCAAGGTATCCAAAATAGGAAGGTAATGACAAAAAGCCCTTTACTTTTGGTCCAAACTTATTCTCTGAAATAGATCAAAACGGAAAGAGTGTGAACGAGACAGAGAACTTAAACAGTACCCTAAAAACGTACTTTGGCACTCTCTCTGTGTCTCTGTCTGTCTGTCTGTCTCTCTCTCTCTAGCTGGCAAAATTCTATCCAGTGGGCACTTATTTCTGGTATGGATACTATTTTCGAAAACACAAGTTTGTGAATACAATTAATTTCAAGTAACTCGATGTGTGTTGTACTTGATGATCTTTGTTGTAGGGTAAAAATAGTAACAATATCAAGTATTACATCATTATCAATTTTGTTTCCAGGTGATGTTGGATTCCGGTAGTCTTCTAAGAAGCAGGTTCACTCACTCACTCACTCAGTCCCATGTCCCAAAGGACGTAGGGGGGACATGAGAGAAGACGCAACGGAGATCTTTTTCCATGCTTCACGGTCCTGTGTGGCTAGTAGGAGGCGTTGCAGGGGTTGGGCAGTCCAGTCTTTGATGTTGTCAACCCATGATTTCTTTTGGCGGCCTCTTCTTCTCTTGCCCTCGACTGTTCCTTGCAAGATGGTTTTTGCTAGGGTGTTGTGTCTTGTGGTGTGACCAAACCACATCAGCTTTCTCCTCTTTATGGTGGAGAGCAAAGGCTCTTGGGGGCCCACACGCTTTTTGATTTCCTCTTTCACATAGTTATTGGTCTTGTGTTCTTTGTATGATATTTTGAGGAGTCTTCTGTGGCACTTGTTCTCGAATGCTTGGATTCTTCTCTCTAACTCTGCTGTCAGAGTCCATGATTCACAGCCATATAGGAGGATAGATATTACGAGGGATTTGTAGAGGTGGTATTTGGTGCAGAAGCTGATGTTGTTGCTTCTGATGATCCTCTGGAGTCTGACTAGAGCAATGTTTCACCTCATTGTTTGATGTGCCATCTTTTGTTAGGATGGAGCCTAAGTATTTGAATTGGCTCACCTCTTCCAATATTTCTCCATTCATCTTTATTTCCGTGCTGTCATTACTCGCGCTGTTGACCATGATCTTCGATTTCTCTGTACTGACCTCCATGCCGTATGCGCTCGCTCGGTCTGTTAGACTGTCTGTGAGGATTTGCAGTTCTTGTTTGCTGCTGCCCATGAGGTCAATGTCATCTGCAAATCTGAGGTTGCAAAGGGGTCTTCCACCAATGGAGATGGAAGTGTGGTGGTTTTGCAGTGTCTCTGTCATGATGTTTTCGAGGAAGAGGTTGAAGAGTACAGGTGAGAGAAGGCAGCCCTGGCGGACTCCAACCGTGGTCTTGAAGAACTCACCCACGTGGTTGTTCATGAAAACTGCACTTCTTGCATTCTCGTACAGAGCCTTGATGACTTCAATTAGGCAGTTGTCAATGTTGAAGTGCCTGAGTACTTGCCAGAGGCCGTCATGCCATACCCTGTCAAAGGCCTTTTTGAAGTCTATAAAATTGTGGTACAAGTCTTTTTGGTGTTGGAGATGCTTCTCTATCAGAATTCTCAGGTTGAAAATTTGTTCCATTGTGCTGCGTTTTGGTCTAAAGCCCGCTTGTTCTTCTGCCAGGAGTTTTTCTGCTTGGTTTTTCAGTCTGTTGAGGACTACCTGCAGCATGATCTTGCTAGGATGGCTTATGAGACTGATGGTTCTGTAGTTCTGACATTGCTTGAGGTTTCCTTTCTTTGGCAGGGGTATTACAAGAGACTGTGTCCATTCTTTTGGCCATTCTTTGGTGTCGTGGATCTTCTGACAAAGATCTGTGAATCGCCTTGCTGTTTCATTCCCTCCATTTTTTATGAGTTCAGCTGGGATGTTATCGATTCCAGGGGACTTCCCCTTCTTCAATTGTTTAATAGCTGTGTCTACTTCACACCTTAGTATTGGTGGGTCTTTATCTTGGTGTTCAGGGGGTTTGTTGGAAACTATGTTGGTATCTGGGCGTAGTGGGTAGTTATACAATCCCTCACAGTATTCTGTCCAGCGCTGGAGGATGGCATTGTTTTCCGTTAAAAGATTTCCTTCTTTGTCTTCAATAACAGAGGCTTTAGGCTGTGTGGTTTTCGTTAGTGCTTTCAGAGTGTTGTAAGCTGTTTTGCTGTTTCCCTTGGCCATTCCATCTTCGATGTTGTTGCATTGTTCTTCTATCCACGCTTCTTTGGCTTCTCTCATCTTTTTCCTCACTTCTCTGTGGCTATCCATGTACTTGTTGTTGGCTTCTTGACTTGTGAACTTTTGCTTCTTAAGTTCTCTTCTTTTGTCGCAGAGGTCAAGAACCTCATTTGTCACCCAGGGTTGTTTCTTTGTTCTGCTTCTGCCTAATGTTTCTTCTGCTGCTGTCGTTAGCACTTCTTTGATGTTGTTGGCTAATGTGTTCACATCATTGTCAATGGCTGTGAGTGCGGCGAACTTTCCTCCAATGTTGGCTTGGAAGATCTCAACCACTGTTGGGTCTTTGAGTTTTTCCAGGTCGAATCTTATGCGTGGGCTTTTTGGCTGTTGTTTTGCTTTCAGTTTCAGCCTGATGGTGGTAAGTACAAGGTCGTGGTCACTGCCAATGTCAGCTCCTGGGAATGTTCTTGTATTTGCCTTGTTTATGCTGGATTTGAATCTTTGGGGTGACAGAATGTAGTCAATTTGATTATGAATCAGACCATTTGGTGAGTGCCAGGTTGATGTTCTAGATGGCTTGTGAGGGTGGAGTGTGTTAGCCAGAGTTAGTTTGTGCTTCTTTGCGAATTCCAGCAGCCGCTGTCCTCTGTCATTTGTTTCTCCCAGTCCAAAGCGTCCTGTGGTTCCTGTCCACACCCCGGTAACCGCTTCTACTGGCGGGCGAAACGTTGTGAGGGGCTGGTGCATTCTTAATCACCAGTAGGAGTCTTGGAGAGGAGATGGGCGCCACCAAGCTTCCTCAAGCCCACTGCAAGGACATGATGAGAAAAGCAAAACAGAAACACATGCCGGATCGGTCGAGGCCCGGATCAACAACGACCGCGCTACCCACTGCAAGCCTCCAGGGTGGGAGTGACAAGTGTGCCACTGGAGCAGAACTAACCCTAAAGCTTCCAGCTAAAGGGGTAACCATTGGTACATGGAATGTTAGAACTCTGTACCAAACAGGAAGAGTACAGGAACTCACACATGAATTACAGAGGTATAAATGGGACATCCTAGGGCTTGCGGAAGTCAGATGGATTGGCTTCGGAGAAACAACCACGCAAGACGGCCACAAAATATGGTACAGTGGAGATGAGAAACTACACCAACACAGAGTAGGCTTCATTGTCAGGAAAGAGATTGTGTCAAGCATCATCAACTGCACACCAATATCCAGCAGACTCATCTCAATCAGAGTCTCTGCAAAACCCCAGAATCTCACCATCATCCAAGTGTATGCTCCAACATCTGACTACGATGATGACCAGATAGAAGAATTCTATGAAGAACTTGAAAACGTCATCTCCAAAACGCCCAAAAAAGACATCCTTATTGTGGAAGAAGCAGGTTAAAGGATTGAAAACATCTGATCTGTGTTTGTTCGCATTTTTAGCCTCAGTCAGCACATTGTGCGTGTTTATGATAATGCATGCATGGGTGCACACTATTGTGTTGCCAAGGTCAATGCAAAGCTTATGAGAAGTCATGATTAATAGGTTTTCCCTTTTTCCACCCTTATACCTTGACAAGCATTGTGGCCAAAGGCCGATGTGCGTTAAATAATTTCAGATCTCTCTCTCTCTCTTCTCTCTCTCTCTCTCTCTCTCTCTCTCTCTCTCTCTCTCTCTCTCTCTCTCTCCGTTTATCGATCAAAACCAGAGAAATGAATAATTGAAATAAAAATAAAAACCAAGCAAAAGAAAAGATATGTTTTGTAAGCTGTTCCTTTTGGGTGGAGCTCCTCTGCTGTTTACTTTATGATAATCAGTCTTGAAAAACGTCCATTTTACGTTACCGTTCTCTCTGTATCTTGCTCTGTCTCCATCTGTGTGGTGTGTGTGTGTGTGTGTGTGTGTGTGTGTGTGTGTGTGTGTGTGTGTGTGTGTGTGTGTTGTGTGTGTGTGTGTGTGAGAGAGAGAGAGAGAGAGAGAGAGAAGAGAGAGAGAGAGAGAGAGAGAGAGAGAGAGAGAGAGAGAGAGAGAGAGAGAGAGAGAGAGAAAGAAGAGAGAGAGAGAGGAGAGAGAGAGAGAGAGAGAGAGAGAGAGAGAGAGAGAGAGAGGTGTGTGTGTGTGTGTGTGTGT
>CM060333.1:42528022-42545522 GCA_030674155.1 Stramonita haemastoma | reverse complement strand
AAGGACAGACACACACACGCACAAACATATGCACACAGAGAATAAACACACAGACAGACAGGCAGACAGACAGACAGACAGACAGACAGACAGACACACACACACACACACAAACACACGTGAGTATTTATTCCATTATCTTCGAAATAATAAATACACACACACACGCGCCGCGCGCACACACACACACACACACACACACACACACACACACACACACACACACACACACACACACACGTATGTGTATGTATGTGCACGCGCAAGCAGGCACAGACGCGCACAAATGAACATCATACATAATTATACTTTTTTATGAACAGGTTTTTTTTTCATACTCAGTAGCTGTGTGTGTGTGTGTGTGTGTGTGTGTGTGTGTGTGTGTGTGTGTTGTGTGTGTGTGTGTGTGTGTGTGTGTGTGTGT
Source organism: Stramonita haemastoma (assembly GCA_030674155.1). Classification (NCBI taxonomy): domain Eukaryota; kingdom Metazoa; phylum Mollusca; class Gastropoda; order Neogastropoda; family Muricidae; genus Stramonita; species Stramonita haemastoma. The sequence goes on along the minus strand of CM060333.1, from coordinate 42,545,098 downwards.
GTGAGTGTGCGTCTCTCTCTCTCTCTCTCTCTCTCTCTCTCTCTCTCTCTCTCTCTCTCTCTCTCTCCCCCCCTCACTCACCAACTCCATCCCTACCCCTCTTAACACACGTGTGTGGATTTCATGCGAGTTTATCTTATCTTTCAACACCTGTAAAGAGCAGAGACTGCTGTAGCGATAACAGGGGGCATGGCAAGCACATAGATCTAAGTGTCAAGAAATCACAGACTAACAGTGTGAAAATTAGTGTTTTTTGCTTTAAAAAAAAATCGGAATTGATAAACCTTTATGACAGAAATGTATCTCTGCAGTTGTGTATTCATGTATAGTTGTTTTTTTTTTATATTTCTGTTGTTGTTCTTTTGCTGCTTACTTTTAAAGAGTGAAATCTTTTATTGCCTTGGATTCTACAAACTAGGCATTGCACACAAGACTAATCAATTATGGCCGCAGAAATGAATCTTCGCAGCTGCATATTCAACATCTAGTTTTTTGGGGTTTGCTTTATTTTTGCTTTTCGGGGGATTTTTGTTTTTTACTATTTACTTTTGTTGCCTTGGATTCTACCCACTGGTGTTGCACACAAGGCCGTAATCAGCTATGGCCGCATCTGAAGACTCGCACCTCCCCCCAATCCCCCACCCCCCAAAAAAAATCGCAACAGAGAAGAGAAAACGAACCTTTGATCTGGGACCTTGCTTTCTAGGCTACAAAACCAGGAGAAATTGGAGCAGACACCCTTTTGTCCGGATGAAAACAACTTTCCTCATGGCGAAACGTGTAATACAGACTTAAGCCCCCAGTAAGTCTGTTAGTGAAGGTGTATGTGTTGAGTAGTAGCCGGGAGTGTTTGTTGGGATTAAGGCACGTTTAGCACTATACAAGTCCACTCTTCTGTCACTAATCACTACTGTCTGCTTCTTCATCACTTGGCCTCTCTCTCTCTCTCTACCGCCTGTGACACTGACAGAGCACAGCTCTACAGAAGATGCGACAGAGAACAGCCATAGAGCGGAATCATTCGAAACGAATGCCATCGATGAATCAGGAAACAGCACCCCTGTGTCACGCAGGATGTTGATGGAACTTTTTCAACAATTTGCAGACTCAATGGACAGGGGCTTCCAGTCATTAAAGGAAGCAAATGAAGACGGAAATCGTCCGGACACGTCCAGTGACCAGCCAGCAGTACAACCACACCGCTAATGCCGCTCTGTGACAGTTCCACGGTCCCTGCTACGATATTGGTTATTACCAGTGACATCCACATAAACTATTATAAACAATACCGCGTTTCGGTTACCAATCGCGAAGAATCGTTGATGTTGCACAGTGTTGAAATTTTGTTGTATCTTTCGATTTCGGTCCCCTCCCCATCTACCCTTTGTGAATGGGTTGAAAAACCTAACGCAATAAATCTTTGTCATTGTCATTGTCTCTCTCCCCCCCCCCCCCCCCTTGAATAACTCGAACACAACAAAAACAACAAATGTGGTGATGTAGTGTTGTGCAGTTCGTTACCATTTTGTATTATGTTTATCTCCCCATTGTAATGGGCTCTGGCCTTTAGAAACGACCATCCCTCTCTCTCTCTCTCTCTCTCTCTCTCTCTCTCTCTCTCTCTCTCTCTCTCTCTCTCTCTCTCTCTCTCTCTCTGGATAGCCTAGGGGGACGGATAGCCTAGTGGTCAGAACATTGCGCTGGCAATTTGACGACCCGGGTTCGAGTCCGGTCGAGGAGATTTTTCTCCTGGAGTTAACATCAGTGCTGACTCCGCTCTCCCCAAAAGTCCTTCGGATGAGACTTTAAACCGACGCCCCGTGTGCGAACGCACGCAGAACATCTTGCGCACACGTTAAATTGTGTTCCTGCTTTCGTAAGAGTAGGCCATCGTGTGCCGGTGGGAACAGATGACATTTACAAAAACTGCATACACACGGGGACTGGATGTAAAAAAGCACAAGAGTGCTTACTCCATTATCCTCGATATAAAAGATTAAATTAAATAAATCAAATCCCTTCGCAGCAGTATGTTCTGTAGTATTTTAGTATGTTCTCATGCGAATGCGTCTCCATTCTAATGGGCTGTGACCTATCGAGATATCTCCCATCCCCTTCTCTGTCTCTCTCTCTATATATATTTTGTGTTGTGTGTGTGTGTGTAGTGTGTGTGTGTGTGTGTGTGTGTGTGTGTGTGTGTGTGTGTGTGTGTGTGTGTGTGTGTGTGTGCGTGCGTGTGTTGCGTGCGTGTGTGTGTGCGCGCGCGTGCGTGCGTGCGCGCATGTGTGTGTGTGTGTGTGTGCGTGCGCCAGCACTAAACAAATGTGTGACTGTTTTACATTGCTGTAACATTACTGTGCTTGTGGTTAAACTTCATGTACGATAAATGCTCCGAAGATGCATCTCCTCCTTCTCTTCGTTGTTCTTGTTATTATTATTATTTTTATTTGTATTATTATTATTTTAATTATTATCATTATTACTATTATCATCATCATCATTATTTTTATTACCATTATTATTATCCATCTCCATAATTTCCATGAGCAGTTGTAGCAGTAGCAGTAGCAGCAGAGGCAGCTGCATCAGCATCAGCAGTAGTAGCAGCAGCAGCAGCAGCAGCAGCAGTAGTAGTAGTAGTAGTAGTAGTAGTAGAAGTAGTAGTAGTAGTTGTAGTAGTAGTAGTAGTAGTAGTAGCTGTTGTTGTTCTTGTTGTTGTAGTGGAAGAAGTAATAGTAATAGTAGTTACAGTGAAGTAGTAGCCGTCATCGTTGTTACTGTAGAGGGCTTGTTGCCAATGTTAAGGTGGCACTTAAAAAAAACAACACTTTTTTTAAATTTCGGAGTTGTTGTGTGTGTGTGTGTGCGTGCGTGCGCGCGCGCGTGTGTGTGCTGTGCGTGCGTGCGTGCGTGCGTGCGTGTGTGTGTCAAAAACAAGTCAAGAGAAGAGAAGACAAGACAAGACAAGGCAGGGCAGCAGTAATGAGGTAGCAGTGTGACAGGAGGGCAGGCCAGGCCAGGGCCTGCAGGGGAACGAACAGCAAGGTATCTGTCACCCCGCCAGCCAGCCAGCAGTACAGCACAATGGGCCACTGAGGAGGAGGAGGACCACACAAGACTGCACCCTTCGGCCAGGGACCGTGACTAAAGCACAGTGGGTACCAGGTTTGCCCTGCCAGCTTTAACACCGTGTATCCCCTCATCCCCACCCCTGCCTCGTGTGCTCGTGTGTGTGTGTGTGTGTGCTTTTACACCCCATCCCACCACCACCCATTTCCCGTGTGCATGCGTGCGTGCATGTGTGTGTGTACGCGAGCATGTATAAGTGCACTCGCTTGTGTGTGCGCGGAGCATGTGCGAATGCGCGTGTGCATGCACGTGTGTGTGTGTACGTGTGTGCATGCGTGCGTGCGTGTGAGTGTATGTGTGTGTGGGGCACGTATGTGTCTGTACATTTTCACATGTATGCGAACGTTTTTCTGTGCATACCTATCTGTACTCGCACGCAGTACATGCATGGTTGACAGCGAGTTTGCAATCGTCACTCTCTTCCAATAAGGAGGGCGACGATGACACACACGGTCAACTAATCTCAACAGGCAAATTGGCCATAGAAGCATTTCGTGCATGTCAAAGCTCCAGAAGCAACGGTGTGGAAAACAGCTTCGTCGATGTGTATATGTATACACTCGACCACACAGAAAGAACAGAAAGGGGGCAGTAAACAAACAAACAACTTTGTTCCAGTCTACAGACCCACTGCTTTGTGCCCTGAATCAACACATGAAAGCAGGCTGTGTGATTGACGCCACCAGGAGAAAAAAAACCCAACATCCTTGGTTGTCGAGAAGAAGGGGGGTAGAGAGGGAAGGATGTTATAACTACACAATGATAAGTGAAGGAAGAAAGACAGGGAAAATGCAAAGCGTGCTAAAACTAGGAGAGGGAACAGGATTAAATGTTGAAAAGGACCATAAAACATGATGAAAGTTGATGTTTTTACAAACAGAAACTGGCAGACACATGCAGATGATTTATACACATTCACAAACACACACATGCGCGCGCCCACACCCACCCCCCACACTGCCATAAAGCTTTTTTTTTTTTTTTTAAGAAGAAACCCTGCAAAAAGCCTACTTGAGAGTTAATGTGCGTGTTGGAGGAAGTGGCGGTGTTGTGTGTGGTGGGTGGGGGGGGGGGGTTACAAGACTATGACACTCAACAACGTTCTGCTTTCTGCTTTCAATTTGATTGTATGCTGTTTTCCAGTGACCTGACTTGACGACTATGACCTGACTTACAACTATGCCAAAACTACCATACCACCAGCCTGATCAGCCATCCAAGCAAAGTCATGCTAAGAGTCCTCCTGAACAGATTAAAGCCTGAAGCTGAGGAGATCATCAAAGAAGAGCAGGCAGGTTTTAGAGCAGGACGGAGCACAACAGAACAAATTTTCAATCTTAGAATACACTGTGAGAAATACTTGCAACACCAACAAGATCTTTACCACGTCTTTGTAGACTTTAAGAAGGCGTTTGACAGAGTCTAGCATGCAGCTCTGTGGGCAACAATGAGGACTGTATAATATTAATGCCCGACTGATCAGAACCATAGAATGCCTCTATAATAAGGCAAACAGTGCTGTCTATTATAACAACATGGGAGATTGGTTCCAAACTACAATTGGAGTACGCTAAGGATGTCTGCTCTCTCCCACCCTCTTCAACATAATGGCTGACACACTTGAAAATCACGAGGAAACAGTCAGCATTTAGAGGCAGGGCAATCAAAACTTACGTTTTGCCGATGACATCGACGGCCTAGTTGGAAAAGAGCAAGAGCTAGTCAGTCTTGTAAATCACCTTGATGAAGCCTCTTCGGAATAAGGCATGCAGATCAGTGCAGAGAAAACCAACCTGATGACAAATACTGCCAAGGGCATCAGCACTGACATAATTATAGATGGCAAAAAAATCGATACCACCCATAGCTTCAAATATCTTCTAGCTATAGTATCGGATGAAGGGTCAAAACCTGAAATTCTCTCCAGGATAGCCCAGACCACAGCTGCAATGACCAAACTGAAAGTCCTCTGGAATGACAAGAACATCGCAATCAGCTTCAACATTAGACTAATACGTTCCCTGAGCATGTCCATATTTTTGTATGCATGTGAAACGTGGATCGTAACAGCAAACATCGAAAGAAGGATACAGGGAGATGAGATGCTTTCGCAAACTCCTTGGGTTCTCTTAAAGGGATCACATTTCTTATGAGGAAATGAAAACCAGAATCAATAACGCCACAGGACCATATAAACAACTCCTGGATTCAGAGAAAAAACGCAAACTTTGTGGTATGGGCACGTCACACGAACATCTGGACTGGCCAAGACTATCCTACAGGAAACAGTGCAAGGAGGAAGATGAATGAGGCAGACAGAAAACGATGGGAAGACAACATCAGAGAGTGGACTGGCCTTGGGCGGAACGATTTGCTACGGAAAGTAGAGGACCGAGGGGAGTGGAGGAAGCTAGTTGCAAAATCTTCATGGTGCCCCCACTGTCCGCGGGACTACGGGATAGCCTAGGTGATAGTGAAGGTGAATGTGACTTGACGACCTCTATATGCTACATAGTGCCTCACAGAGAGGGGGGGGGGGGGGGGGGGGGGACGGGGGAACGGGATAGCCTAGTGGTCAGAACATTGCGCTCGAATTTGACGACCTGGGTTCGATTCCCGGTCGAGGGGAATTTTTCCTCTGGAGTTAACATCAGTGCTGATTCCACTCTCCCCAAAAGTCCTTCGGATGAGACTATAAACCGAGGCCCCGTGTGTGAATGCACGCAGAACATCTTGCACACACGTTAAATCCTGTTCCTGTTTTCGTAAGAGTAGGCCATTGTGTGCCGGTGGGAACAGATGACAATATTTATACAACTGCATACACACGGGGACTGGATGAAAAAAAGCACATGAGTGCTTATTCCATTATCCTCGATATAAAGAATAAAATAAAAAAGATAAAATAAAATAAATAAATAAACAGTGGAAACCAAAAGGTCGACCAGAAGACACATTGGTGTAGTTTTGCACTAGGTGGTAGGCATCAATTGCATCCCTTTTTGTTCTGTTCTTTTCTCCAACAGCAGATTTTCTGTTACACAACAATCGGCTCTGACTCCAAGCAGAGCACAGAGTATAGAGTGCTACCATGTGCACTGCCCATGTTTTAGCAATCAACTTGTCGGTAAGCGAACCCAGATTCGTTCACATAGCTCTTATGTTTCTTTAAAAAAAAATGACAGTAGGATTGGATGAAGCATTTTACACACTATTATGTACAAACTATTGTTGGCTGACGCACTGATAATATCCTCAGTACTATTGTGCGTAAAAGGTACTGTTAGCAGGGGCAGTGGATACTGTAAGTACTATTGTGTATAAACAGTAGTGTGCTGGCAAAAGTAGTGAATACTTAAGTGCTGTTGTAGTGTTGGCAAAGCATAGTGAATTCCAATTATCTGGAGAGGAATGACCTTGCGCCGATTCCACCTGCCATTAGCATACTGCCTGAAAAAAAATCTTCAGTGCAATGGCCCTACAGCTCAGGGAGAAGCTAAATCAAGTCCAAAACGCCGAAAGTTTACTGTGTATACGTAAGTATAGTGTTAGCTGAAAACGGAGAATACTTTGAGCATCATTGTGTAAAACAAGAGTATTGACTGAACGTACAGCAGAGAAGGCCCATAAGTATTATACAAGTATAAGTGTGCATGGAAACTCGCGTTATCGGAGCATTGCGAATATCAGAAGTATTTCTGTGTATAAAAAGTAGTTTTGTTTGAACTTCGTCAATGCCTTAAGTATTCATGTGTACAGAAAACAGTATAGCAGAACATGTTTAATACTACATGGCTGATCGTTATGACTACTGTGGCTATTATTGCTTGTAAAAAATACTGTTGTCTGTATGTAGTGAATACCATAAGTATTACTATGCACACAAATTAATTGACTGCATGCAAGGGACACCACAGCTATCGTTGTAAACTTAATGCAAAGATCGTCTGAGCATAAAATACCGCTGATCACACAAACGGCAGACTATAATTATAATCTGTGGGGAAAAGTACAAAGCAAATACAACGTGAGATTTTCTTTCAACCACGACTCTGAAACTAGAAGATGATGTAAGACTAGATTTCACATTCAAATCAGGACAAACCTTTGGCCCCTGGGGCAGTCTCTGACCTTTCAATCAACCTGACAACTGAGGATGCTAATTAAGACTGATCTCTCTCTCTCTACTTGTGATCAAAGAGATGTAAGGTGGGACAAGTTTTAAGCTCTGAAGTGTGTGAGATAAAAACCCAGTCTATTGTTTTCATACTGCAATCTCAGGCGCAGTTCTTACTGTGCATATGAGTCACGAAGCGCACATTCCAAACCAACTTTGCACATGACTGCCAAAGCATTTTTCACTAAGTCAAGAGATTGCCATTAGCAGCTGGCACGGTCTCCTTAATGAAGTTAGTCAGCCAAGCGGAGAACAACACCGGGTTGGTGGCCAAGAGAGCCAGCCCCCTAACAGGATTAGGGAAGTGGGAGAGGGCCAGGAAGACAGCCAGCCTGGCTATACTTGCCCTGCAGCTATGTCTGACCCCGGACCTCCCTCCCTAGCTAAGGAAAGGCCAGCCCCTTCAACGGTCAACGCCACGGCCTCAAGCCTTCATTAGCACACTGAAGTGCTCGGTTACCTTCACCGGCTTTTTTCATCACTGGGCAAAGAAAATTAAAAAAGAAAAAGAAAAAAAAAGGCAGGTGTGTGGGATTTCCAACCAACTCATCATATCAAATGTCGAATTCATTCACGGGTGGAAGTCGCAAAAATAATATTAATTCTGCAACCATGAAAAGTTCGTGTAGTTAATGGCATAATATTGGAAGACTTCTGACATGTGGACTTGTTTGCCCAGTCCACTGACGTCCACCTAGGCCAAGTGGGTAAAAAGCATGGCTCATGGTTACTTTATCTTACATAAGGCTTTCCAGACAGTTCGAAAACACTGTTTATTGAAGGCTGCCACAATGGCAAGCAGTATCATAAGCATGCACTAACAGATTGATGTAAAAATATTGCCACAGTGCATTCTCTCTCTCTCTCTGACAACAAAAATATATGAGAGAGAGAGAAAAAAAGAGAGAGAGAGAGAGGGAGAGAAAGGCAGAGAGAGAGTCCGCGCGCGCGCACGCACACACGCACGCACGCACCACGCACGCACACACACACACACACACACACACACACACACACACACACAGGGTGTGCAGCCTACCTTTGTTGTGGCGGCAGAAGCTGTACTGTAAGCAAAGCAGTGGATCTCCCCAGGTGCTCAGGGGGAGGTAGGGCCTGCTATACCCCCATCCCCCACAGTTACAGTTCAGCCTACCGGATTTCACATTGCTGTTTTTCCACTCTGCATACATTTACATCTGTTCTATATTCCTTCTTTCTTCGCCGATGTTTTCAAAATAGGTCTTAAGGAAAATGTGCGGTTTTCTTTTCTTTTTTTTTTTTTTATCTCGTATATTTAAACTGTTGGACAGATGTACACAATGGTCCTATTTATGCTTTCAATTTATCTATTTTGTTATTTCAAAATATTTCTCGAAAGAGACTATCAGGAGAAAAGTCACGAGTGCACAAAAGAGGGGAGATAACGATGCATCACGAAGAAATAGCAGCTAGAATTACACACACACGCGCACACACACACACGCGCACAAACACACACACACACCAAACACACACACACACACGCACAACACACACAGTCTCTGTGTTTGTCTGGTTGCTATTGTTTGCACGCGCGCGCGCGCGCACGTGTGTGTGTGTGTGTGTGAGAGAGAGAGAGAAGAGAGAGAGAGAGAGAGAGAGGAGAGAAGAGAGAGAGAGAGAGAGAGAGAGAGAGAGAGAGAGAGAGAGAGAGAGAGAGAGAGAGAGAGCAAAAAGCAGCTTCTCTAGGGGCCAGTATATTATGGGCGGCGCCCATTTCCTCTTCCTCACTGCTCTCCCTTCCCTGACCCTAAAAGGGCAGGTATTAATTTACAACTGGGTGAACTAGAGGACTGTACTGAAGCAAGGCGCGCAAACGGTCACCCATCTAATTCATAAACAACTCTCGATGCTGCTTAACACTGACTTGGGAAAGTGAGTGCTCTGACCACTGAGCTATTCCGTCCCCAACAGATCGATGGGTCAGCAAAAGACAAACAGCATGGGACAGGACGCTCAAGTACCGGTACTACCGACTATCATCATCGTCAACAAAATTGACCATATTGTTTGGTCCACTTACTTCGTGATGACAATTCTTTGAAAACATGGTCGAAAGAGAAACTAGTAAGGCAGCTACAACTCTTGCTCGCCGCACGACTCGTCTTGAGGAAGAAAAAAAACTGTATCAGACTGCAAGGATAGACACAGTTGTGTGCAATACCCAATTTAACAACAAGCACAGGCTGTATAGTCCTGTATATGGCAGCAAGACATGAAAAACAGAACCTGCGCTAAGTATATGAACAAATTCAGGATGCACATACTTACAAACTGTCCTCTGGATTCCAGTCCAATCTCAACAAAACAATGTCCAGCTTCTTTCACAGGGTTTTCAATGCCTGTACATCTTTTCTCGTTATAAACTTGTGGACCGCATCTGTTATATGGAAGGTGGCCAAGTTTCAATCATTTCCTTTAAGCAGAATAACTGGCATCTACAAGAACCACCTGTCACGTCAGCTGCTAGACGCATCCTTAGAAAAAGCTTTAAGACTGAGAGTAAGCTGGTGTACACACCAGAGGCCCGATAGAGTGTAGAAAAAGCAATAACAACAATGCAATAATATAAAAAATAATCCACTGGTACATATTACCTTCAGATACAACCTCTGCAATAGAAACACTCTCTCGCATCAACTCATTCTTCCTTATAAGAGGAGTGGACAACTAGAGTAAAAACAAAAACCAAAAAAACCGCTTTTTAATGGTCACTCTTGACAGACGGAAGCTCTCCCTGAAAGTGTGGCGTAAGTGTGTGTGTGTGTGTGTGTGTGTGTGTGTGTGTGTGTGTGTGTGTGTGTGTGTGTGTGTGTGTGTGTGTGTGTGTGTGTTCTTGCAGACATTATTCTGAGGTAAATAACCAGAACACCCTGTGGTGTCATTAACTCAGCGTGGGTCAATGAACCAGTACTTCTCAAGTAATGGTTGTGTACTTTACAGAGCAAGTAAGTGAACTAACCCGGGGAATAAACTAAATCTTGGTTCTTGGATGGTGACGATGAAGGCCAGGGGACTACAATGATGATGATGATGACATAATGATGATGTCGACGATGATGATGATGATGATGACAACGATGATGATGATGGCAGCCACGATGATGACAACGACGAAGACGACGACGATGATAACAATGACTACGACGACGGTGATGACTACGGCGACGATGATGACGATGATGACGACAACAACAACGACAATCAGCCCTCCATTTGCTATTAAGAGGTTTAGATGGTTAAAGATCCTTTCAAATCTTACAATCACATCCAGACTTTACGAATATTTTGTGCAGTTAAGCAACACGCACGCACGCACGCACGCAGCACGCACGCACACACACACACACACACACACACACACACACACACACACACACACGACAACACGCACGCACACACCACACACACAAAACACACACACCACACCGATCAGTACATTTACCTTATCAAGTCGAGAATCAAGGTATATCAACATGAAAACTCAGCACTGCTGCATCCACCAAGTTTCATCTGATGCTCTCAAACTAAACCACCACCCTCATCCAGGCTTCCATGGTACCAGAATGAAACAGAAAAAAAGACCGATAAAAAAATCTGCCGCAACTCCAGTGTGTGATAAGTAAGGAAGGATGAATCCCACCTGTCCTCTTGAAGAACACTAGTACTGGAAACTCACCTATACTAGTATTGTAAAGCACGCAAGCTAAGCCTCCATCTATACAGCAGCTATTCTCTCAGTCCCTGCTCCGCGTAAACACACAGACCGGTACGACATACCAACCCTATTCCCCCCCCCCCCCTCTCTCTCCCTGGGGGCGGATCAGATCAGCAGTGGAGTGTGAAAGGAGATCCGCCAAGTGGTGTTGTGTGGCGGTGTCTGATTCGAGAGGGTTCATCTAATAGCCACACTACTGTCTGTCTGTTTACATATTATACATATATACCAGAGATGTAATATATAAAAATAAAAAAAGGTAGGCTACTTTTTGTCACGCCGGTCCTGGCTCTATCCTAGCAGCTGACCTGACAGACTGGACATTACCTGTACTGTGCTGCTACTGGTATGACGCGACGTGTCCTTGATAACCGTAGCGAGGTCATCTTTGGCCCACATGGAGCAAGCAGCTTAAAGTGCGATTACGTCTGCTACAACAGGCAGTTTTGGTTAGATGAGTGACGTATGGGGCTACCAGTATTCACATCTGCATAGCATACGCGCCTCCGGCGAGAACGAATAAAAAACACATACAGAGAAACAACACACACACACACACACAACACACACACACACACACACACACACACACACACACACACACACACACAAAGTGCGCACGCACACATGTGCCAGCACATTGACATAAAACGTATCAAAAGACAATGTGTGTGTGTGTGTGTGTGGGTGTGTGTGTGTGTTGTGTGTGTGTGTGTGTGTGTGTGTGTGTGTGTGTGTGTGCAGGCTACACTGAGTTAAACAGCCAAAACACCTTGTCGCATTGTTAACTCGACATGGGCCATTGAACAAGCACATAGCGCGCGCGCGCGCGGCGGTGCGTGCGTGCGCTGCGTGCGGCGGCGTGCGCGGGGTGTGTGTGTGTGTGTGTGTGTGTGTCGCGCGCGCGTGCGTGCGTGCGTGCGTGCGTGCGTGCAGTTGAGGGGGTAAATTAATGTCTTCCGGAATGAACAAATTTTATGAGACAAAATCTACAAAAACCATCGATCAAAGAAGATAGCATTATACAACAATAATCGTTGTCTTCGCAAACTAATGGCTGTAAAAAAAAAAAAAAAGGCAGAATAATAATAAGAAATCCTGATGGTTGAATGTTAGCAAACATATTTTCAGTTAGAATGTCGTATGAAATCTGTCTGGTTAATGATATACTTACAGTTATCTAACACCTGCGTTACATATATTGCTAAAGATTTAATCTCGGACATACTTTATGGAGGCAACGCCTTTTGTACAAGATTTATGGCCTTGTGTATCGATCTCATTTTAGAAAGGAATTTTGAGGGAACAAGTTTTGCCCTAGGTACAGCAAGCAAACAAAAGTGAAATTCCGTCTTTTTATTCTTTCCGTTCGCATACCGGACACACAGATTAGTTGGGATTTCATTAAGTTACCTAGGAGCCTTTTCTTTTGTTAATAAACGATGTGAACAATTGTCCTGGAGCAAACACGTCATTTAATGGATTAATGTCTCGATGAATATGCCTTTGGTTATTGTTTGGTCTGATTATTTCTTTCTTTCCTTCTATATTTCTTTGGTTTTGATGCTGTTGCTGTTGCTACTGCTGTCGACTAAAGCTGATGGTGCATCGAACGATGACTCAGTGTGATGGTTTGGGGTAAGCATGAAATTTCAAGGGCTTCCAGGTTTGAACTGGCTTCATTCATAAAAGCACGATATTTCAGTCCTGGAACTCTCTCTCTCTCTGTCTATCTCTCACACACACACACACACACACACACACACACACACACACACACACACACACACACACACACACACACACACACCACACCCTAACCAGCCCCTGTTGTTAGACAAAATGGCTTAACAGAAACTACATTAATCTGACACCTTGCAAGTAACAGTATTATAACGAACAGCCCTTAAATCTATGATTACACATCTCCACCTGGTTGTTTAAATATTTCAGTCTGTCATGACAGAGCCTCCGCCCTCACACGATATTTACCCAGAAATGACAAACCACCCTCAAGTGATCAAAGCAGAAGAAGATAGGATTTTTTTTCTCTTTAAAGTGTTGAACTCTAGAGAGTCAGATAACAGCAGTAAGAGACTGGCGGATGATAGTTGTGGTCAAGTGAAAGATAAACTGAGGTCATGAGAACTTTGTTTTAAGTGGGTTTATTTAAAGCCCAGATTTCACCATGAAGTATGACTCACTTCTCTTCTCTCTCTCTCTCTCTCTCTCTCTCTCTCTTCTCTCTCTCTGTCTGTCTGTCTGTCTGTCTGTCTGTCTGTCTGTCTGTCTGTCTGTCTGGTCTGTTTCTCTCTCTATCCCTCTCTCTGTGGACTGGCTGGATGTAAACACATTAACAAAAAACACGTCACGTGCTTATCTATTACCTTCAAAATAATATTTTTTGCCTTGCCTTGCCTCGCCTTGCATCCTCCCCTCTCTATCTATCTCTGTCTGCCTCTCTGTCTCTGTCTGTCTGTCTCTGGCGTGTGTGTGTGTGTGTGTGTGTGTGTGTGTGTGTGTGTGTGTGTGTGTGTGTGTGTGTGTGTGTTGTGTGTGTGTGTGTGAGCGTGAGTGTGTGTGAGCGTGAGTGTGTGCGTGCGTGAATGTATGTGTGTGAGTGCATGTGTGCTTACATGCATGCTTACTTTTGAGTGAGTGAGATGAAGGAAGAGAGAGAAGAGAGAGAGAGAGAGGAGAGAGAGAGAGAGAGAGAGAGAGAGAGAGAGAGAGAGAGAGAGAGAGAGAGAGAGAGATGGTGGGAGAGGGAGTGGTGTTGTGTTTGTGTGTGCGCGTGCGTGCGTGCGTGTGTGTGTGTGTGTGATAAAAAAAACTAACGTCAGGATTTCAAAGAACCAGCGTAAAGTAAAAACACCCCCCCCAAAAAAAAAAAAAAAAAAAAAAAAAAGAAGAAAGCAAGAGGAACAATGTGTCTGCATGAGATGTAACATCTCATATTTTCTGTGTATGAAAACATACAGGAAGCGAGAATGCAACTGTGTGCCTAGCCTTACTGTATGTGATGATGGTTCTGTTGGGTGTTTTTAGTGATGACACATACACTGTGGTCGGTTACACCATGTAGGCCTAACTGCCTTCTTTCTGCTCACAACCGGCCTCTGAGGGCCTATCGGTTTCTATCGCTCTTTTTGACCTTCAGTCATCCCATGTTCTGAAAGCCATTCAAGCGTGTGTACATGTACACATTCACACACGCACGCACGTACACACCCACAGCCATCACACACACACACACACACACACACACAACACACACGCGCGCGCCCCCCGCGCACACACACACACACATAAACACACACGACACAACACACACACATGACATAACACACACGACACAACACACACAAACACACACGACACAACACACACATGACATACACACACGACACAACACACACACGACAAACACTCAGCGACACAACACACACATGACAAACACACACGACACACACACACACAACACACACACACACACATGCGCGCACAGACACACACACATATTCACATCTAACACACACGCACGCACGCACGCACACAAACACATTCAGACACTAACACACACACACACAAACACATACGACACGCACGCCACACCACACACACACACCACACATACGCACGCACGCACACACACACACACACACACACACACACACACACACACACACACACACACACACACACGACGGAGACAAAAAATGGAGCATCTGAACAGCAAACACATTTAACAACATTAAATATACAAGTGACATTTAAAAAAATAATCCCATCTTCAATTCATCACACACCTTCATCATTAAACAATCCATGTTATGGCAGAAAAGTGACGTCTACACTTCAAGAACTATCATCTTTCCTCCGTCGAGAGAATACAAAACAAACATGCATACAAACAAGACCCCCCCCCAAAAAAAAAAAAAAAACCCAGCAAACAACCTCCCCATCAACCCCCCCCCCCCCCCCCCCAATCTAATCAGTGGTTTCGATAAACCCTAAACCCCTAATCCCCGACACGTCATCTTTAGCGCCACATAGATAGAACCTACCATTGCCTGACTACTACAAGACAATAGTTACTCAGTGTCACAAGACGGTCTGGCAGATCTGACAAAAGACACGAAACGCCAACCACAAGAATGTCTGTCTCTTGCTTTCAGAAAGATAGGAGGCCGTTTAGCGGCGATAGCCATCACCCTCCTTCCTTTATTCCGTCAGTCTTGTTGTTCCAAACCTGGCTGACCCCTGGGGTCACACAAAGGTTCACATCACGTCTAAGACAAGCCACAGCTGAAGACAAATAATTCAGGAGAAAAAAAGATTCAATGTACTGTGGACTAAGTGGAAGGGGTCAAGCGTTTGGTACAGTAAGCGGGTCATCAAGTCAATCAGTTCTGAGATTATATTAGACGGAAAAACAAATAATGGGCGCTTTCAAGAGTGGATTGACCATTAAGAGGATGGTGTCCGTGCGCGCGCGCGCGCGCGCGCGCGCGCGCTGTGTGTGTGTGTGTGTGTGTGTGTGTGTGTGTGTGTGTGTGTGTGTGTGTGTGTGTGTGTGTGTGTGCGTGCGCGCGCGCGCGCGCCTGTATGTGTCAGAGACAGAGAGAGAGAGAGATAGACAGTGACAGAGACAGAGCTTGCACGCACGCGTGCGTCCGTGCTTGTGTGAGTGTGTGCGAGCATGTGTTTTTTTTTTCTCTATTTCATCGATGGTTAAATTATATCATCCAAATGGCTCCCTGGCGAACCAGAGATATGAGCAAGACAGAAAACATTTACAAATAAATGACCTGTAAAACAATACAGTTCTTACACTACACATACACCCCTCCCCTAAATTCACACACACACACACACACACACACACACACACACACCACACACACACACAACATACACACACACACACACACACACACACACACACACACACACACACACACACACACACGGTCGAATTTGCATGTGCTGTATGCTACCCACACGAACTAGGCACATGCTATGCACATGATAAGGCACACACAAACAGACGTGCGCGCGCGCGCGCGCACTCACACACACAGACACACACAGACACAAACACACAAACACAGACACAGACACACACACACACACACACACACACACACACACACACACACACACCACACACACACACACACATATTAACAAATTAACAATCTCACCTGGGAAAAAAACAAACCAAACACAAACCACCGAGAAAATATAACACAGAAACTCCCGAGCACAGTAGTAGTAATACAGGGATGGAAGAACTAACGCTGCACCAGACTTACACTGCAACTTCCTCCAAGACCAGAAATGAGATATCCGCACGACGGAAATTCAACTGAAAACAATAGGAATGTCCTGAGCCGAAGCAAGGTCGCACACTGAACACACTGAGATTAGCACCGAAGGCTCCCTTCTGAAAGACTGCACTGCAATTGTGGGTGCTTATGGAAGGCACTTTTTGGTATTGTACCACTGGTAGAAACGTCAAGGAACAGACACACACACACACGCGCGCGCTCACTCACATAACACCTCTTATAGGTAGGAAGACTAGGTACCTATTTTTCTTCTATAGTAAGTGAAGCAACCAGCTTAGTGCATACACACTACTATGAATGAGATTCCCTCGAACGGCTTAGGCCTACTACCTCGTCTACAGGTTTCCCCTCCGCTGACCCTGTGCGAAAAAGAATGCCAAGTGGATGAGAGATAGGAGGGAGAGGAGACAGAGAGATTACGAGTACTGGGGTTGGGGGGTGGAGGTGAACAAGGGAGGGAGGAGGGAGGGAGGAGGGAGAGAGAGAGAGAGAGAGAGAGAGAGAGAGAGAGAGAGGAGAAGAGAGAAGAGAGAGGAGAGAGAGAGAGAGGAGGAGAGAGAGAGAGAGAATTATTATTTCATTATGCATTTTTATTGCTATTACGTTATCAAAATTATAGTACAGAGGGAGAGAGACAGGGACAGAGAGACAGAGACAGA
>CM060333.1:42518022-42525522 GCA_030674155.1 Stramonita haemastoma | reverse complement strand
GAGAGAGGTAGACGAAAGGAGAAGCAGCAGACTGACCGACAGAAGAAGGACAGCAGAGTCAGACAGACAAGGGAGAAAGACAGACAGACTGACGACAGACAGACTGACAGACAGAGTCAGACAAAGACAAAGGGAGAAAGACAGACAGACTGACGACAGACAGACAGACAGACAGAGTCAGACAAAGACAAAGGGAGAAAGACAGACAGACTGACCGACAGACGACAGACAGACAGAGCAGACAAAGGGAGAAAGACAGAAGAGACCGAGACAGCAGACAGACAGAGCAGAAAAGACGAGAAAGACAGACAGACTGACGACAGACAGACAGACAGAGAGTCAGACAAAGACAAAGGGAGAAAGACAGACAGACTGACGACAGACAGCAGACGACAGAGCAGACAAAGACAAAGGGAGAAAAACAGACAGACTGACGCAGACAGACTGATCGACATACATACAGACAGACAGACAACAAAACCACAGAAACAGAGACAGCCGATGACAGACAAAATCCCTAGGACAAACACCCCCAAACTGACCTGTCGTAGCTGGGCCAACTGGAGGGCAGGGCTGCAGGCAGGGCGTGTTGTCATGGGCGGCACGCGGGGTCTGAGGGGGCGATCCGGTACCTGCACACACACACACACACACACACACACACACACACACACCACACACACACACATATGTAAACTAAGTTAAATGTATCAAACCATCTGTATCTTTCTTCTCTTTCTCATGTATAATATATTGTATATATATATATAATATATATATATACTATATATATATATACATACATACATACACATATATATATAAGTGTGTGTGTACGAGAGAGAGAGAGAGAGAGAGAGAGGAGAGAGAGAGAGAGAGAGAGAGAGAGGAGAGAGAGAGAGAGAGAGAGAGAGAGAGAGAGAGGAGAGAGAGAGAGAGAGAGAACAAGACACACACACACACAAAACACACACACACACCAGAGGACAAACAGACAGACAGACAGACAGAGACAGGACCAGATACAGAGAGGGATCAAAGGGAATTTCACGCAGAGAACTCCGCTGTGACAAAGTGCCTTGAGGTAAGTTTTTATAGTCCTGAGCGTACTACACAAGCGACGGTTGAGGGGCTAGGCGGAATAACATCCACCAGTTACGCCACGTTGAATCGTGAAGCATTACACTACACATTCACAAAACGCTATATTAACGCTACGCTACACTGCATTAGGAAAGTACAGTTTATATCATTGTACTTTTAGCAAATAACACTGCATCAAAACGCACCACACTAAACTACTACACACCGCGCCACCCAACGTAGCATTTCAAACTTGCGCTGCTTTATCTTAAAAGGTACAGTTGTCTTATAACCTACACTGTCTAGGAGGAGCGAAGCGTCAGACACCCCAGCTTCTTCAAGGAGCCAGCATATTGAGGGCGGCGTCCATCTCCTCTCCCTCGCTGCTTTGCCTTCCCTGACCCTGAGAGGGTAGGTAGCCATTTACAGTGGGGGAAACTTTATCCTACCTTAACCGTATAAACAAACTATTCCCACATAACCTTTCTCCTCAATAGCCCCTAAGCGCCTGGGCTTTGTCACAATTCTTGATTAATTCAAATCACTGACGCTGGGGGCAACAGCAAAACAAGAGGCTGTATGATTAGGGACTTTCCCACTCATGGAACTCCAGCTTATAGCTTGGTCTTCAGTGATCGACTATGACTCTCTAGGAGGGTTGACTTGCACAGTCCTTATGTGCTGCAGCCATGGGGGCTAGATGGCCTTTGGAGAACATCTCCAACGCTGACTGTCCTTATGCCACTTGGCCGAGAGAGTCAGGGTGAGGTGTGGGCAAGGCACCTCCACTATAATCAAATTAATTTTCTGCTCAGTGTCCGAAACAGCAGCTGTCTACTCTGCTGTTTTGGAGGTCATGGTCGAACATGACAGATACACTACAGTACAGACCACAAACTGCTAGACCATAGATCCTGGTGGATCGGTAGTAACGTCTAGAAACGAAAGGTCGTGGTCCGGGCTTTTCACTAGACCCTACTCTTCTTTTCCAACCCTATCCATTCCTTTCCCATCTTACTCTATCTTATAAAACAGATGACCACAACAGCTTTTAAACTTCTACAAAACCAGTGTTCACGTAGGCACTTTTCTTAAATCGACCAGAAATTTAGGTGTCAGTGGTTTTATTTTCTAAGAGTGAAAGAGAGAAAAAAATACAACTTTTCTACATTAACAAAGTTGTTACCCTTCCCAATGCGCTGTATTTACCAGACAGACGCTTGAGTTAGAGAGAAATCTTCTTACATATTCAGATTTATTTTACCTCCGCATCGGTCTTTTTAAAGGAAAAGAGAAAAATGAGGTATCCCAGAGCTCTGAACACACAAAAACAACATGATACTGGCACACCCCGATGCCTTATAGCCTAACTCAACTGAATGTGGATAACTCTTCTAAAATCAAGTGGTCGTTATTACAGTCTTCTACTGAAAGACAGTGTACCCGAAATTAAGGCACATGTGCATGTACTGTGGAACAAAAATAGGCACAAGCAAGAGTAAAAATTCCAGTCAATAAAAACAGACCCACAAAAATATCAGAAAGGCACTGGCGAAATCAAAAGCCAATGGTACAGTAATTCATAAAGCAGCTCCTTTTCAGAACACACACACACACGCACACACACACACACACACACACGTGCGCACGCACGCATGCACGCGCGCACACACACACACGTACGTACGCACCACACCACACACACACACACACACCACACACACACACACACACACACACACACACACAGCTACAGCATAGGGCAATGGAACTGCAAGAAAGAACTCAGATGTTTAATAAAAATCCTAACACAGACGAAATTAAATCTGTGGGGGAAAACGGCAACAAAAGCTCTCCTATCTTTAATATAAACAACTGGGATAAAAAACAAAACAAATCAAAACAACGACTCAGAATCAATTACGGATCATTCTCATCTGGAAAAAGGGACAGAAGCTAGTGACAATTATTGATTGATTGATTGATTGATTGATTGATTGATTGATTGACAAGAACTATGAACAATACGAGGAAAACTTCGGCCGTACATCAAATGAAATGTTACGTGACAAACCGTTTCCAGTAAGGAAGAAAGCAAGCAGAAAAACAACCCACGTACGTACCCTTACTGGCAGCAGAAACAATGACCAAGCATAACAGACGCTTCGACAGAAACTACCATTCCAGTGCAGTACTTACCAAACCTCCCCTTACTAAACAATGCTTTCGCTCAGTCGAATGATGAAGCATGGAGAGGGACACAAAACAACGAATGCCCTGGCGCTGCTATTCTGTAACTCGATAACACCTAGGGTGGAAAAAGTAGCTCCCACTGCCAGTGAAATTTGATGACATGGTGAAAGAGGAGACCGTTTCCTTCAGCCAGAGTTATCTTCGGTGCCATTTGATACTTGCCGTTTTCACAAAGGTTTCCCAACACTATTTAGGTGGCTGAACGAGAATGAAAGATTTCAGGAACAACATACACTTAGACCACTCGCCTTTTTGTGTTTATGAGGTTGATTCATGTTGTTGTTGTTTTGGATTTGAGCATATTAGATAAGGGGTGTATGGGGTGCTTAAGGAGAGGTGGTACCTTTGTAAACCTGGCAGTAGCATCCTTCGGGATGGACGGGAGCACTGGTCCTCACTTGGCACTCAACTCTCACTTCTGGGTCCGGGTCCTTAACCCACCCACACCCCGGTAACCGCTTCTACTGGCGGGCGAAACGTTGTGAGGGGCTGGTGCATTCTTATCCACCAGTAGGAGTCTTGGAGAGGAGATGGGCGCCACCAAGCTTCCTCAAGCCCACTGCAAGGACATGATGAGAAAAACAAAACAGAAAGGCATGCCGGATCGGTCGAGGCCCGGATCAACAACGACCGCGCTACCCACTGCAAGCCTCCAGGGTGGGAGCGACAAGTGTGCTACTGGGGCAGAACCAAGTCTAAAGCTTCCAGCTAAAGGGGCAACCATTGGTACATGGAATGTAAGGACTCTGTACCAAACAGGAAGAGTACAGGAACTTACACATGAATTACAGAGGTATAAATGGGACATCATAGGGCTTGCGGAAGTCAGATGGATTGGCTTTGGAGAAACAACCACGCAAGACGGCCACAAAATATGGTACAGCGGAGAAGAGAAACTACATCAACATGGAGTAGGCTTTATTGTCAGGAAAGAGATTGTGTCAAGCATCATCAGCTGCACACCAGTATCCAGCAGACTCATCTCAATCAGAGTTTCTGCAAAACCCCAGAATCTCACCATAATCCAAGTGTATGCTCCAACATCTGACTACGATGATGATCAGATAGAAGAATTCTATGAAGAACTTGAAAACGTCATCTCCAAAACGCCCCAAAAAGACATCCTTATTGTGGAAGGCGACTGGAATGCTAAGGTGGGACCTGATGCCTATGACACCTGGGCAGGAACCACAGGACGATTTGGACTGGGAGAAACAAATGACAGAGGACAGCGGCTGCTGGAATTCGCAAAGAAGCACAAACTTACTTTGGCTAACACACTCCACCCTCACAAGCCATCCAGAACATCAACCTGGCACTCACCAAATGGTCTGATTCATAATCAAATTGATTACATTCTGTCACCCCAAAGATTCAAATCCAGCATAAACAAGGCAAACACAAGAACATTCCCAGGAGCTGACATTGGCAGTGACCACGACCTTGTACTTACCACCATCAGACTGAAACTGAAAGCAAAACAACAGCCAAAAAGCCCACGCATAAGATTCGACCTGGAAAAACTCAAAGACCCAACAGTGGTTGAGATCTTCCAAGCCAACATAGGAGGAAAGTTCGCCGCACTCACAGCCATCGACAATGATGTGGACACATTGGCCAACAACATCAAAGAAGTGCTAACAACAGCAGCAGAAGAAACATTAGGAAGAAGCAGAACAAAGAAACAACCCTGGGTGACAAATGAGGTTCTTGACCTCTGCGACAAAAGAAGAGAACTTAAGAAACAAAAGTTCACAAGTCAAGAAGCTCACAAGAAGTACATGGATAGCCACAGAGAAGTGAGGAAAAAGATGAGAGAAGCCAAAGAAGGGTGGATAGAAGAACAATGCAACAACATCGAAGCTGGAATGACCAAGGGAAACAGCAAAACAGCTTACGACACTTTGAAAGCACTAACGAAAACCACACAGCCTAAAGCCTCTGTTATTGAAGACAAAGAAGGAAATCTTTTAACAGAAAACAATGCCATCCTCCAACGCTGGACAGAATACTGTGAGGGATTGTACAACTACCCACTACGCCCAGATACCAACATAGTTTCTGACAAACCCCCTGAACACCAAGATAAAGACCCACCAATACTAAGGTGTGAAGTAGATGCAGCTATTAAACAATTGAAGAAGGGGAAGTCCCCTGGAATCGATAACATCCCAGCTGAACTCATAAAAAATGGAGGGAATGAAACAGCAAGGCGATTCACAGAACTTTGTCAGAAGATCCACGACACCAAAGAATGGCCAAAAGAATGGACACAGTCTCTTGTAATACCCCTGCCAAAGAAAGGAAACCTCAAGCAATGTCAGAACTACAGAACCATCAGTCTCATAAGTCATCCTAGCAAGATCATGCTGCAGGTAGTCCTCAACAGACTGAAAAACCAAGCAGAAAAAACTCCTGGCAGAAGAACAAGCGGGCTTTAGACCAAAACGCAGCACAATGGAACAAATTTTCAATCTGAGAATTCTGATAGAGAAGCATCTCCAACACCAAAAAGACTTGTACCACAATTTCATAGACTTCAAAAAGGCCTTTGACAGGGTATGGCATGACGGCCTCTGGCAAGTACTCAGGCACTTCAACATTGACAGCTGCCTAATTGAAGTCATCAAGGCTCTGTACGAGAACGCAAAAAGTGCAGTTTTCATGAACAACCACATGGGCGAGTTCTTCAAGACCACGGTTGGGGTTCGCCAGGGCTGCCTTCTCTCACCTGTACTCTTCAACCTCTTCCTCGAAAACATCATGACAGAGACACTGCAAAACCACCACACTTCCATCTCCATTGGTGGAAGACCCCTTTGCAACCTCAGATTTGCAGATGACATTGACCTCATGGGCAGCAGCAAACAAGAACTGCAAATCCTCACAGACAATTTAACAGATCGAGCGAGCGCATACGGCATGGAGGTCAGTACAGAGAAATCAAAGATCATGGTCAACAGCGCAAGTAATGACATCACGGAAATAAAGATGAATGGAGAAACACTAGAAGAGGTGAGTCAATTCAAATACTTAGGCTCCATCCTAACAAAAGATGGCACATCAAACAATGAAGTGAAAGCTCGCATTGCAACAGCAACATCTGCTCTAGTCAGACTCGAGAAGATCATCAGAAGCAACAACATCAGCTTCGGCACCAAATACCACCTTTACAAATCCCTCGTGATATCTATCCTCCTATATGGCTGTGAATCATGGACTCTGACAGCAGAGTTAGAGAGGAGAATCCAAGCATTCGAGAACAAGTGCCACAGAAGACTCCTCAAAATATCATACAAAGAACACAAGACCAATAACTATGTGAAAGAAGAAATCAAAAAGCGTGTGGGCCCCCAAGAGCCTTTGCTCTCCACCATAAAGAGGAGAAAGCTGATGTGGTTTGGTCACACCACAAGACACAACACCCTAGCAAAAACCATCCTGCAAGGAACAGTCGAGGGCAAGAGAAGAAGAGGCCGCCAAAAGAAATCATGGGTTGACAACATCAAAGACTGGACCGCCCAACCCCTACAACACCTCCTACTAGCCACACAGGATCGTGAAGCATGGAAAAAGATCTCTGTTGCGTCTTCTCTCATGTCCCCCCTACGTCCTTTGGGACATGGGACTGAGTGAGTGAATGAGTGAGATAAGTCTGTTTAGATTCTCTTGAAACTGATTTGGTGTCAAGAGGAAGTTTGTCATTTTTGTTTGTTTGTTGTTTTTTACTGCTAATAAACCTGAGTGCTAACGCATGCAAGCAAGAACAAATTATGAACGCATGAAATCCCCATCTACTTTTCATAGAAGAGTTGTTCAGCCACAGACTGTAGATAATGACAAGACAATGCTCAGCATACACCCTGCTACTTGCAGAGGGTTAGGCTCCGCCACTTTCGACTTGTCCACCATATACTGCCTGAAAACATCAGTGTGGTGTCCCAACGACTTCTCTAGGAGTTAAGGAAGAAGACAGCCAGTCAGATCTAGGTGCAATTGCTGCCCCATAGTTGAGTTAAAAAACAAACAAACCTACGTTACGGGAGAGAACCCCTCTTTCCTTATAAGTGCACTGTGCGCATTTGTATGCTTCTGTAACCAGAAGTGGGTGATATGGAGGGAAGGTTTAGCAGCTAGTTGGTTACCCTTTAGCAGGCTACCTGT
>CM060333.1:42510522-42515522 GCA_030674155.1 Stramonita haemastoma | reverse complement strand
GCTTTTGTTTTGTTCGTTTCGTTTTGTTCTTTTCTTCGTTCTTGTTCTCTTTTCACTGTAATTTTTACCCCATGTTTTGTCACAAGATCGGATAGCCTTACAAATGTGTTGTTCAGGATGATAAAAAGAAAAGGTAGAGAAAGAAAGCGGACTGGGATAGAGGGGGAAAAAAGGGGGGTAGGGAGGGAGAGGATGGGGAAGGAACAGAAGGAATATGGGAAGGGAAGGAAAGTGGGAGGGTAGGCGAGGGGGTGGTCACCTAAAGTGACCTCCCCCCCCCCTCCGCCAAGAAAAGAAAGCCATCTATAGAGAGCGCATCAGCCATAACAGTATATAACCATGTCTATTTCATTTTCATTAATATTGTCTCTTGTGTATTTTTGTTTTGCTCTTCCTCTTTGTACCTCATTATACCCGTCATTCATTTATTGATATGCATGCTTTTGTTTCTCTATAGCTAAAAAGAGTTAATGGGAATAAACTATTGTGAATTTGCTGATTTGCGGAACCCCAGGCTCTGGTATACGACTGCCACAAATAAGAGTGGTGTTTTGTTCGGTTCACCGCCCCTACCACCACCACTGTCTGTTATTATTTCATCGTTGTAGGGGACCAGTGCAATATGCAGTGCGGCCTTCCCCACTCCTATCTTTGTTCAACAGAAGAAACCCCAATATCTATTACAAAATCTTCTTCCTCTCTCTGTGTCTCTTTTCAAAAGTTTGCCACCATGATATTACATGAAAACACAGAACATCTGGTACAATTGTGAGCTACCGCCCATCTCTCTTTATTCATTCATGAAAACGATAAAAACATCTTTTAAAATTGGTTTTGATCTATGATTAAATTACCCCCCCCCTCTCTCTCTCTCTCTCTGTCTGTCTGTCTGTCTACCCCCCCCCTTCTCTCTCTCTCGCTGTGTGTGTGTGTGTGTGTGTGTGTGTGTGTGTGTGTGCGTGCGTGCGTGCGTGCGTGCGTGCGCGCGCGCGTGTGTACCCAGGCACGCACGCACCCTTTGACTTACCAGCAAATGTAGGACTACTCTGGTACTGATCAAAGATATGTCTAAAATCACTTTTTAGTAGACATATGATAAAACGAAGACACACACAGGGGTCGATGTTGAAGAAGATCCAACTTGAAAACTAACAGAAGGTAACAGTAACACAAACAGACACACAGAGGGTAACTAACACAAACAGACACACTACACAGCAGCCGAAGTTCTGTGGGAAGGACTGAAGAGGATTGGCGCACACTGCATTTGACGACAGCCCACTAATGGGGAGAAGACAAGATAACACAGGGTATTATAATATCTAACGCAGCGGGGAGGGGCTGCAGCAGTACACTATGGGGATCACAGCTATGGGCTGGGTAAACTTATCCAACTGACATGACTTCGTCCAAATATTTTACTTTTTTTGTCCAGTTCTTCTTCCCTGTCTATGTCTCTTGTCTTTCTGTTTCTCTCTATCTTTGTCTGTCTGTGTTTCTCTGTCTTTTTCTCCCCCCCCCCTTCTTTCTCAGAGATATACGTAGGTAAGCTTTTCAAAAGCTTTTTTCTATGTATCATGATTTTTGCAAATTCTTTTTTAAATTGCTATCTCTCTCTCTCTCTCTCTCTCTCTCTCTCTCTCTCTCTCTCTCTCTCTCTCTCTCTCTCTCTCTCTCTGTACGTGCGCGCGCGTGCATGTGTGTGATTTTGATGGAGAAGACTGATAGTAGTGCGTACTATAGGTATGAAGATTTTTTGTGTATTATTAAGTATTTTGTGTAGGTTTCTTTTTTCCCGACGCCCCGACGTTTATGTATGATTTTAAAAGATATTACCCGGTATTTTCATATTCTATTGATTGCTGTGATGTATGTATGTTTACAAGGACATATTGTAAAACTAAGCTTGGCATTAAAATCTTCACCCTTGCGTATTAGAGATCACTTATCTATTTATGAATGAATGAATGAATTAATTCATTCATTCAATTCTCTCTCTCTTCATCTCTCTCTCTCTCTCTCTCTCTCTCTCTCTCTTCTCTCTCTCTCTCTCTCTCTCCACCTCTCTTCCTCTCTCTTTATGTCTTTTTTTTTCTGTTTCTGTCCTCTCTCCTTACATGCATGTGCTCTAGATCAAACACTCACAGAGACGGAGAGAGATAGACAAACAAATACACAGGCGCGTGCGCGCGCGCGAGAGCAATTGAAGATCATATATCCATGTTCTCATCAACAACAACGTAAAATGATGTTCTTGGCTGTGTGTTCTTATGCACTGTCAGTCAGTGTGTACCTGGACAGAAGCCCAACTGTTTGAAATGATCCGCCTCTTGATCAGTCTTTTCCCTCACAAGAGCTGCACTTCTTTCACGTCAACATTACCAAGACATACAATTATGCCTGCGTGATGACAAGCCATACTTTTGCACCACTGTGAATTACAACACACACACACACACCACCACACACACACACACACACACACACACACACACACACACACACACACGAGATAAAGACAGCACAAAGAAAGAAGGATGAGGACGGGGGGGAGTGGGTGATGTGTGTGTGTGTGTGTGTGTTGTGTGTGTGTGTGTGGTGTGTGTGTGTGTGTGTGTGTGGTGTAGAGATGAGAGAGAGAGAGAGAGAGAGAGAGGAGAGAGAGAGAGGAGAGAGAGAGAGAGAGAGAGAGAGAGAGAGGAGAGAGAGAGAGAGAGGACAGACAGACAGACAGACAGACAGACAGACAGACAGACAGACAGACAGACAAAAGCGACAGAGAAAGAGAGACAAAGCAGACTAGAGTAAGGGAATCGCCCACAGTTCCCATACAAAGATACATGTAATAAATCTATGAACGTCTAAGGGTTCTCAGCATGACTGAGAGTTTATCTATGGTTAAAAGAAAAAGACATTGACTTATCGCCTACCATGTCCGTTCTGCAGAGGATCTCAGGAAATTACACATCAGAGCCGTCATGAACGCATCAGTCTTTAATATTCTTATTTATTATTTTTTATTTCTGTCAGCTTTCATAGTAATATGCGTTTTTCTGATACTTTCCCAAGCAAATTCTGCGTATGTCAATCTTCTAAAATTCATTTTAAAACTATTATAATTATATGGAATCATACACCGATGTCTCATGAGACAAACACAGGCGGATATTTTGTACACAGGCAAAAACCCCATCTGCTTTCGTAAAGAATAGGCCAGCTATGGCCGATGGCGTGGAAGACACGAAGCTACCCAGCATGCGCCCTTCACACCTGGAGAGAGATGGGCTCTGTCAAGTTCAACTTGCCCACATACACTGCAAAAAAAAAAATCCTCCATGGAGATGCCGAGAGCCTGTCAGTATAGATAGCATCCCCAAGTCCTGGAAATTCCGTGCTTGGAATTCCCTCTTTTCTATCCCTCACCTCTAATCCTTCTTGTCTATTTTCTGCCTTCTTGGTGGTTGTATCTTATTGCCTTTTTTCTCCGAAAGAATTTAATGACAACAATTTTCTCCAACGCCGAAGTGGGATCCACTGGTTCTGACTTGTCAGGCGCCTAACTGCAGCGTGACGCATTTTCGCCCATATGACAAACAACAGTAGTTCCTGTCTGAGCGTTCGAAGAAGACGAAAGGAGGAGGAGGAGGGAGGAGGAGGAGAGAGAAGGATGAGACGACGAGATGAGATGATGATGATGAAATGACGACGACGATGACGACGACGACGATGACGACGACGACGACGACGATGAGATGATGATGAAGCAGAAGAGGATGAAGACGAAGAAGAAGAAGAAGAAGAAGAAGAAGAAGAAGAAGAAGAAGAAGAAGAAGAAGAAGAAGAAGAAGAAGAAGAAGAAGAAGAAGAAGAAAATTCAGAGCTTTGCTCCAAACGACTCTATAACAGATTAAGTAAGTCAAGTCAAGTCAAGTCAAGTCAGTCATGAACTACTTTTGTAGTGTCACTCTTTTGATTTTTTTTCTGCTGTAAGTTCATGCTGTGATATGAACTGTTTATATAAACTCTCCAGATTTTGTGTGCCACAGTAACGAGAAAACCAATACACTGCCTATTCGTGTGCCAACAGTATCCCTATGTATCTAGCAAAGGATGTTCTCAGCTTCTGTTTTGTGAAGGTGTCACCAAAACCAGCGCCCTGACAATCGCCAGCAAATGCCACGACGCGGGGGACTATTTGCTGCTGTAATAGCGATACTGTCACCACTCACAGAAGAAGTGGGTTAAAATTGCTAGCAGTAAAATGATAGGTTTAATGCTGTTGAGATGAGATGGTGTTTGAAAATAAGGTTATGCATATAAATATATATGGAATCATTCCCATAATTATTATATTTACGAACACAATTACCTTGGAGGGTGGGGGCGAGTGGGGAGGTAGGGGGCTGTTTTTTGCTGTAATAGTGATATTGTCACCACTGACTACCAAGGCCTAGAAGAAGTGGGTTAAACATTCCTTTCATAAAAAGATAATATGTATAATGCTGTTGAGATGAGATGGTGTTTGAAAACAGAAGGGGGTATGCATAGGAGACTGACAGAATGGAGGGAGGGGATAGATAGATAGATAGATAGATAGATAGATAGATAGATAGATAGATAGATAGATAGACAGATAGACAGACAGATAGACATATAGACAGACAGACAGACAGACAGACAGACAGACAGACAGACAGACAGATAGATAGATAGAGAGATAGAGAGATAGAGAGATAGAGAGATAGACATATAGACAGACAGACAGACAGACAGACAGACAGACAGACAGATAGATAGATAGAGAGATAGAGAGATAGAGAGATAGAGTGAGATAGTTGAGAGAGATAGAGAGATAGATAGAGAGATAGATAGTAGAAGATAGATAGCAGACAGACATATAGTACAGATAGATAGATAGATAGATAGATAGATAGATAGATTAATAATAGATAGATATAGTATAGTGACAGACAGATAGACAGCAGACAGATAGACAGACA
>CM060333.1:42493022-42503022 GCA_030674155.1 Stramonita haemastoma | reverse complement strand
GCTTATTAAGGTATAGTAACGCTTATTATGTACTTAAGGTCTACTAAAATAAACAAACAACACACACACACACACACACACACACACAACACACGCATAGACCGACATAAAACACTAAACAGAACGCTATGACAGTAAGATACATAAACAACCACAGCTAAGAAACAACATGTAACACAATAGCAAATGAAAAGAGAAGTGGGTGGAGAGAGAGAGAGAGAGAGAAGAGAGAGAGAGAGAGAGAGAGAGAAGAGAGAGAGAGAGAGAGAGAGAGAGAGAGAGACAGAGAGAGACAGAGACAGAGACAGAGACAGAGACAGAGACAGAGAGGAACAGAGAGAGAGCAGAGAAGAGACAGAGAGAGGACACAGACACAGACACAGAGACAGAACAAAACGAATGAAAAATGGACAGAAAAAGAAAGTGTTAAGAAAAGACAAGAAGAAGAACAAAAGAAGAAATTAAAAAAAAAAAAAAAAGAAGAAAAAGAAAACAGCACGAAAACAAGAAAAGAATGAAAACCAGAAAACACTAATGACAGCGAAGGTCTGGTCTCTGTTACGTGGCACTGTTGTCTTCTTAACACTCGAGGACACCAACCAAGCCCTAGACACTTATAACCATGCTTACAAAACTACTTGCATGTTTCCACATTCATTTTCTCACTATCGTATACTTCCCATCAACACATCAGATCCTCCATCCCTTTGATTACTACACATTAATCAGACTGAGAATAACACTGTTACAGTAACTCATTTTTAGTCAGTAAGAAATATCTTTAATATGCACGTTCTCTTTATTCTCATGATATGAATGCTATCGATTCATCCGCTGTGTATGCCGGCTGTGGAAAAAAAAACCCGCCCCGAAACAAAACCACGACAAAAAGATGGAAACACACACGATAAAACTTCTTTCAAGTACTATTTTACTCTGGGCGTGCTTTCATTGATTTGCTCGCTATTTGTGTGCTTCGTTTATTCGCGCGCACACACGCGGAGAGAGAGAGAGAGAGAGAGAGAGAGAGAGAGAGAGAGAGAGAGAGAGAGAGAGGAGAGAGAGAGAGAGAGAGAGAGACAGAAGACAGAAGAAGACAGAGACAGACAGACAGACAGACAGACAGACAGACAGACAGACAGACAAAGACAGACAGAGTTTATAGAACAAAATAATGACATCTGTAATTATGCCATGGCCCAGTTCTGAGAACTTCAAGTGATGTAAAAGGTCTAGAGACCTTTCTAGAACCAAACGTTCCTTCTATAAACGGTAGAAAATCCAATCGACTTTATACTGCAAAGAGGCTGAGTGACGACAAAAACAAATAAATGATACCCATATTGACTTTGCTCACACAATACCAAAGACAAGAAAAGAAAGCAAACAAATCCCCAAGAATGTGGCCTTTTTATCTTTTTGTGTGCTTTTGTTTCTAACACGCGCACCTTGTGCCGCTGGCACTACATTAGCCAGACGTGCTCTCTCTGTCTCTGTCTCTGTCTGTCTGTCTGTTCGTCTGTCTGTCTGTCTCTCTCGCCCCTCTCCCACTTCCACCACGCACCACACACACACACACACACACACACACACACACACACACACACACACAACACACACACCCGTAGTCTACAGGCAACACACCGTCTTGACAGCTAGAAGTGTGTGATCGATCCCCGTTTGAACCCCTAATATTTTCCCCCATTCACTAGGTCTTGAGTGGGTTGGCCTGGGTGTTAGTCTTTCGGACAAGACAATAAATCGAGGTGCCGTGTGCAGCGCGCATTCAGCGCACGTTTAAAGAACCCACGGCAGCAGTCAATACAGTTGTAGTTGTCTCTAGCAGATTTCTAAAGAAATAAGGCCACTCTCATTGGGAAGCAAAAAGATTCACATTCAGAAAGGGATATTGGTGGGTTGTTGATTTTTTTTTTTGGAAGTGGCATTGCTTTTGTGACTGCTTGCTGTACTTGGGGAGAGCAGATCAAATTTCAGCAAAGAAATCTGCCTTTACTGTAAAATGGTTTGCAATCACACACACGCACGCAAGCATGCGCTCCCACACACACACACACACACACACACACACACACACACACACACACCACACCACACACACACACACACACACACCACACCACACCACACCACACCACCACCACACACAACACAACACAACGCCACACAAAGCTACTCACAAGAACTAAGGACTGCGGCACGGAGGAGACAGTCTTCGCGGAGGAAGAGGCAGAGGAGGAGGGGGCAGAAGAGAGGAGGAGGAGGAGGAGGTAGCAGCTGTAGGGGTGGCGGAGGTGGTGGAGGCAGCAGTGGTGGTGGTGGTGGAGGAGGGGGAGGGGGAGGGAGAGAGAGGGGGGAGGGGGAGATGGTGTTGGTGAGGGCAGCTCGCTGCGGTGTTTGAAATGGGCAGGTAAGTTATCGGCGTTACAGGCCGCTTGACCCCCCACGCCTGGGCTGCCTTCTGCACACACACACACACAACCAAAATATTGTCGTTATCTTTGTCATCATCGCCGTTATCTTTGTCATCGTCGTCGTTATCTTTGTCATCGTCGTCGTTATCTTTGTCATCATCGTCGTTATCTTTTGTCATCGTCGTCGTTATCTTTGTCATCATCGTCGTTGTCTTTTGTCATCATCATCGTTATCTTTGTCATCATTGTCGTTATCTTTGTCATCGTCGTCGTTATCTTTGTCATTATCGTCGTTATCTTTGTCATCATCGGCGTTATCTTTGTCATCATCGTCGTCGTTATCTTTGTTATCATCGTCGTTATCTTTGTCATCGTCGCCGTTATCTTTGTCATCGTCGTGTTATCTTTGTAATCATCGTCGTTATCTTTGTCATCATCGGCACTATCTTGTTATCATCGTCGTCATCGTCGCTGTTATCAATGTTGTCACCATCAGCAGCTATAACTGCAGCATGAAAGTGAGCATTAAGTATTTTGTTATATACCACCTCAGGTGTGAATGCTTTCAGCACACAGTTGTCGTCGTCGTCACCTATCTCATTCATCATCATCATCACATCTCATTCAACTTAGCAGCTGGTCACACATGCTGCCTGATGCCCAAGCCCACACTGCCTTCTTATGCACACAGTTACCGAAACCATCAACATTATTCTCACCAACATCATTGTTATCATGGTTGTCATCACAACAACCACAGCCACGACCACGACAATGACCACCACTGTCATCGTCATTATGATTTTTATAATCATCGTTGTCGTCCTCGTTATTACCGCTATCAATGAAGAGCGCAGTGAGGTGTCTAGATTAAAGTTAATGCTACCTGGACCCCCCCCCCCCCCTATAGATTTACATTCCATCTGTACATAGCAAATCGTCATCGCCATCAGCAGCAGCAGCAACAGTAGCAGCACCAGCTTCATCACCAAAATGTACTTTGTATTTTGTACCACTTTATGTCACAGCAGATTTCTCTGCGTGAAATTCGGGCTGCTCTCTCCAGGGAGAGCGCGTCGCCACAAGTGCAGCGTCTACCCATTAAAAATAAAATCCTGCATGCAACTGTATTTGTTTCCCTATCAGAATGGCTTTTTCCTACAGAATTTTGCCAGGTCAACCCCTTGTTGCTGTGAGTTCGCACTAAATAGTGATGTGTAACACACGGGTCCTCGGTTTATCGTCTCATCCGAAAGACTAGCGCCCAGACCACCACTCAGGGTCTAATGGATGGGGGAAAAGTTTTGGGCCCAAACAGGGTACGAACCACCGCACACTCCGACGTGACCCGGACTTTTTGCTTTCTAGGCAAGGCGCATTACTACCTAGACCACCGATCCACCTGTTGTTACATGCAAACAGAAAGGTCTGACTACTGCCATCGGTTGCCATCATAATCGTTATTATCACCATACCCAGATACATAAGAATCTCACTTTAAACGTTTTTGGTTTTTTAAGCAAACTTTAATTCGTTCGGAACAACGTAGCACTAAGACTAACGACACAATGAACCGTAGATACTGACATCTGCTTATTTTGCTTCTCAGTAATGTTGTTTTCACCGTGTACGTTAACTGACAGATAGACACTTTTAAACACAGAATGATGGCGGAAAGAACGGTTGTAGTAAACCAACATGAAAACAAAAGAATGTAAAAATACCCAAAAAATGTAAACAGATGAAAAGGAAGATACAAAAAGTAAAAAACAATTTAGAACAAATAAACAAACAAGACAGAGGAAAACACGGCAAAATCGAAAAGGGGAAAGCGAAAGAAAAGAAAGGAAGAAAAAAAAAAAACATACATAGAAAGAAAGAAAGAAAGAAAGAAAGAAAGAAAGAAAGAAAGAAAGAAAGAAAGAAAGAAAGAAAGAAAGAAAGACAGACAGACAGGTACGTAGGTAATACATACATACATACATACATACATACATACATACATACATACATACATACATACATACATACATACATACATACATACAAAAATAAGAAAAAAAAAAAGAAGAAAGAAAAAAGAAGAAAGAAAAGAAAAAAAAAAAAAAAAAAAAAAAGAAGAAGAAAAGAAGAAAAGAAAAAAAAAGAAAGAAAGAAAGAAAGAAGAACAAACAAAGAAACAAACAAACAAAAGAAAAAGGACAGAAACAAAGAAATGAAGACAGAAGGTGAAAGACGATACAATGAACAGAAGACACTGACAGTTGTTTAGTTTCTTTCTCCATAACGCTTAGTCATAGACTGCGCTTACCGACAGACAGACACTTCTGACGTTTGGAATGCCGACAACATGACGTGGAAGTGTTTACAGTGAACACAAGGAAGATTTACCCCTACATCTTCTTCTTCTTCTTTCTCTTCTTCTTCTTCTTCTTTTCTACTTCTTCTTCTTCTTGTCTCTTATCTCCGTCGGGAGTCGTTGCGGCCCAGCAAAACACTCATCTTGTTTAACAAACATCCAGATAAAATATGAAGTGGTTACTGCCCAGACGAATGTAGGTGCTCAAGAATGTATATACAGTTTCCCTATAATCTCAGCAGTACTAATGACACGCCTCTGTCTCCACACGCAGGGGGGATTTTGAAAACACAAGGCAGGCTTAATCTACAAAGATAAGCCCATAGTTTAATTGCTCATAGACAATGATTATGTCACGCTTATGTTTTCTTTTTTTGGTAGTTGGTTAGTGAGTGGTTAGTTGGGTGGTTGGCTGGTAAATTACCTCGTTGGCTGGCTGGTTGACTGTTTAGACATATTGAGTGGTTGGTTGGTTGATTGAGAATTACGAGTGCAAGGAGTCAAAAATTCAATGGCTTTTAGCCGTTTGACTGGCTTTTCCCCCTTCTGCTTATTCATTTGAGGATAAATCTGCGTTCCGAGACACGATCGTTGTTCAAGATCTGCTGATATATCCAGACTAAAGCATTTGCTTAAAAACCAATTTCAGGTGACCCACAAGAGGTCGACAGATTAAATTCTTTGAATTCATGTTTTGCAATGATTTTGTGTGTTTGAGATATATCTGCACACACCTGTGAAAACCTGGTTAGCCTGAAAATCGAGAGAGAGAGAGAGAGAAGAGAGAGAGAGAGAGAGAGAGAGAGAGAGAGAGAGAGAGAGAGAGAGAGAGAGAGAGCAGTTACGACAAGCATTCATTCTCTTGTCAAAAGATATCCCTTGTTTTGCTCGAAACCTACTGACGTGTGCACCAGTCATGACTCAAAATTTATGATCCACCCAAAACATGGAAGTAC
This sequence comes from Stramonita haemastoma, assembly GCA_030674155.1. Taxonomy (NCBI): domain Eukaryota; kingdom Metazoa; phylum Mollusca; class Gastropoda; order Neogastropoda; family Muricidae; genus Stramonita; species Stramonita haemastoma. The sequence goes on along the minus strand of CM060333.1, from coordinate 42,497,275 downwards.
GATAAATGGGTAAATTATGACAAACTGTCAGTTTATGGCATTTTTACCATTAATCAATCATCATGTGAAGATACGGCATCTGCAATGAGTATAACAATCTTCTTTCTTTCGTGCTAACACATTATCCCTAAAATGACCCGAATGTTGGCAAAGACATAATTCGTGTGGGCGTCATTCATCGTTTTTGAACGCATTCTGACAAATCCTCATCGTCAGTGTCTTCTTCTACATGAAATTTGTATACGGACTTTGAAACTGAAAACACTCAACAAAACTGGTTAAAGTTAAGAGGGGTGTGTGTGTGTGTGTGTGTGTGTGTGTGTGTGTGTGTGTGTGTGTGTGTGTGTGTGTGTGTGTGTGTGTGATGTGTGTGTGTGTGTTACAGGCGAGTGGGAGGAGGAAGCGACGCGAACGGGACGGAGGAAGAGCAGATATGAACTTAAGGCACCATTCAGTCTGTATCCATGTGTATCATGCCACATCACAATATTGGTGGTGCCAAGAAGCACTGATAACCCCCCCCCCCCCCACACACACACACCACAATGCTGAGTGCACAGTAGTGTTACACGGTATACGGATTTAAGGCGAGAATAGAAAAAAAGATATCCTGATGTAATACTCTCTTCTCTCTCTCTCTCCTCTCTCTCTCTCTCTCTCTCTCTCTCTCTCTCTCTCTCCTTCTCTCTCTCTCTCTCTCTCCTTCCCCACCAGTATTCCTCCAATCAGAAACAAGCCAACAAGGGCTGTTCCTGGAAACACATTCAGAATAGAAACAGGATGTACGGATGCATGACATAGGCGCCCTTCCAGACTTCCTTTTTTCTGCTGCATCCTTCTGTTAAACATGGCATTGGTGCCAAAAGATGGTAAAACACAAAAACAATACAAAACACGCTACCTAACCCAGAAAACAACAAATGAAACAACAGATAGAGCAACCTGTAATCTCTCTCTGTCTCTTTCTCCTCCCCTCCCCTTCACACACATATGCACCCACGGCACGCGCACGCGCACACACACATACACACACGCGCGCGCACGCACGCAAGCACACACACACACAAACACACACACACACACACAACACACACCACACACACACACACACACACACACACACACACACACACACACGGGTGCTCAATTTCAGTGATTCATCATGTAGATAACGGGTTCCATAACTGTCAGAAGAAAGATGCAGCTGTTAGATATAACTTCAAATCTCTTCTCCCTGTACATGAAAAAAACACGGGTGAGGAAAGATGTAGCTCCATCTTTTTCTCTTTCCCCCCTGTTTTTCTTTCTTGTTTCTCGGCTAAAGCTCGGAGATTCCCCAATGGTGAGATTTTGCATGTGCAACTGTTTAGCCACCATTAAGGCTAGCCGCAATCCGATTGGGGGATGACGTCGAAACACGACACCAGCGTGTATGTTTGTAAAATATTAAAAAATAGTTTTCTCATCCGCCCCTGCCGGCAAGCAATGGCGGAACGAGTTTTAACGTGTGTACAAAATGTTCTGCGTTCGTTCTTACCCTGGAACCACGGTTCATAGTATCATCTGATGGACTTTTAGGGGTGTGGAGTCGGTACTGTTGTACTCCAGGGGGAAAATTCTCCGACCGGGAGTGTTGGTGGTGGCTTGAACCTGTGCCATCAGATCGCAAACTCAACGCTCTGACCACTAGGCTAACTCCCCTAGGTCCCAGGGACCCCCTCCTCCTCTTTGGTCCCTTGTGCCTGTGTATCTTGGTGTTTTTATCTGCTGTTTTCTTGCTTACTTACATATTGTATTTAATGAAGCATTATGTCTTATCCAAAAGAAAAGAAACATTAATGTAAAGAATATGGAAAACAAGAACAGAGATCGAGGCAAAAAGGAGGGGAAAAAAACAAAACGGAAAGAAAAGAGAGAATGAGGCAAAAAGAGGACAAAAACAAGAGAGGAAAGAAAAGACAGAATGAGGCAAAGGGAAGGAAAACAAGAGAGGAAAGAAAACACAGAATGAGGCAAAGAGAAGGAAAAACAAGAGAGGAAAAAAAACAGAATGAGGCAAAGGGAAGGAGAAGCAAGAGAGGAAAGAAAAAGAGAATGAGGCAAAGAGAAGGAAAAACAAGAGAGGAAAGAAAAGAGAGAATGAGGCAAAGAGAAGGAGAAACAAGAGAGGAAAGAAAACACAGAATGAGGCAAAGGGAAGGAAAAACAAGAGAGGAAAGAAAAGAGAGAATGAGGCAAAGAGAAGGAGAACAAGAGAGGAAAGAAAAAAGAATGAGGCAAAGAGAAGGAGAAGCAAGAGAGGAAAGAAAAAGAGAATGAGGCAAAGAGAAGGAGAAACAAGAGAGGAAAGAAAAGAGAGAATGAGGCAAAGAGAAGGAGAAGCAAGAGAGGAAAGAAAAGAGAGAATGAGGCAAAGAGAAGGAGAAAGACAAGAGAGGAAAGAAAAGAGAGAATGAGGCAAAGAGAAGGAGAAGCAAGAGAGGAAAGAAAAGAGAGAATGAGGCAAAGAGAAGGAGAAACAAGAGAGGAAAGAAAAGAGAGAATGAGGCAAAGAGAAGGAGAAGCAAGAGAGGAAAGAAAAGAGAGAATGAGGCAAAGAGAAGGAAAAACAAGAGAGGAAAGAAAAGAGAGAATGAGGCAAAGAGAAGGAGAACAAGAGAGGAAAAGAAAAGAGAGAATGAGGCAAAGAGAAGAGAAAACAAGAGAGGAAAGAAAGAGAGAATGAGGCAAAGAGAAGGAAAGCAAAGAGAGGAAAGAAAAGAGAGAATGAGGCAAAGAGAGGAGAAAAACAAGAAGGAAATAAAGGGGGGTAATAGATGGAAAAAAAGAAAGAAAAAGAAAAGACAAGAATGAGGCAAAAAGAAAGAAAGTTCAAGAGATGAAAGAACAGGGAGAATGAGGCAAAGAGCAGGAAAAACGAGAAAAGAGAAGTGAGAATGTGGCAAATGGAAGAGGAAACAAGACAGGAGACAGGAAAGAGAAGAGACAATGAGGCAAAGGGAAGGAAAAACGAGAGGAAAGAAAAGGCAGAATGAGGCAAAGGAAAGGAAAAAACAAGAGCGGAAAGAAAATGGAGAGAGAGGCAAAAGGCAGGAGAAGAAAAGCAGGGAAGGAATCTCCTTTTCATTATACACTGATCTGAAGGGGCTTAGAGTTCTTGTTTTCGTTTTACACAGAGATTCACCAGGGCACATGGCTGAAAACCCTCCAGATCCACTTTTGTAAATCAAGTGCTTATCTAAGACAGCACCACGTGGTAACTATATACACACCACAGAAGCCCACTTCTTGTCTTTCAAAATTGAAGACACACTTCTTTGGAGTTTTTGTTGTTGTTAGTGTTGTGTTCGTTAAGCCAGCACAGTGTGCATAAACTTTTTTTTTCGAGGATAATGGAATAAGCACTCTGTGCTTTTTTACACCTAGTGCTCGTGTGCATGCGGTTCTGTTAATTTTGTCATCCGTACCACCGGTGAACAAGGGTCTACATTCCGAAAAGAGGAGCAAGTTTTAACATGTAAGCAAGATGTGTGTATATGAGTGTGTTCTGTGTGTGTACGTGTTTACATAGGTGCATGTGTGCACGTGCGTGTATGTATCTGTGTTAGTTTAAAACACAAGAAACACATACGAAAACAAGGAAACTCTACCACCACTACCACCACCATCCAACCACGAAGAAAAACTAACCTCGTCGAAAAGAAAAAGAAATAAACACAACAAAATAACAATTCGTTGTGACAGTGACGTGCTTTTCGGCTGCCAAATAACAATTTTGTTTTGTTTGATGGTAGAGTACACAATATGCTATCAGCTTGCTGCTGCTCCAAATGAATTTGTGTACAATGTGTGTGTTTCTTTCCTGTGAATAAACACCCGTTTAAAACACATAAAGGAAAAGGACATTAAGTGTATTGCGATGCATAATCCCTGTTTGTTTTTTTCTCTCTCTCTCTCTCTCTCTCTCTCTCTCTCTCTCTCTCTTCTCTCTCTCTCTCTCTCTCTCTCTCTCTCTCTCTCTCCCTCGGGCAAGCTGTAAAAAGAGTATGTAATGCTGGATCTATTAACCTCGGAAAAGAATCTCTCTCTGTCTCTCTCTTTCTCTTGGGGCAAGTTGTAAAAAAAAAAAGAGTATGTAATACTGAATCTAATAACCTCGGAAAATAACCCCTCTGTGTCTCTGTCTCTGTCTGTCTGTCTGTCTGTCTGTCTGTCTGTCTGTCTGTCTGTCTGTCTCTGTCTTCGTCTCCGTC
>CM060333.1:42475522-42478022 GCA_030674155.1 Stramonita haemastoma | reverse complement strand
TCTCTGCCCCTCTCCGTCTCTGTCTGTCTGTCTCTCACCCCCACCCTCCCCTTTTACCTCCTTTCCTTCACTGTCTACATGTGTGTGTCTTTCTCGTAATGCAGATCACTTTGGAACCAGCTTACATCTAGCCTAGAGTCGACCCGTATAGTTGCATAATTATTGACAAATGTTTTTCGTTTCGGCTATCCACTGATTCCTACAAGAGTTACGGGATCTTTCTCGAGTGAACGTGACTGTGATCCTCTGCTTTGAAGCACATATTCTCTTCTTCTTCGTCAAACGCTCAGACATTAACTATTGCTGTCAATCATTTGAGAGAAAAAATTAATGCGTTGCGCTGCTGTTAAACGTCTTACAAGTCGGGTCCAGTGCATCAGACTTCTGCATGGAAGCCCATATGAAAAGGAATAAAGCGATGATAGACAGGTTTGCACATAGTAAGTTGATCAACTCAACTCCCCCTTTCACTTCTTCAAGAGTTATTGGCATACCGCAGTGCTTCACTTGTTCCCCACAGAGTGTATTGGACAAGGTGAACCTGGACGAGAGCCGGTCTTTCACCTGGCGGTAAACTGATTGCTGTATATGTTTGTGTTATCCATGCCACCGGCCTTATCTCACCTCTCTTCTATCAAAGATGGATAGGCTTTGATTAATCGTATGTGAAAGATTTCATGCATGCTTCCACACACAAGGGACATGGCTTTGCGATCTCATCGACAGGACTTGGCAGGGATTGGAGTCAGAGTTACTGGTAACCAAAGGGGGAAAAACAACCTCAGACGGATACATCAGCAAAGATTCGATCTCATACCCTCAGTTACTGTCACACCGCAAGTTGAACATTCTAACCACAAGGGTCTTTCTCTCCTTAAGGGTCATATGCATCATATGATACATAGTCAAATTTCCCACCCGTAATCCATCAGTTGCCACACAGGTAACATGCACTTACAACCTTAAGATGTGTAGGAAGAGAGCTGTGTTGCCTTTTCCCCCAGGGCTGCAGACACACACACACACAGCTGCATGTTGTTGGCACTAACGAGTGCTGACGTGCTGTCCATTTCACCACTGACCATCATGTAGGTCTTCGTCTTAGCACCGCTACCTTCGCTGGGGTTTGAGTGCTGGCGTGTGTGTGTGTGTGTGTGTGTGTGTGTGTGTGTGTGTGTGTGTGTGTGTGTGTGTGTGTGTGTGTGTGTGTGGTGTAGGGTGTGGTGTAGGGTGTGGTGTGTGTGTGGTGTAGGGTGTGGTGTGGTGTGGTGTGGTGTGGTGTGGTGTGGTGTGGTGTGATGTGGTGGTGGTGGTGGTGGTGGTGGTGTGTGTGTGTGTGTGTGTGATGAGAGATGGCAATTCTATGGTGATACGAAATACTATAGCAATATTTGACTGATTGGAAATGGCAGGCATCAACGATATACTAATCAGAAATGGCATCTTAAGTCGATATGGTATTCTGTAGCAATGCTATACTATGAGGAGAAATGGCATGTAATCATAATATGCTGATGAGAAGTGGCATGGAATGGCGTTATGCTAATGGAATGTGGTATTCTGTCGACACTGATGATGAGCTCAGGTCATCAAGCAGGCTTCCGCTTCATTGATGGCCATGGGGCAGTGTTTACTTACTGTGCAACCGTGTGTGTGTGTGCGTTGTATGTGTGTGCGCGCGCGCGTGCGTGCTTGCATGCGTGTGCACGCGCATGTATGTATAAGTGTGCACGCGCGTGTATGTGTGTGTACTTGCATACACGCACACATGCTTGCGTGCTTGCATTTACGTGTTAAACTAACTGCACTGCACACATTATACAAACACATATACACCTCTGACCCAGCCCAAAACCATGACAATGATTGATCTAAGCAAAGTGCTAAGGCCCACATTAAAATGTGGATATGCCTTGAAACGATTTGGTAAGGTAGTTTTCATTTGTTGCAAGATCCTAGAACAGCAACCTGTTTTCTCCATCATAAGAAAGAAAATCTCTGACGCAGAAGTATAGGTACCTATTTTATTTTAATTTTTATTTTATACCACCTTATATCACAGCAGATTTCTCTGCGTGAAATTCAGGCTGCTCTCCCCGGGGAGAGGCGCGTCGCCACAAGTGCAGCGCCTACCATTATTTTATATGCTATACAGCATCGATCTACCTGAAAACGGCAAAACACACAGAGACGTTCTCAGCCAGTGTGCATTTACAGTTTCCCTGTGATTTCCAGGTGGGATGAGTGAGACACGAGTGCATAGTGTGAGTGACCCACAGGGTGCTAGGGAACAATAACCACCACCACCACCACCATCACAACATCAATAACAACAACAAGGAAACCACAACACCTAGCGTCTTTGTATAAACCTTCATGTAATAGGTTTTATGTGAGTGTCTGCGTGTGTGTAAACTTACCCGAGGCCATGAGGAAGGCTTTCACATCAGCGGTGTTGGAGAGGGGAGGAGGGGAGGCACAGAGAGGAGAGCCATGGACT
>CM060333.1:42460522-42468022 GCA_030674155.1 Stramonita haemastoma | reverse complement strand
TCCTTGCTGATCCACTCGTCGTCCTTTCCCGATTGGACTGTTATCTCTCTCTTTGTCTCTGTCTGTCTGTCTTGTCTGTCTTGTCTGTCTGTATATATGTATTTGTATGTATGTTATGTATGTATGTATGTAGTATGTATGATGATATATGTAGTATAGTATGTATGCATGTGTGTATGCATGTATGTATGTATGTGTGTTTGTATGTATGTATGTATGTATGTATGTAGTATGTATGTATGTATGTATGTATGTATGTATGTATGTATGTATGTATGTATGTATGTATGTGTATCTCTCTCTCTCACTCACTCACTCACTCAGTCACTCACTCACTCACCCTTTCTCTCTTTCTCTCTCTCTACCTCTTTCTCAGCCTTTGTTTAGTTAAAAGTAGATTTGAAACCAGTATTCGTATGCATCACGATTTTGTTACTCGGCTAGAGCTCCCAGGTTCACCAATGGTGATATTTTGGGTATGCAGCCGTTTTTGCCCACCATTAAGGTAGCCATACGTGGGGGAGGTATATTTGATTATATCTTTCCCCTTAAATCATGGATTGAATTGTATTATTGTGGTCCCTATTCAGGGCTAGGGCAAAGTGAAAAAAACAACAAGACTTGAATGCTTTACGCTTGGAAGATCAACATCATCAGATCCCCTCTCTCTCTCTCTCTCTCTCTCTCTCTCTCTCTCTCTCTCTCTCTCTCTCTCTCTCTCTCGTCTTGAAAGCTTGGTTTTCCTTCTGTCTGTGTCGTTCTGCCCTGCCCTGACTTGCACCAACTTTCTAACAGCGTTTTTTTTTCCCAACAACAAAAGCCTTTTTCCTCATTTCTGTTTTGCTCTTCTACCCACCATGACAATAAACCCTTCCCAAATATCCAGCAAAACTCTCTCTCTCACACACACACACACACACACACACACACACACACACACACACACACACACACACACACACACACACACACACACACACCACACTTCTGAAAAGGGGTCGACGACCCGCATTGTCAGCTGATATCCTCCCACACAGCGTTCCCTTCTCACTCTTCAGCAGATTTTTTACCTTCCACTTTAAAAAACAACAACAACAGAATTCCAAGTACAGGATAGCAAACGGCCAACTTCGGTTTAAGTACAGTGCACTGTCAATGTAATGGAATAATCACATCCATGTTTATAATTCTATAAAGAAAATGGTCAACGTGGAGCATAACAGCAGACATTGCAAGAAGGATACAGGCAATAGAGATTAGATGATTTCGCAAACTCTTTGGTATCTATATAGAGATCACACCACTAATGAGGAAGTGAAAAAAATAATTAAAAACGCCATTGGACTATATGAAGAGCTCCTGACCATCTTTCCCAAGAAATTTTTGACAGGACAGTGTTGTTATGAAAGTCGATGGTACGGAAAGCTGCAAAGCTGGCACTGCTGTTAAATCAAAACACGAAAGTCTTTCATCAAGAACGAAATATGTACTCATTTATAAAGACTGAGCAGCAGGAAAGGAGAAATCACGATCATGCCTTTTTCGTGGTGTAACATCTAGACGAAGACAGAAAAACATCGAACTGATGCCATTATTCCCACCACAGGGAGCTCTGGTACTCTGATGTTGGAAAGGCCATGGCTCAAGAATTAGGAACACAATCTACAAAGAAAGTAGGAGCCAGGCTGGTCAAGACCTGCCATAGGACTTCTCAGAGGATACCGAAAAAACTGCCATTGAGGCAGATGGAGAACAAGGCCCATAACGAAGGCCTCTAGTCGACTGTTGTGCGGACGGCTATGTTTCAGAGAGGCAGGCTGGTGATCGTTATGATGCCAATACATAAGTACTATTGACACCAGACAAAGGAATATCTGATACTGATTTAAAGATCATTCTTTCTCTCCTGAAGCCACCACGCTGTATTGAACAATACGTAGTAATGACCCTTCCACATCCCAGAACACGGGTAAGAATGGATGGCGGCCAGACTTTGACATGAAGTGTTCTTAACAGTGCCAAGATGGGCAGAGAAATCGTTGGACTGGTCTGACCGTTGTGTCTGCTGGGAATGGAGGTATGGAATGCTCCATCAGACAGCCTCCTGCTCCACTGATTCTTGCGTGTCTTCCGTCGTCTATTCTGGCTCCCACTGCATCTCCGACGTTTCAGACGATTACAGTTCGTATTACGTATGCCTGTCAGACTTTCTGACAGTCTGTCCATTTTCTACTTATCCATCCATTCCTATTCTTTCCAGTCGTCTGGCAATTCTATTCACAAGTCAGCTCCTAAACCTTTCTTCAGACTATTGATTTCTCTTCGAACTGTTCTTTCCCAATTTTGTCTTGCTCCAGGTAACAACCTCTCCCTGCCACATTTTTATAAGCATATTTGTCTACCTGGTTGCCTTTCTCTCACATAAAATGTTACCATGTATAGGCTGTCGTTGTCTTGGGCTCTGTTACTTGCACGCAATGTGGATTCCATACAGGCCTTGTTTTATTATTTTATCAGGAAATCTAGCCCCAGAACCACCAGTCAATATCAAGTGGAATGAAGAAGAACAATGTCTTTAGGCTAATGACTGTGTGGCAAAAACATGCTGCGTGAAGTTGGAAGAAATAACATAGAAAAGATCATGTATCCAGAAAAACAGTGTATTTCATAAAAAGACATTGCTGTGTGACCAAACCCTCACCTGTAATTTACAGATCGCTAAAAACAAAATCGCGATCCTGGATTGTAGAAAATCAAGGTAAAAAGAAAGGAAAATAATTCACACAAGAAGACCAACAAGCGCCTAGGAAAACGCACGGCATACACTTTCCCTCTATCTCCTAACGGCAACCGGATGTTTAGAGCATCGCCCTTTCCTTGCGTTTTTCTTTAAGTAAATCATCGATCTAGATTATTTTCTCTCCCCATTTGTTCTCCGTACACACATTTTTGCTACAGGCTCCCTAAAGTTTGTTCAGCGCCATCAGCAGACGAGAGAACTTAAAGTCCAGGTACAGAATTGAGACAAACGCGCATGCAGGACGTGAAGCCATCTGGTCCATTCTGGCTGATGGAACGACCATGCCATTGCTAACTGATTGTCTTTAAAGCCCATTAGATGCCAAAACCAAAATCTGGTGCACCAACTACAGCATCACAAAGAGGCTGTAACTGCTGCTGCTTTTGCCATATGCATTATTAGAAGCTTTTTTTCTTTCTCAAATAAACATTTTTTCGAGAATGTTCATATCTGTATAGTTTCCTTTTTTTTTTTAACTTAAATCGTTTTCCCGTAGCACTTAAAACAATGTGATAAAAAGTAGACTGTAGCTATGGGGTTGCCAAAAGAAACAACTTACCAATGAAGCTGCCAATTTACAGTTAATGTACACGTTGCGAGACCACTGATAAACAATGAGAAAAAAAAATGTCTTCAATAAAATGATGAGTACACACCGTAGTTTTAAAAAAAGGAAGATAATGCCTTTCTCTCTTATATTCCTTAGAAATAGGATGGGAGGGATATCGGGTACGGTAGGCTACGGGTACCGTACGCTAAAACACGTATCCTGTATATTCACCCTAAATTAAGATCGTCTCAGTCTATTTCAAATGCGATTAAAGTATTTGCAAATTTAAAATGACTTTGTACGATATATTATCATAAGGCCCAATGCAGCGACTATGTAACTTATCTCTCCATAATTCACAATTCTAGAACCTGATTCGATAGTCGTGCCCGTGAAGACTGAGCGACATAGCAACCTTTCTCAAAAAGGAGGGATCTCATGTATCCCTCTGCAGCATGATGTGCTTTCTCGATTGATGAAATATTGGACACAGAACTTGTGATACTGAAAGATAAACACCCAGAACCACCAGAAGACTGTCTCAAAACTGGTATGTGTATAGTCATTACTTTCTTTCTGTAAAGTTTACATATAGACTCTACATGACATATACTTTATTTGTATATGATATGTATATATATATATACATACACATATTATATATATATTAATAGAGAGAGAGAGAGAGAGAGAGAGAGAGAGAGAGAGAGAAGAGAGAGAGAGAGAGAGAGAGAGAGAGAAGATAGAGTGAGACGAGAGAGAAGAGAAGAGTCTTTTTGCTACATAGAATCATACTCTTTAAAAGACAAATCTGTCTTTTGAACAGTGATGCTGATAAAATGTCAGAGCCAGGAGCATAAGGATAATCTCTCTCTCTCTCTCTCTCTTCCTCTCTCTCTCTCTCTCTCTCTCTCTCCTCGCTCTCGCTCTCTCCTCGCTCTCTCTCCTCTCTCTCTCTCTCTCTCTCTCTCTCTCTCTCTCTCTCTCTCTCTTTTCTCTCTCTCTCTCTCTCTCCTCTCTCTCTCCTCTCCTCTCCCACAGGGACTGGATATCAAAAAGCAAACTAGTGCTTATTCCATTATCCTCGATTAAAAGGATAAATAAATAAAACACGCATTCTTATCTAAGTAGCCGAAAAACAAAACAAAACAAAATTCAATTCTCTCTGTCTGTCTGTCTGTCTGTCTCTGTCTCTCTCTCTCTGCCTTCTCTTCCCCCATCCTCAAAGAGAGTAGGTATATCACTTCTTACATCTGGAAGAGTTTAGAGATCACTTAAACACAACCTAAGATACAGAACAGTCATCCACAGATCAACGCTCGATTGTGGTTACACCCTGATTTTTGAGCAGAGAGTGCGCTTACTAATATATTGTGCTAATATAGTGCTCAGCTGAGCCTCCAACTTCAAGCCTTGATGGAGTAGCATTGCTTATCTACTGACACACGGGTAAAAAACAACAACAATGCAAGAAGTGTCTGGGAAACTGCTTTTGACTTGTCAGATCTCTCTCTCTCAGTCTCTCTCTCTCTCTCAGTCTGTGTGTGTGTGTGTGTGTGGTGTGTGTGTGTGTTGTGTGTGTGTGTGTGTGTGTGTGTGTGTTGTCTGTCTGTCTGTCTGTCTGTCTGTCTGTCTGTCTCTCTCACACACACACAACTGGGAGGGGAGGAAGAGAGAGAGAGAGAGAGAGGAGAGAGAGAGGAGAGAGAGAGAGAGAGAGAGAGAGAGAGAGAGAGAGAGAGAGAGAGAGAGAGAGAGAGAGAGAGAGAGAGAAGACAGACAGACAGAAGACAGACAGACAGACAGACGACAGACAGACAGACAGACAGACAGACAGACAGACAGACATAACCAGTACCACACAATCCTTTTTTTTTTAAAGATTCTGCCACACTGTAAGTCTTGACATGTACGTATGTAAAACCGTATCTTGTCTTTCTTTGGTAACAGGACTAAGAGATCCTTAGAATCCGAATCGTGAGGGCGGATCTCTTCAAAGACGGCCTGATTAGACACGGGGTGTGCCTGGAGTGAACACAGCATGCGCGGGGGCGAGGCACAAACAGAAGACTGCCTGTTCTGCTCTTTGATAAGAACGTACAGACCAGCAACCCAGCTAGCTCTGCCCATCTTTCATATGGCCTTGTCTGTTCTAGACTCAAAAATAACATTATTGGCTTCGTTGAAGAATTGTTTCTGAGCACGGACTGAGTGTTCTAAAACTGGCAAGAGAAGAATATCATCATTATTGCTGTTGTTGTTATTGTTGCACGATCTCCAGCTTAACAAATACTCTGGAGTTCAGCCAGATTACATGCACTTACTTACTCATCCCACCTGGCAATCACAGTAGGACGGTAAGTACACGCTGGATGAGAAGTTTTCATGACTGTTTTCAGCTACCCTTGCCATGCAGGTAGCCATACTCCGACTTCAGAGGCTTGTAGTCTCCTGTAAAGGAGAGTGGGTGTTGTTATGTTAAGAACTTGTCATGGGTGGAGACAATCTCATCGTAACGCTCTAAAGCTCAACAACACTTTAATGTAGGCTTTAGCACTGAGCTTACGCCAATACCCGATGTTAAAAGTTTTTGACCGAGGTCAAACAAAAAACATAATCACACGCTCTGGCACTCTGTTTTTCTGTACTTAAATACAATCATTTTTGTAGCTCTGGGTTTCCATCGAACAGCAGGCGCACATTGCAAACTGTGCATATATATAATCGGTAAAAGGCAGTATCCATGAAAGTGAGAATGCACACCTTGTATGTTGATCAATCAGATACGTTTCATGCATTACTCTTTTCAACAAGTGTAGATTATATGCTGGTCAAAAGCCAAAAACTACAGAAATCAAAGCTGTTGAAAATATTTTGAATGAACAGCTCCAAAGTAAAAAATATATCCAGTCATCGGTGAAAGCAGCTAAGACAAACATCCTGCAATTAACATCATAAAATGAATGGGGAAGCGATGCCAAAGAATTAACCGATCAAAAAAAAGACAAAAAAAGACGGGGAAATAAATCATTTTCTTTGCATATATGTAACAGTTCCTCTCAGCAAATTGCCGAAATTAGCCAGCAGGGCGGAAAAGCATCATCGTATCCGCCCAGCTTCCATGCGTTCACGTCAGCGGTAGCCATACTTGACTGGTGATCGTAAACCACAAGTACAAGTCAGTCTTGTGCCTCAACTGGTTTGTATCCCTTTTTCTGATTCAGGGCATGGCAATGTTCTCTGCTCCATTTGATCTTTAGGAAAGCATCTGTGTGTTGTTTTATTTATTTTTCTTTTCTGATCAAGTGAACTTGCGTAATCCTCTCCCAGGTGTTCCAGATGTTACCGCGTCTGCGGCATTGTACAGCTTCCACTGAAGCGACATGGTATGGGAGAGATGGAGATAGGGACAGTGGGAAGTGTTGTCGAGTGTGTGTGTGTGTGTGTGTGTGTGTGTGTGTGTGTGTGTGCGTGCGTGCGTGCGTGCGTGCGTGCGTGCGTGCGCGCGTGCATGAGTGCGTGTGTGAATTCATAGCTGGGAGCAACACAACCTTATCAACTACAACATACACTTATAATTAAAAAGAATAATAATAATAAAAGGAAAGGGAAAAGACAAGGACAAATGTTTGTTCCTTTAGGTTGTGCCCATGTCAGCAAATCCCTTTCAACAAAAAGATAATGAACAGAAAAGGGTGTTGTAGCATTAAAACTTTGGTGTTAACTATCTTTCCTTGCTGTTTGGCTTGTTTTTGTTTAGTGGTTTTTGTTTTGTTCTGTTTGATAAGGTTTTTTGTTTTGTGTTTTACCAGGCACAATTGTTCAGAGCAATGCAATTTTTAACTCACACAAAAACAGGATATATTTTTTCATATCCTCATTAATTTGTCTCTCTTGCTGGCAGCAGCATTAAACAAGCTTATATATCTTCATTGGGAAAAATGACAAGTTCAAACAAACATCGTGTGTGTATGTCGAAAAAAACAAAACCTACTAAACTTCTGTTTATATCAGAGATGAGTACAAAAGTGGTAGCCGATGAACCTTATGACCCTTCGCTAACTTCTATTCATGTACTTTAATACTGACACGAAAAAGTGTTTGTCCAATCTCTAACAAATGCAAATTTACGTTTGCACATAGCTTCTTC
>CM060333.1:42445522-42455522 GCA_030674155.1 Stramonita haemastoma | reverse complement strand
CTTCGAAAAGCGGTAGGGTTTAACGTGTGCAAAAGTGTTTGAGCGCGCGCACGCGCACGCACATGTGTGTGTGCGTGCGTGCGTGCGTGTGTCTATCTGTGTTGTTGTTCTTCAGGGTACTGTGTGTTTACGAATGCACTCTGTCTGTCTGTCTGTCTGTCGTCTGTTAGTCAGTCAGTCAGTCAATCTGTCTGTCAGTCAGTCAGTCAGTCGTCAATGTGTCTGTTCTGTCTGTCTGTCCTCTCTTCTCTGTCTCTCTCTTCTTTGTGTGCCTGGAGAGAATCAGTGTGTGTGTGTATGTGTGTGTGTGTGGTGTGTGTGGCGTGTGTGTGTGTGTGTGTGTGTGTAGTGTGGTGGTGTGTGTGTGCGTGCGTGCGTGCGTGCGTGCGTGCGTGCGTGCGCGCGCGCGCGTGTTTTAGTGTGTTTCTTCTGTTTAGCGATCTCAATTTCCAGAGAGAGGTCTCACCGCCCAGCTAGATGTGAATGGTGACTTTCCAAACAGGCAGTTACAGGAAACAGGTAGCACTACCTGCAGTAAGATCAAAGGCAAAGTGCAGAAGGATCCTCCTGCGGGGCACTGAGATACTGGCCGCGTTAGGTAGGGCCTTGATTTTGGTCTTTTATCATAACACACATCTGTAGATGCACCGACACGTTTGGATCCTGCTGTGGAGTCTCATTTGCCACCCAAGCCCACAATACATGAAATAGCCCCAAATATACAAGTTTTCGTATCATTGAAAATGGATTTGTACCGAACATGACCCCGGACAATTTTTTTTTTGTTTAAAGGTATCTTCGAATGTACTTTTATGCCTATGTGTAAGCGCGTACTTATTTTCACTCCAGCGAGTTTGTGCGCAATAACACACAGCTACATAGGCCCTACTCTCTCTCTCTCTCTCTCTCTCTCTCTCTCTCTCTCTCTCTCTCTCTCTCTCTCTCTCCTCTCTGTCCTGTCTTCTAGACCAACACTGCTGGCCAGGGCGATAGTCTTTTGCATGGGACAATAACCCGAGGTGCTGAATGCAAACATACATCCAGCACACACCCAAAAAAACTCAAGACAACAAGAGAGCTGTCCTTGGCAGAATTTTGTTGAAAAAAAAATCCTATCTGGTACGAAAACACAATAGGTTATACACTCGCACAACTGGAAAAAAGGGTAATGCTACACAGCGGCCACACACTCCCCCAGGGGAGAGTGGACCTAATTTCACGCAGAGAAACCTGCCATGATTGAAAGCAGGCTTTATAATAATTATGTTGGGGCATGTTCTACAATCGGACCAGGGCATACCTGCAAATTTTCCATGAGCGGACTAAATTTCACGCAGAGAAACCTGCCATGATTGAAAGCAGGCTTTATAATACGTCGGGGCATGTTCTACAATCGGGCCATACTCGCAATATTTTCCAACTGACAAGCAATATCTTCATAGCCAAGTGGAAGCAGCTGTGAATGTGTAAGTACGCATGTTAGCGTGCACTCGCTCGCATACACACACGCGCTCATGCAAACACACACACACATGCAAACACATACACGCACACCCACACAGACACCCCCCCCCACACACACACACACACAGCAGGCAAAAAATAAAAAAACATACCAAACAAACAGAAGAAAGTGAAGCAAGAATGGAGAAAGAGGCGAGGAAAAACAAAGCGAAGACAAACACCAACACAGAATGTGGGGCAAGAACTAAGGAACAAACCAAAGAAAAAAAAAAATATTTTTTTTTTAAAGAGAAAAATAGAGGGTCAAATCAAGGAAAACAAAATCGAAATAAAGAGCAACAAAAAGTTCAGAAAATATTTTGTCCCGTAAAATCATAATTCACAAATTAACAAAAGAGGAATCCGGAAAAAAAGGGAAAAAAAAAACAAACAAAAACCAAACACCACCTCCATCCCACCCAACCCCCTCCCAAAAAAGACCCCACGAAAAAAAATCAAAACCCGACAAAAACAATACCAAGCCGAAAAAAAAAATTCAAAGATAGGCGAAAAAAATAGAGGCCCCCCAAAAAAAACAACAACAAAAAAAAACAACACAAACAAAAACAAAAACAACAACAAACACAGACGAAAAAACAACAACAAAAAAGCATAACCAAAACAAAAACCAACAACAACAACAAAAACAAATATAAACAACAACAACTCATCCCAAAACAACAAAGCAACAACAACACACACACACAGACACACATGCGCGCGCGCGCGCGCCACACACACACACACACACACACACACACACACACAACAACACACAACCAAAAAAAAAACAACCCCAAACAAACAAACAAAAAACAAAAAAAAATAAAAAGCAAAACAACACTTTAAAAAAAACACAAAATAAACTACAAGAACCAAATAAACAAGCGATTACGAACACTCCTGCAGTAACCGTAACAACCTGGTGGCTGGATGGGAGAGAGGGATGGGACGGTGGGATGGACAGAACTGCGATAAGTGGGTGGTCAAGACTGACCGAGTGTCAGGTCCGCGTGTAGCCAGGCGTGGTTATGTCAACCCAACACTTCACGCAGAACTCACTGTGAGGTATTTAACCACACCACACACAGGCCAGCCCCTGGCTCCCATCCCCACCCCCTTACAAACACACACATACACACACACTCACGTACGTACGCACGCATGCATGCATTCAACAACACACAACCGCACATGCACGCACGTACACCCCCACCCACCTACACATCCACGTACGCAACTACCCACCCACACTCACGCACGCACGCACGCACCACACACACACAACACACACACACACACACACACACACACACACACACACACACACACACACACACACACACACACACACCATTTAACTCCCAACTTCTTGTACAATCTGGTGCGTAGTTACTGTGCAGTTTTCCAAACAAGATGGTGGTAGCTCTATGCAACAAGTTTTTTTTTTTCCTGTAGTGCAAGGCAAGGTTAATGTTTACCCCCCCAAAAAGTTCATGCGGTAAGTAAAAACACAGCCCCCCCCCCCCCCCCCTGCCCTCTCTCTTTGCTCCCCACCCTTCTGGAGTCTGTTGGTCTTCTTTTATTTACATTCTCCTTATTCACTGGTTCACTTGTTTTCCTTTACTTTTTTTGTTGCGAATTTATGTTAAACTGTTTTACTCGGGTGTTAGTTGTCGCTGTTTTTCTTTTCTCATATCAAATACAAAGGTTTCCAAGCGTAAGAGAGACAAAACAGGAGGTAAACATCATGGACCACCCAACATCTTATCTTTAGAATAACAAAGTTACAGGTTTGAATGACACAGCAGCCTTTCTTGAAGAGGCATTGAAAAAATAGCAATTTCAACTGGAAGAAATACTGCCCAAACTCCCGTCCTAAATTAAAAACAAACACAAAAACAGCCGAACAAAAAAAACAAAAAAAAACAAAAACACACCAAACATTCATCTAAAGTAATAAATGTTCTTCTCTCTCTCTCTTCTCTCTCTCTCTCTCTCTCTCTCTCTCTCTCTCTCTCTCTCTCTCTCTCTCTCTCCCCCTATATTTTGATGAATTAAAAAAAGATCGTTCTTTAAATAACTTCGATCTCGAAAATAGGAATGCCACTACATCCTTTTTATGGTTTGCAATGGTGACATATGTCAAATCTCACTTTTGCTGAACCTCGGGGAAAAAATCATACTCAAGACCTATGTAGGTATCTCCAGACAAAGCACAAAACAGGGAGAAAAACTAACATTCTCTTTCTTTCTCTGTCTGTCTGTCTGTCTGTCTGTCTGTCTGTCTCTCTCTCTCTCTCTCTCTCTCTCTCTCTCTCTCTCCCACACACACGCACGCGCGCGCGCGCGCGCGGCACACACACACACGCACTCGCGCCGCGCGGCGCGACACACACACACACACACACACACACACACACACACACACCCTATCTCTCTGTGGGAATGTCAGTGAGGAAAGGTAAAATGTAGTTTATCTGTGACCAGCCGTCTGGCATTCATAAACATGCAGGCAGGCCTGTACAGAGCCGCTGTCATGACGGGCAGATAACACACTGAGAACATCATCTCCGCTCACAACACTCATAGCCTATCAGGGCTCCATTGAAATTCCCCAATACACTCTGGCATCCTTGCTTGCTCCTGTGTCTGTCTAGTCTGTGTCTGTCTATGTCTGGGGCACCTCACTGAGAAAGTTGTTCGCCAAATTCCTCCTATATGTCGGCTCTGCACCAAAGCATGGGTCTCTACAAACGGTTTCCTCGTCAATTCTGCATGGTGTACGTACATTATCTTTATTGTTGTAGTTGTTTTTTGTTTGGTTGTTTTTGTTGTTGTTGTTGTTGTTTTTTTGGGGGAGGGGGGTTAGTGGCGGTGGTGGCCGTTTTGTTGTGTGTGTGTTGTTGTTTTTTTATTACCCTTCTCCTCGTCTCTTTTCCACTGCAGTAGTTCCATGGAAATGGATGCTACTATGTTGCCAGAGCAACTTTTTTTTTCTTTTAACTGATGTCAGTAAATCTTCAGATGGATCAGTTTACTGCTTGGAATTAACGGACATATTCACTGGTAATACACCCAGTGAATCTGATGTTTTCTTCCTTGCAATATGACTTCATTTCCATGGCTCGGATTCTTTCTAGATGCGTTGACCACGGATCCAAGGTACGTGAACTGTAGAACAGTCCCAGATTCATGCCCATAGACATTTCTGTCAATGGTAATGGTGGCTGGCCATTAACTGTCTTCCGTGCACTGGTTTCCATACCCCAACCTCCTCCTCTTGGTGTTTTATCCTTTTAGCAAGCCTGCCATGCTTTTACTGTCGTCCGGAAAACAAAGGTCAAAACCTCGTCATGATACTTCCTCCATTGCTAACTGCGCTGATAATTCAAGTGAGCTGATCATGATGTATTACAGTCGCATGCTGAACAGTATGTGAGGTTTCCTACAATACAACTCTGACGATCTCTATGCGAGACATGGAGCCACTCTGCGATAGCACAATATTGTGTGAGTACCCTACTGACTGCTTATCTTTCGAGTACATTGTTGATGGCGTTGACTCACTATGCCCGAAGTAGATTTCTTCAATGGGCACTCTCTGCATCCTGCCAAACTCTGTCGAACGAATATTAAAGTCTATGAAGATGCGATAGAAGCCCTTCAGATATTGGTAGTGATTTTTGTAATAGAGGATGTGAATGCAATTCTGTTCACTGCCTCTGCGGAATCAAGCCCGTCTTTGAGCAATATAATACATGTTTGCAGCTTTAATCTGTTTAGAAATATTTTGAGCATTATTTTGCCGGCATGTTTACATTATTTTACTGGCTGATCAATTAAACAGACACTGGGGTAGTTCTGAGCACCACTGGAAATTTCCTTTCTTGGGAATAGACGGATGACGATTGGGGAAGGAGACCACGGCATAGACGATAGGATGTCAATTAGATCTACTGCCTCCCCACCATGCTTAATTACATAGATCTGCAGGAGTGTTTGTGTGGTCAGCATCTGCAGCCTTTCCAATTTGCATGCATCGAATTCACTGCTGATTGTTAACTTCGTCACGGAATAATTGAAAGTCTTCCTCGTTGTGTATGTATCTGTCTATCTGTCTAGAGCTTACCACTTGTCCTGTCTCTCCAACGCATCTACCCATCCATGCACTCCCGCACTGACGAATGTACGCATCCCAGCATGTTCTTAGACACAACGTACACACGTTCATGCACGCAAGCACATACGTGTATGCGCGGTACACAGACAGACAGACAGAAAGATACACACACTCATCCTCTCTCTCTGTCTCTCTCATTTTCTGTGGTTATGTGCGTTTGAGTTTGATTTGTGTGTGTGGGGTGTGTGTGTGTGTGTGTGTGTGTGTGTGTGTGTGTGTGTGTGTGTGTGTGTGTGTGTGTGAGAGAGAGAGAGAGAGAGAGAGAGAGAGAGAGAGAGAGAGAGAGAGAGAGAGAGAGAGAGAGGAGAGAGAGAGAGAGAGAGAGAGAGAGAGAGAGAATTGTGGGTTGTGGGTGCGCGCACACACGCACAATTAATTGTGCGTGTCTCAAGCGCGACCATGCCTGCATGCTCAAGTTAGTGCGTGCGTTGGCGTGTGTATGTGTGAGCGCGTGCTGTTGCAATGTCTGTGAATGTATTCTAGAATAATGAGGTCATGTACAGCAAGCAGAGCAGACCTGCTGCTTACCTCACAACACGGTCTACCTCCCTCTGATGCCTTAAAAAAAAAATTTAACATAGCGAAACCAGCCCCATAGCGAAACCAGCCCCACCCCCTCAAAAAGGTTATTTTTTCGTCTAGTGTACTTCATTTCCAAACACACACACACATACACACAAACACGCTCGTACACACTTGCATACATGCACACGCACGCACTCAAGCACACAAACACATACACGTACATACATACATACAGACACACAGACACGCACACAAAAGCACAAAGAGAGATAGGGGAGAGAGAGAGAGAGAGAGAGAGAGAGAGAGAGGAGAGAGAGAGAGAGAGAGAGAGAGAGAGAGAGAGAGAGAGGGGAGAGAGAGAGAGATGAAGAAGACAGACAGACAGACAGACAGACAGACAGACAGACAGACAGTAGACAACAGACAGACAGAGACAGACAGACAGACGACAGACAGAGACAGACAGACGACATAGACAGACAGACAGACAGAGAGGCCGTACACCTGGCAATAAAATGAAAGTCACTGACATATAAGTAGCAAACCAACACCATATAAAAAAAAAACCCACAATACCTGTCACCTTCACAGAACAAAGTGAACATTGTCACCTAGATACAGGACACTGGCTACAAAAAGACGAAATAAAACAAAAATTTTACAGTGTGAAAGCAGAGTAGAAGTGAGGAGTGGATGTACAGAGGGAGAAGGGTGGGAAAGTCACAAGAGAGAGAGAGAGAGAGAGAGAGAGAGAGAGAGAGAGAGAGAGAGAGAGAGAGAGGAGAGGGGAGGGAGGGAGGGAGGGAGGGAGGGAGGGAGGAGAGGAGAGAGAGAGAGAGAGAGAGAGAGAGAGAGAGAGAGAGAGAAGAGAGAGAGAGAGAGACAGACAGACAGACAGACAGACAGACAGACAGACAGACAGAAGAAGACAGAGCAGACAGAGAGAGAGAGAGAGAGAGAGAGAGAGAGAGAGAGAGAGAGAGAGAGAGAGAGAGAGAGAGAGAGAGAGAGAGAGAGAGAGAGAGCTCGAAAGATTTATTTACAAAAATGCCACAGGCCCATACATGAATGAGGCTGCCGTACTATTTAGTGTTTTTTGTGAATCAAAATCAAAAGAGGCAGACAGACAGACAGACAGATAGACAGACAGATAGACAGACAGGCAGAGACAGACAGACAGAGAAACAAACGAACGAACAAACAAATACCTATGAAGGAAAAGATTCAGACAGACCCACAGCGAGACAAGTACCCCTGAACAGTTTGTGTATTCATTTTCCAAAAGGCAAAATGGACTTTAGGCAGGAAGACTAGTTTAGATACAGACTGACTGATTCTTCTCGATTTATTCTAGTGTTAGTCGCTTTCTGGGCCATCCATCTTCATCACGTCATTTTTACATGAACTATGCCGCCTCTCATCTTGTAGTAGGCCCTAATTACGAGCGATGTTCCAAAACTTCTTAAGGCTCCAGGCTTCTGGCCAAATGAGTTCAAATGCAACATCAAAGGTAGCCGTTTCTTTTTTTTACGCCAAATATTAATTTTCAGCGGTTAGCGGTTTTTGTTGGAATCGATGGTGAATGTTGCTGACCAATCGCTTCTTGAAATTGCGCTACGAAGCTCAAAAATCGCCATTTGGGGCTACGTTTACAACTGACCTCAAGAAAGGGTTAAAAATAGCTGATTCGTAAACAAGTTTTCGGAAAAAATATTCCAGAATGACTGCACTTCACAAAACTACTAACGTAATTGGTATAGTGAGTTCAAGTGGGAAAGGCAGGTCTGGAAGATGACACCAATGCTGGTTGGCCTTTTCCAACCATTACCCCCGAAAAACAGCGCTGTGGCACACAACTCGTAAGAGGAAATTCCTGATCCACAGTTAGAGACGCAGATGTCTTGGGTATGAAATATAAGCCCGAAATTAAAAAAAAGAAAAAAAAAGATCTTGCATGAACATTTTGAGAACACAAGTGATATATGTCTGAGAGGTACCACATGAATTCTGTGATGAGCAGGAGGGTAGGGTAAAGTGGTAGAATGGTGTCTGATATTGCTGAAGAAAATGACAGTAGACTGTCCAGATTGACATGGAAGGTCGTTGGTGGAGATAGAACCTGCGTTTACCAGTTTGATCCTGAAATCTAAACAAAACCACACGCCCAGTCTGGGCCTACCATTCCGCCAGCCAGTCATACGGATATTGCCAAAAGAGATAAGCCCAAACAAACAACATGGTTCACAGAAAGAGACACCAAGACAAGCCCTAAGCAGTACAGAGAAAAAAACAAATTTATTTATTTTATTTATTTTATTCTTTCATATGAAGGAAATGGGATAAATACTCTTGTACTTTTTTTTTACAATCCAGTTCCCGTGTGTGTGCATTTATGTAAATGTCATCTGTTCCCACCGCACACGACGGCCTACTCTTACGAAAAGCGGAACATGATTTAACGTGTGCGCAAGATGTTCTGCGTGCGTTCACACACGGGGCCTCGGTTTACAGACTCATCCGAAGGACTTTGGGGGAGAGTAGTGTCAGCACTTGATGTTAACTCCAGGAGAAAAATCTCCTCGACGGGAATCGAACCGGTCGTCAAATTGCGAGCGCAATGTTCTGCCACTAGGATATCCGGTCCAAACTGACATAAGGAGACAGAACCACAGGACTAAAACAACCGACAGAAATGCAGACGGGCCCATCATTATCCTATTATATAGAGAGGAATCAATAGCCCGAAACAACACTTAAGTATTGCCTTACTTCTGCCATACCGTCAAATAAAAACAGACTTTACCAGGACAGTCTGACAGTCACTTTCGTAAGCTACCAATTTTACTCGGGCTTTTTTCTTTTACCCGATATATTTCAGCTGTAGAGGGTTTTTCCCTTATTTTTTTTAAAGACAAGGTTGTGTGTGTGTGTGGTGTGTGTGTGTGTGTGTGTGTGTGTGTTGTGTGTGCGTGTGTGGTGCGTGCGTGCGTGCGTGCGTGCGTGCGTGCGTGCGTGCGCGTGTGTGCGTGTGTGTTGGGTGGGGAGTTGAATTCTCTCTGTCACTCAAACCTGTTAAAAAGACTTGAAAAAAGTGTTATATTGCACCTTGTAAAAATGACTGTCAGAGCTAGAGACATGTTTACTTGAACATGACCAAGTGTAAATCTATATCCCTCCGTCAGTAGCGTATTTTCATTACCTCCCCCCTCCTCACTATAATGCATTTCAAAGCAGTTTATATCACCGAATTTCCCTATTCTATAAAAATAAAGAATTGCACTGTGGTTTCGCTTGACCTTATTCCACTTGATTTTATCATTCAAATTTTAATTTCGTAGGAAGTTTCTCGTGTGACTGAGTTACTGAGCTGTGAAAAAATGATACAAGAGCTAGCCCACTGAACTGAACCAGATGTGCGCGCATGTGTGTCAAGTCAAGTCAAGTCAAGTCAAAATTTTATTTTCAGATGGTACATTGAGTAAGCATCGATTTGCTTTTTTCATCAAGCCATCTCTCTAAAAAATAAATAATAATAAAATAAAAAATAAATAAAAAGCAGAGAAAAACATTTCACCAACATTAATTAATCAACATGATTTCAACAGCCTCAAAAATACAATATGCCTGTGTGTGTGTGTGTGTGTGTGTGTGTGTGGTGTGGTGTGTGTGTGTGTGTGTGTGTGTTGTGTGTGTAAAGTGGGGGTGGGTGTGTGAGTGAGGTAGTGGGGCGGGTGGATGTGTGTGTGTGTGTGTGTGTGGTGTGTGTGTGTGTGTGTGTGTTGTGTGTGT
>CM060333.1:42433022-42443022 GCA_030674155.1 Stramonita haemastoma | reverse complement strand
AATGTCAGAGAAACCTCTGGCAGAAAGTTCCCAGAGTAACGATCACATTATGCACACACACACACATGCACAGACACACAGACAAACATACACATAGACATATATACAGACACACAGATTGACACAGACGCACACATTACACAGACATAGACACACAGACAGACAGACAGACAGACAGACAGACAGACAGACAGACAGACACACACACATACACACACACACACACAACACACACACACACACACACAACACACACACACACACACACACACACACACGCACTGAGAGACAGACGCAGAGAGAGAGATAGAGAGGACAGAGACAGAGAGAGACAGAGAGAGATAGACAGAGACAGAGAGACACAGACAGACAGAAAGACTGAGGCAAACAAATAGGGAAACGAAGAGCCATATTGACTGAATAACGATCAGATCATGCATTCCGGAAGCATCACATTGTGATGCACACGCACACAAGTGTGCGTGCGTGCACGCGGACGCGCACACACACCTCTCCACACACACACACACACCCACACACACACACACACAGACAAGACTCTAATGAAAAAGGGGGAACCTTGTGAAATAGTCGAAAAAACAGGAAGATAGCCATAGTTTTGCACAAATTCTCACCCCCACCCCCTCCCGGTCCCAGTACGTATACTTTGCTGTTTTTTCCTTTACTTTTAATAAAACGGCCGGCTCAGTAAGTTTTAAGATGAATTAACTCTTAACTTCACAGTTGTGAAGAAAAGAAAAATTACAATGAAAGCCACTTTTAATGACGTGACAGATCTTAACAACGTCAGTGATGTTCCTAACAACATTTTTTAAATGAAAGATAAGGGAAAAACAGGAAAGGGACATTTTTTTTAATAGCAAGAAAGAAAAAAAAAGTATCAAGAGATACACTGCACCTTCCATCTCAACTAAAATGTCTAGGATGGGCCGACAGTAAAACGGCGATAAAGACAAACAAGCAAATTCCAGCGTACCTTCTCAAAACCATGTCTCTGACTGCGGTGGAAAGGTGTCCGCACTCGCGCACGTGCATGTGTGCGTGCATGCGCGCGCGTGTGAGTGTGTGTGTGTGTGTAAAGGTGTGTGTGAATATGTGTGTGTAAAGTTGTGTGTGTAAAGTTGTGTGTGTAAAGGTGTGTGTGTAAAGATGTGTGTGTAAAGGTGTTGTGTGTAATGGTGTGTTTGCGCGCGCGCGCGCGCGCGCGCGTGTGTGTGGTGTGTGTGTGCGTGTGCGTGTGTGTGTGTGTGTGTGGTGTGTGTGTAAAGGTGTGTGTGTTGGGGGTGGGAGGTGGGAGGGACTGGCCTAGAGGTTAAAACATCGAACTTGTGATCTGAGGGTAACTCAAGAGTGCAGGCTTAAGCCGTTGCTGAGATATCCTGTTGGATATATTTTCAACTTGGAATCTATTCTGGTTCCGACTCCAGTTTCCTGCAAGTCCTTCAGATGAAATTGCTCCCCAGGAGTCTATCAGAATAAATAGCATCCCCACTGTCTGAAGATTCTGTGCTAGGATATCCCTCTTTTCTATCCCTCCATTTGTTTCTTCCTTGTTCCTTTCCTTCCTGTCACCTCGTTCTTGTCTATGTTCTGCCTTCTTGATCCAATTTCCTACCTTTTTTCTAGAGACTTAAAAGATAACGATTCTCTTCCATACCAAAGTTAGGTGCGCTGGGCCTGACTCGTCAGGCGCTTAACGGCAGTGTAACGCATTTTCGCTCATATGACAGACGACAACAACAGCTGCTGTCTGAGCGTTCGACGACAAAGAAGAAGATGAAACTACAAGCCAAAGCCCCTTGATCAGCACTCAGGACACCTTGTGTCGGCACACATTAAAAACCCATCCACCTTCTATCAAGGGTAGGCAAGCTATAGCCGATGGTATGAATGTCACAAACCCTTTGAACAGGGAATCTGTGACCTGGGGAGCGAAGGCCTTTGCTATGGTCTACATTGCCATAGAATCAAGACTTGAAAAAGTCAGAGCTGTACTCTAAAGCCGATGACTCCTCAAGAAGAAGGCTGGTCAAGTCATCAGTAGCTGTGGAATATCCCACTTATGCTACACAGCGTCTGTAACTTCTATGTAAGATGAAAAAGATTCTTGATAAAGAGGAATGGAAGTAGTTGTTAAACACGGAGATGGGGATTTCTTGAAATACACTTGGCATTAAACCTGAATCGTACATTGCATGCACCCAAGTGCGTTGACAAAAGCCTCGAATGTTGATCAAACGTGTGTGGCACAAACAAGACCTTTTTTGTTGCTCAAAACAATCACAGTATGTGGCAGACATTGTTTTAACTCATTTTCTCCTAAATCCTAAAAAGAGATGCGGGGAAACAGAGGTTGTGTGTCTGATATGTGCGTTTGTCTTATAGAGAGGAGCTAAAGACCATGTAAAAGTTGTCCACAGTAAAATCAATTAGCAGAAAACTTTTCCTTCATGTGTGTATATTCACGGAGATAAGATTCTAAAAATGATAAAACAAACAACAAAATGAGATGGCACTGTGATGTGGTAACAGACGGTACGATTCTACTATGAATACCAACTACAAGAATATGTTTTGACAGTTAAACAACATTATTATGTTACATAGTAATACGACACATGACGTTTCAGTAGTATTCAGTATATTACATGCTTGCAAGAAAATAAAGCTTCTTACTCTGTTGCCGCGTGTATCCATGGAAGCTGTGAGCGCAGATGAAGCTGAATACCGCTATATCCTCAACAGACTGATCCGCCACTTGTCATCCCAAATCACATGGCCACTTGGTGGATTCAGACTCAACACAGCCAGTAGATGGGAGCAGGTTTGAAGATCTGTCATGTACACTATTTTCTCCTCAATGAAAATTCTGTTCTGATTTTTGTTTAGAACAGTGCTGTTGACCATCTCTGCTTCATTAT
The DNA here is from genome assembly GCA_030674155.1 of Stramonita haemastoma. Taxonomy (NCBI): domain Eukaryota; kingdom Metazoa; phylum Mollusca; class Gastropoda; order Neogastropoda; family Muricidae; genus Stramonita; species Stramonita haemastoma. The sequence continues at coordinate 42,440,080 of CM060333.1, read as the reverse complement.
TTAACGACTTGATCTATATAAGGTTTGTCGTTTTTCAAGATTCTAGTTGTATTCTTTTCATTGTTTGAAAAACCAACATTTTTTCTTCAAATGTCTATAGATATGACAATAAAATTTTCTCACGATCCCTCTGGGTTTTTTTTTCTCACTAATTACGACAAAACGAGTGGATATTAGTTCTCATTCAAATTTTGAACTATCTTTGATGAGTTTTTACAAAATATTCTCTAGAATATTTCCTGTCGTTTCCTAATCAAAAGCAAGTAGGAAGAAATATTTTCTCCTATTCGCGGTTATGACAGGCGATAACACTTTTTTCCAGGTGTGGGATCCCCTCATTTTAGAAGTTGAAGACACAGGGGAGTAAAAAAAATAATAAATTACTTTTTCCAAATTAGTGCACCACACAATATTTTTACCATCTTGCAGCTTCCTTATCGATAGTCACAAAGAAAAACCACCTCTTTGACGATCCCAAACCTAGTTCCACGCTTCTCTCAGTGCCAGAGACTGCCAAGTCGGGGGGCTTCCCCAGTGTTATCTGTCGAAACAGGGGTATAACCCGGCGCCTGCACTGCACACTGCTGGCCGCACGAAAACGTATCTGCCGAGTGCTAGGCTACTGCGGGGATGAATCACAGCTTTCTGTCTCACTGGGTACGCACTCAGACAGGCAGCCTTCGGCGCGCGATCAGGGTCCGTCCCCCCTCTCTTCACCTTTTTTCTTGTTTTTGTTTAGGGTTTTTACTCTCTCTCTCTCTCTCCTCCTCTCCCTCTCCTCCTCCCCCTCTCTCTCTCTCTCTCTCTCTCCCTCCCTCTCTCTTCCTTCACCGCCTCTCCCCTCTGTGCTTTCTCTAGCTTCAGGTGCAGGGTAGTAGGTCTATAACAAGGTGCATGTCAGACTGTGTAGATTGCGAGACTATGGTTCGTTACTGACTGAGTATGAGGCTTGACATTGTCTCGTATTCTGATGGTTGGGTTGTGTGTGTCTGTGTTGGTGTGTGTGTGTGTGTGTGTGTGTGTGTTGTGTGTGTGTGTGTGTGTGTGTGTGTGTGTGTGTGGTGTGTGTGTGTGGTGTGTGTGTGTGTGTGTGTGTGTGTGAAAGTCAATGTCAAAATCAAAATGTTCTTCCTTTCTGCGTGCGTGCGTGCGTGCGTGCGTGCGTGCGAGAGAGAGAGAGAGAGAGAGAGAGAGAGAGAGGAGAGAGAGAGAGAGAGAGAGAGAGAGAGGAGAGAGAGAGAGAGAGGAGAGAGAGAGAGAGAGAGAGAGAGAGTTTGTATGCGTGTGCACAAACATGTGTATAAATTATGTGTGTATCAAAATCAAAGCAAAGCATCTTTGATATCTCCAAGAAAACTTTGAGGTGTCACTCATTTCAAACATGTAAAGCAAACATTAGTAAGGAATTAGTGTGTGAGAGAGTTTAAGTGTGTGCGCGTGCGTGCGTGCGTGTGTGTGGTGCGCTTGCGTGAAAATAAAAGTCCCAGTCAAGTTCAAAATAAAAAATCCCATTCTGGTGTTGTGAGTGTGTGTGTGTGTGTGTGTGTGTGTGTGTGTGTGTGTGTGTGTGTGTGTGGTGTGTGTGTGTGTGTGTATATATATATATATATATAGAGAGAGAGAGAGAGAGAGAGAGAGAGAGAGAGAGAGAGAGGAGGGGGGGGGGGGGGGGGGGAGGGGGGAGGGAGGAGAGGGAGAGGAGGAGGAGGAGAGGAGAGAGGAGAGAGAGAGAGAGAGAGAGAGAGAGAGGGCAGAGACAGAGACATAGACAGACAGACAGAGACAGAGACTTCTTGACACTCTCACTATTTCCTAAGAATGACAGCACTGCTACTATTATCTACTGGGTTCGTTAAACACCAAATACTATAGCCATTGAATCTGATCCATAGAGACACAAATACTGTGCTTAGCCAATACACACGGTCACTCTGATAGCCTACTTTGAGAAGCCATAGCAAAAGCAAACAAACAACTATAAAACCGAATCAAAACAAACAACAACCAAAACAACAACCAAACAACACATCAGCAACAGCTAATACAGGAGAAACTGTTTACGCTCAAATGATGATAACACATTACTCTCAGCATTGTGTAAGAGACAAAGTTTAAGCTCCCTTTTAGTAATGTTTTGCCGGTAGGTTTACATTCATAACATTACAAAACCATTTTTCGGGCTTCACTCAGACAGAAAAACATTTATCAGCAAAGTTGCATCAGAGGGTACAGACATTTTGACACACGTCTTCACAGCGTACAACTTATATTATAAAAAAAAGTCTAACCAAAAATAACTGGACTGTAAGGGAGAAATGAAGCACGGATAAAGGTAGTGGAAGGGAAAACTGAATCATGGAGCGAACTGTTGGCACAAGCTGTGTAACTAATTTGGCATGCAGTAACAATAATGCTTGATTTATGTTCTTTGCACTTTTTTCTTCGTCGTTGCTTGGCAATAACTCTGCGGTTGATTATTGGTGAGATTTTTGCACAGGCGACCGTTTTATGCTAGTTTGGGTGGGTGTTTTTTTTCGTGTTTTTTTACCATGAAGTTAGACACACTTTAAGGACATATGTCCTAAACATGACAAGAGTGAAAATGAGGGTTTTCTTTGGTGATCAAATCCTACCGGCACACGATGACCCACTCTTCTTCGAAAGGACTAATGGGGTTAATGTGCCTGCAAGACTGATATGTATGTGTGCAGGCAATGGAGCAAGTCTTCAGCAACCTGGCGGCCACAAAGTAACGAGAATGGCGAAGCCCCAGACTGTCGCTTGGATCAAATGTCAAACGTCTAATTCCGTCTGCCAGTCAGGCCCCAGCTGCACACTGATTGTTCCGGCAATCGCCTGCAAGACGTCCTTTTTGGTTTGGTTTGTCTCGTTAGGGTAGTGTTCAATCACTTGGCCATGAATTACTGTTCCACCGCGTTGCGCCGAATCGCTTTACATTGTAATGAACTGAATTGTATTTTGCTGTGTTGTAATGCGTTGCATAATTCGTGTTGTCTCATGTCGTGTCTAAGAGTATGAAATAATCACAGAATTCCGCAAGTAACACCCATACTGTGGCCACTTTTTTAAAAAAATCTGTGCTTAGCATATTTTTTAAGGTATTTAGCTTGTGTCTTATCTTAAACAAGGAACACGACTTCTGTTTATTCCACAATAGAAGACATGCAAGTTGAAGCCAATGGTAGTTATGTAGAGACCATCCACTAGCTACTACGATAGATACAAAGGAACAAACGAAAACGCTTCCCCAAGTAAAGCACGGCCCCAGGTTGTTCTAATACTCTCTGTCTGACATGTGCATCGCAGCAAAGGCATCTAAAATGCACACGTGCAAACTAGCTTTTTTGCTCAGACCTCTGTTGATGTGTAATACGCCACACACAACGTACAGTCTAAAGCTGTCTGGCTTTTGTGGCTGTGGGGTCTTCTGTCTGAGGGCTTGTTTGCATTTGCGCCCCCGCACTTTTGTCGACTTTTACCCCAGATAGTGGGTAGCTCAAGAATCAATGATTTGAAGTTATACGTGCCTTTTCACTTTTGGAAAAGCGAAGTTTGTCTCTGTTGTTTGTGTTGCTTAAATACATTTTCATTTATTAATAAAAGTCTACATCCATGCTGTACCAGAATCGATTCCAAAGAAAACTGGTCAAGACACGTTGAATGAATGGGCCATGTCCATGCTATAAATAGTATCCATATCAATGTTTCATGTCCACGAAAACTCCATAAAAAGATCTACAGCTACTCTCCCGTCCACCCAACCCCCGTTACACCTTCTTCCTAAAATATGGGAGACCACCATGCAGTGTGATTCAGAAAATGAAATGTGGTAAAATAAAACGGGAATTGAATGGGACTGGGCAATGAAAGTTTCTCAGTCTGGCCATGGCCTTGCAACCCCTTTCTCAAAGCTAGCACACCTGCACGCTTTCTCCTTCTCTCTCCCCCTTGTTGTCTAATTACACTGCAGTGTCTGCCAACATATTTTCTAGGGGCCTAGGCTAGTGCGTGACTGGCAATCTTAACTACAGTGATTTTGGCACACATGGAGTGTGAAAGCGGTGGTGCACTGACCTGGCTCATACCACACACAGGTCTGTTCACAGCAGAGAAATGCCAGACCTCAAGCCGCTCGTCTGTTATGGCTCAGCTCAGAGGGAGAGAAGGGATGGTCTGTGTGGTGGATGGGCACACGGGGAAAGAATCCCTAGTTTGTGTCCTACTATAGGGAAGCAATAAAGGTGAAAAGCTCTTTACCTGTCCGTCAGGGAAGTCCATATGGGCGTCTTCAGCTTCGTGCCTCTCCGTGTTGCTGCAACACACAAACAGTCAGGGCACCGTTATTAGGTGGAGTTTTGCTTTTGCTTCCAGTGTACACACAACACCTGGTTTTCAAACTCTTCTTCACTGTACACCGGTCATGCACAGGTTAACTACCTGCTCAAAACATTTCTCAGAGACTTTCTGCCTTCAGTTTTACTTTTTTTTTTTACTTCCACACACCTACCTTCAATTTCTTTGTTTATTGTTTTGCTTTGAGCTGTTTTGCTTTATTGTGTTCATATAACTCCTTTGTGTTTCTTCTGTCTCCTGCGGGGACAGAACAGAAACTCTCTCTCTCTCTCTCTCTCTCTCTCTCTCTCTCTCTCTCTCTCTCTCTCTCTCTCTCTCTCTCTCTCCCCCTTTACATAATTATCAAATGTAATACATCGTATGAATTATGAAGTACTCTGTAAGCAAGTACCCAAACCAAGTCTGTAGAGGGATTTAAAAAAAAGTATATTTTTACATGTAGATAAGGCCTCCAGGACAGGTTACAGTTTCCTGAGGTTTTGCACAAAATTGATGCAATGCGCCTAGTTAGACGAAACAAAAATAGAGGGGGGGGGGGGGGGGGGAGAGAGAGAGACAATGCAACAACAAACAACAGCGTAGCTAAACTGAACCCGAGGTGGCCTATTACCAGAAAAGTACAATTCGAGAAAAAGAGAATACACACTGGAAAAAGAAAGTCAATGAAGCATTCATATACTCTAGGGCTTTGTTTTGGAAGGGAGCCTACGTTTCCAACCCAAATCCAACAAAGCGGCCTTCCCCCAAGCTGACAAAACCCATGCTTTGAGTTTGTTTACTTGTTTCACAAGTTTGAAGGCAGAACTGCTGCAAGATTAATGAATGGATTAAAAGCACAGATCATGGACGTTGTATCAATACAGTTTTTTGGGTTTTTTTTTTGCAAGCTGACTGAACTACTTTTTGTTTTATACTTTGATTTTAACATAAGTTGAGTATTCCTTTTTAACTTAGCATTTCAATCAGTTCACTGAATATTATCATTTTAATAATTTCGTATATGACTTTGATCTATCATGCATTAAAATTTCCTTAGTTGTGAATTTTGTCTCTTTTTTTTTAAGTGCAAAAGACTGTATTTGAAAGTGCAGTGCACTGTTTAAACCTCACATAAAGAAAAAAAGGGAATTACTATTCATATTGAAATACACACTTAAGTGTGTGTGTGTGTGTGTGTGTGTGTGTGTGTGTGTGTGTGTGTGTGGTGTGTGTGTGTGTGTGTGTGTGTGTGTGTGAATAAAGTACATATTATAAAGCACATAAAATTAAGTCAAAAGCACACGCAATTCTTTTTTTTAAAGAGCATAAGTCAGAATAAACAACATACATGTGAAAATCTCAACGGATTCCTCAACCTGCAAACCAGATGTGTTGGCAACATGTCCCTAACATAAACCAAACAACAACAAAAAAAAGAGATCATTTGGATTAAACATGAAACAGCAGTTAATTCCCTCTCAGTGTGCGCATGAACCTAACTAAGCACATACCTTTAAAATAAGCACGTGTATGCACTCACAGTTATGGCATGTTAACGCTTTTACGTTTGCTCATTAGTGAGTGTGTGTGTGTGTGTGTGTGTTTTGTGTGGTGTGTGTGGGGTGTGTGTGTGTGTGTGTGTGTGTGTGTGTTGGGGTGTGTTGTGTGTGGCGCGCGCGCGCGCGCGCACTTTTTCTTGTGAAGAGCATTCATAGATTATTCTTTAACTATGACAGATAAAAATGACTACAATGACATCTTGCCACTGTATATAATGAAAATGTTAATTAAATGGGGTGGGTTTTTTTCCCCTTCTCCTGGTCTTTCTTCTGCTTACGAAAAAGTGAAATGGTTGTCTTTTTCTTCTTTTTCTAACCTTCTAATCATTATCACTGAGATGATGACGACAATTCTCCTTCATCAAAAGCTCGGACGCAACTAATGTTGTCCCTTATACAAGCGAAACTACGTTGCGCAAACCGTTAAGTGTCCTGACAAGTCAGGCCCAGCACAGCCGACTTCTGCGGGGGAGATAACTGTTATCTTCTAAGTCTCCCTGGCAAGAAAGCAGGAGAGTGGACCTAGAATGCAGAAAATAGGCAAGAAAGAGGTGACAGGAAGGAAATGAACAAGACAGTACGTAGCAAAGAAAGGGGGTTGGAAAGAGGGAATTTCAAGGTTAAGCCATTTTATTACAGGTAGAGAGAGAGAGAGAGAGAGAGAGAGAGAGAGAGAGAGAGAGAGAGAGAGAGAGAGAGAGAGAGAGAGAGAGAGAGAGAGAGAGAAACAATATTTTTCTCAGGATTTTCAGGTTTTGGTTTTCCGGAAAAAAAGATGTCACTGCAAGCAGAATATTCAATACATGTTACATCATACCTTTCAAGTTGTTACCTTCCAAAATGTATTTACAGTATAATTATAACCGATGAACTGGCGAGTCCTCAAGTACATGCCAAGCATGCTGTAGCCCACTAAAAGCTGACACACTTTTTTTAAAGGGGTCTGCACAACGTTCATCGGCACACGAAAGCAAGGAATGTACTGAAAACTGCATAAAAGTCGACACAGAAATCCCTAAATCTTGCTTTTTTCCAACATCCACTGCTCAGATCAGCGACTTCATGGCTCTTTAAAGTCAAAGGGTTTCTCCATTCGACCAAAACACCTTTGGAAGGGATAGGAAGAAGGGCAGAGAAAATTGGTGG
>CM060333.1:42425522-42428022 GCA_030674155.1 Stramonita haemastoma | reverse complement strand
CCTCTGCTGGTAAACAAACAAAAGGAATGTATTCCAGGAATGCTTGTTCTGTCCAGCGAATGTTAATAGGGTAAGGAAAAGAAAGACATGAGCTTCATCATCTGTTAGATCTGCTTGCGCTTATATTTTCTCGCAAACACCGATGATAAAGAAGATTTTCACATACAACTATCAAAAATGCATCTAATTAGGAGTGCACTCAACTGACTGTTTACGAAAATATGCACACACATGCAAATGCAAATATACATGGATCGGGGGGTCTAGAGGTAACACGTCTACCTAGAAAGCGAAAATTCCTGGTTCGATTCGGGTCCGGATTCAATCACTGTTCGCGCCCGAAACTTTTCCCCCATCCACCAGACCTTAGAGGTGGTCTGGGTACTAGTCCTTCGGATAAGTCGATAAGCCGAGTTCCCGTTTTGCAACATGAATTTAGCGCCCGTAAAAGAACCTACGGCAACAAGAGGGTTGTCCCTGGCAAAATTTTGTAGAAAAAGCCACTCTGATAGGGAAACAAGTACACATACTGATAGGAAAAGAAAATAAATAATGGGTGGCACTGCTCTTGTGGCTATGCATTTCTCCCGCGGACAGCATCCTACGCAAAAACTGCCATGACATAAAGTGGTATGCAATACTAATACAACTACAAATACGCACTTCCCCTTGGACATACATCTGCACACACACGCATGCACATACACACTCACATGCACGAGTACATAATTTATATGCACATAATATGCACGAAATCGAATTGAAACATATATTGAAACGTGAATCAAAGCGTATACGTGCAGAGACACAGACGCAGAGACAAAGACACATACAGACACGGCGACGCGCGCGGCGCGCGCGCGCGCACACACACACACACACACACACACACACACACACACACACACACACACACACACACACACACACACACAGCACTCACACAGAGCACTTCAACGAATTGTAATATAACTGCTGTCGTTTCTTATCACTGACAAATCTGTCAGCCCGGCATTTCCAAAGCATTTTTTACGACCGTTGGTAACTACAAAAAAATTCACTTTGCAGTCCGCGAGAAGCACCATGAATTGCAACGTCGGCTATATTTTTCTTCAAGATGACTGATTTATTATACGACATAGAACTTTTCGAGCGGGTCATGTATGCATTGGCTTTTATCCAATCGATGCGAACGAAAACCAATGTTCAACATTTTCATAGATCAGATTAAAGATGTGTGGAGCACATTTAGAAATTTACGGAGATAGTGTTAGTAGATTTTGATGACATTTTAACACATCTTCTAACAACAATCAGTGATACCAACAGGGGAGACTAACAACCATATAGCAGGTAAGAAAAAGAAAGGGGGGGGGGGGGGGGGGGGGCACTGTAAATTGTCCTATTGATAAATTGACTTGGTGTTTCCTTCAACTCCTAGAGCAATCGTTGGAACATTGAGCTGATATTTAGGCAGTGTATCATGATTCAATTGAAGCTGATGGAGCTCATGCCTCTCGGTGACAGAGTGCATGCTGGGTATATTGGCACTTTTCATGCTACCGGCCACAACTGGCCTACTCTTCTACGAAAGGTGGATAGGATTTAAAGTGAGCGCAAGATGTTCTTCGTGCTTTTGCGTAATTATTGGACCTCAGTTTATAATCTCATTAACTTTAAAGGACACCAAGAGGAGTAAGTACCAATAATAACTCAAAAGGGAAAACCCCTCAAGCGGACACATAATCGCAGATTCGAATTCACGGTCTTAGTTCAGGTCAGATCATGAATGAAACGTTCAAATCATAATTTTTTGTCCCCACTTTCACATTCTCATGCTGATGGCGCTAAAGATACTACGTCATTACTCAACAACAGTTAAGTAATAGTGCACTTTTATATTCAGATTTTAGACACGATTGTTTATACAATGATTTTTGTGCATAATTGTTGTATCATTAAAGAGCGGAAAACAATTTAAAAGAAGCATTGCAGCTTGCTTCATATATAGTCCATTTTCTTAAACATTATTCTTTGCAACAGACACACTTGCAAACACATACTCCACAAGCACAGACACTTCATCCGACATTATCACAGACAGCCACCAGGACAGACAGACAGACAGACAGACAGACAGACAGACAGACAGACAGACACACTCTCTCTCTCTCTCTCTCTCTCTCTCTGATATAATACATAAAAACAGACATACAAACATACACACGTTAACCATCCCCAGACAAACATTTTGAGACAGAAACACCAAGTACAAAAATTCTCCATGATCTCACCTTGAAGACGCAGCAGCCCCAGGCCCCCAGAAGGCACTGTCCGAATCAGTCGACGACGACAGACTGGACGACGACCACGACGGTTCAGCGCTAGCACCACCCTCCCCCCTTCCCCCGCACTCTGCCCGCCTCCTCTCCCTAACTGAAAAGTCACACTTTTATTCTCCGCCCTGCTACCACCGTCTGGGTAACCTCCCAGACCGTCA
>CM060333.1:42385522-42418022 GCA_030674155.1 Stramonita haemastoma | reverse complement strand
AACACATATCAAACCAACAGGTTTCCTTGACATTTTCCCCTCCATGTATAAGCCAATGGCCTTTATGTGAATAAATCATTCCAGTTCGAGTCTCTCTCTCTCTCTCTCTCTCTCTCTCTCTCTCTCTCTCTCTCTCTCTCTCTCTCTCTCTCTCTCTCTCTCATTTCTATGATGTTACAACGATTTTTTATGGTTTTTTTTTTTTTTTTTTTTTTTCATAAAGTTGCAGTTGATTTGTTTTCATTGTTATGATTTTCTTTGATTGAGGGCTGGATGTAAACAAGCCATTATGTGTGCTTATTCTTATCCCTTAATAAAAGTGTTTCAAAGTGTTTCAAAGTGTTTTTCTCTCTCTCTCTCTCTCTCTCTCTCTCTCTCTCTCTCTCTCTCCTCCTCTCTCTTCTCTCTCTCTCTCCTCTCTCTCTCTCTCTCTCTCTCCCTCTCTTTCTCTCTCTCTCCCCCTCCCCCCCTCTCTGTTATGGGAAGCCCCACCATCTATTGTGAAGCGGTACAGAATGGTTGTGGTTAGAGCCCTGGACTGTAATCTGAGGCCGAATAGATGAAAACAATCACAGTTGTATGACTTCAGTTATCGAAGCTGACAACTGCTGTCCGACAAAATCGTGACCAAGACACGCTGCTTTAAAGTTCAAGTACGCTGCTGCTCTAATGGCTCCTCACAGAAAAGCCAAGAAGCAACCCTGAAATTTAAGGACTCACCTGTGTGGCAACACTGTCTGATTCCACGTCTCTCTGGACCAGTCTCCAAATGTCCCACAAGTCTAGCTGTCTGGCTTGAGTACTGCTGTTAACAGCCTCCTGGGTAGCATGAAAAAGAAGGGTCTTCAGCTGCTTCTCCATTCATTTAATTTTCCATCCTTCCATCCATTTGTTCTTTTCTCTTTTCATTCTTTCATGCACTCTTCTGTTTGCTCATTCATTTCATTCATTTTTTTGTTGGTAGGTCTGTCTGTTTCTGTGTTCATTCATCTATTCCTTCTTCTATGCGTTTTCTTTTTGTTTGTTCGTTTTATTTTTCACTCCTCAGCTAGAACTTGGAGATTCCCCACTGGTAAGACTTGGCCTGTTGGACTAATTGCCTTCTATTACCGTAGCCGTATTCCAACTTCGGGGATGATGTCTAAACACATCAGTGTGCATGCAGTTTTTTTAATTTTGTCATCTGTTTCCATCGGAACATTATGGCCTACTCTTCCAAATAGTGGAACGGGCCTGAATGGTGAAAGGATATATGATCATATGAAGCAATGAGTACAACTTTATTAGGTAGTCTCAAAGTCGGTGTACTCTCCCATAGCATAATCACCAGTGTGGAAAATGGCCTCCTGAGCATCCTCTTGTAAATCAGTATCATCCTCATCACCATTGATCATCATGCGATGAAAAAAATGGTATGGCAGACACAGATTCATTAGCCCCTGTTGCTCTGGTCTCTACCGTTAAAGCTTTCAGTATTTAGAGATTCATGGAGGACAGCCGGGGGGGGGGGCACTATGGTGTATGGTGGTTACCACCTCAGATGAATGTCTCACTCAGTCCAGCTTCGTGAAAACTTTCGTAGTGTCGTCAGCAGAGGACGTAGCGTGTAGTGTCTGTGAATGCTGGGTCAGAGCAGGCTACACTGAACACCACCGAAATAATCCAACAGCAGTATAGGCCTTATGGTAGCCTAAAATGGATAACCATCTCATAAACTAATAGCAATGAAATAACGGCCTGTCAAACCTCGGTATAGATGGGGTGGTGAGGTCAGAATAAGCCGTGTGGGTACACCAATAATGGTACATTACAGAACACAGGTTAAAAAAGAAAAAGATACATAAGCAAAAAAAACAAAAACCAAGCTCGTCAAAAAGACAACACACGCAAAGAAAAAGCAACAAAAACAGAGTAAAATTAAAAGAGACAAAACGTGAAAAAAGAAAGAAAAGAAAGAGACTGAAACGAAAAAGAAAGAAAGATTGAAAGCTGGTGCAGTTACCTCCAGCTTGGAACATCGATGTCTTTCACGTTCCAGTTGCAGAGTGGCCTCCTGAGCTTCCTCTTGTAAATCAGTAATCTTCACTGGTGCGTGAGAAGAAGAAAAAAACAACTGCTATTGTTAGAGGACCAGGGTCTGACAAAACAGATAAAGAGACAGCACAGGAAAAAGACTCTCTCTCTCTCTCTCTCTCTCTCTCTCTCTCTCTCTCTCTCTCTCTCGCGCGCGCGCGCGCGCGCGCGCGCGCTCTCGCACGGCGCTCGTGCGTGCGTGTGTGCGTGCGTGCGTGTGTGCGTGCGTGTGGAGACAAGAATAGAGAAAGTGGCATAAACAGGACGACAAGAAGGGAGAGAATGGAGAGAGAGAGAGAGAGAGACAGAGAGAGAGACAGAGAGAGACTGAGACAGAGAGACAGAGAGAGAGAGACAGAGAGAGAGAGAGACAGAGAGAGAGAGAGAGACAGACAGACAGACAGACAGACAGACAGAGAGACAGAGAGACAGAGAGACAGAGAGAGAGAGAGAGAGAGAGAGAGAGAGAGAGAGAGAGAGGGCAGTCAGGCAGGCAGGCAGACAGACAGACAGATGAAACGGGAGTTTCCGATCAGTTAGGGGTAGAGTTGGAGATTAATCTCAGTCGCGATTAAGTCACTGAGTAATTCTCTGATTTTTATGCTTTACAAGTAATGCCCTTTCAATATATGGCATAACTTTTAACATGGGTTTGTAAACAAAATGTCATCAATTTCTACCCCCATGTCCCACCTTAAGCCAAGCAATCACTGCACTGTATGGAGCCTAGTATTAATGTTCTGTGGTTTTTGCTTTGTGTGCTATAATGTGTGTGTGTGTGTGTGTGTGTGTGTGTGTGTGTGTGTGTGTGTGTGTGTGTGTGTGTGTGTGTCTCTCTCTCTCTCTCTCTCTCTCTCTCTCTCTCTCTCTCTCTCTCTCTCTCTCTCTCCCTCCCTCCCTCCCTCCCTCCCTCCCTCTCCAAATCATTCGTAAACACTGGAAAGTTTTCTGACCTTTAACGGCAAAAAACCTGTTAACCTTGCATCTGTAATTATGATATGTGTCCAAAACAGAGACTGACCTATCAAAGCAGTTGAACTTATCCAGGTAGGTTCAAATGCTCGCAGAAGGTTCCAAAAATTCTGAACCACTCCTAATGCACGAAAAGGGAGGAAGAAGGTAAAAAGTTCATTAAAAGCTGGATGGGGTTTTTATGAAACTAAACAGTAGCATTAATTATATAAAGCCCTGATTTGTATACTGGGCATACATAAGTGTACATATCTAAAAGCATTTATGGGTATCTGTGTTTGTATATGCATACATTTTCAAATACAAAAGCGACATATATAATGATAAACAACGCAAAATACTAGTTCTGAGCATACGAAACATTAAAAAAAGAGAGACTAATTAGGAAAAATAAAACAGACTGCTAAAACCAGAGAGAAACTGATTTATTCTAAAAAGATAAAACGCAAGCAACAAGCAACAAACAGATAAATAATCAGAACAGGAAAAAAAATCCAGCGTTCCAGAACATCTGAACGACATCAGACTTGATGCCCCTTCATCCATAGTCATGAAGTTTTCCGAACTCTCTGACCTATGACAACTCCTCTTAAACACATCACCCATTCCATTTGCATCACTTTGCACACAGGCGTACAAGGAAATGGGCTTAGCACAGCGGTTCGAACAATAGTTTCCCCCAAAGTATAACTTAAACACGACTGACGATGGTTGCCAAGCAGATAATTATCTTTTATTGGCTTCCATTGAAGGCACCACCAAAGTTGTCAGCTGATTACTCCTAGAATCATTTGAGGTTTGTTTTCTAATACAATGTGCATTGACTCAGTCAGACCTGGCGGAGTATATCCATAACCAGGACAGTATGTTTGTATCATCCATTCCTCTGATCATACATATCCTAGTCTTCTACCAAATGTGGATGGGTTTTAACGTGCTTGCAAAGAGCTGTGCGTGTGTCCGCACATGGAACATCAGTTTATATTCTCATTCAGTTTATATTTTCATTCAAGGGACTTGCGCTTGAATGGATTCGAAATCAACAACTTGGGGGAGGGAAGTCCTTCAAACGGGCAGCTTAGTCGGATTTGCACACTCAGCTCCCATCAAATCATGAGTTTGACAGTGTTAACCCAGAGTCATTTCAGCATGGTAGGAAGGACAGCGAGGGAGGGCAGATGGGCCCCATTTTCATGATGCCGAGTTTAGAGACGCTATGATCTTTAAAACCTCACTGCCTAATGACCACCTAAATTACAAAGCATCTTTACCTTTTCACCTGCAAGCAGAGAACACCGATTTAATCTGCTGTTTAATCCGTATATAGTACTTTTATCCCCAAAAGACTTTCATTTCTCAGTTTGATTTCGTCTGTTTTCATGTTATTTGGCAGCATGTTTATAGGTGACACTATTTTAAGACATATATTCAATCCCAAAATAATATGGTGAAATGTCACAATCGTTAGCAAAAAAGTTCAGTCTGTCTACTTCGATTGTACTCTTTTATACTTTTGGCCCACCCCTTCTTCTTTACCTACTGCTTTTAGGAGTTCAACTCAAAGAACTGTTATTTCCAAGGTGTGTATACATCAATGACTAACTCTCCTGTCATTACCAAGAAATACGCAGATTCTTCTGCCCATGTCGACGTTTGCTGAACTAGCTTCTTGTCAACCTGTGTACCTGTCTAAATAGGGACGGCTCTGCTTTACGTAAGTTATGCAGTTCATCTCTATACCAACGTCTATGCATCTATAGTCCCGTGCATGCAGATACTGCCATGGATGGACAGGTCCACCCGATGCACTATTTTGTTGGTTGGAGTATACGTCTCCTTGATATTTTTTTTTCTGACGATGATGCCATTATTTTGTTGTATATCATCATAGTTATATTCTTGTACTTTGCTGTCATTAGTATTTGTTTTCTTTTTCACTTTTTCAATGTGCAACACATGATGAGACGGACGGTGGGTTTATGGGAGAACAATATCTGAAGTCGGCCTTTTCTTTTTTTGTTTTTTGTTTTTTTGTTCCTAAGCTACAGTTGCGCGGTTCACTAATGGAGAGATTTTGTTTAGGCAACCGTTTTTGCCCACTATTCATGTATCCACGATCAAACGTCTAGAAAATCCTTTTTTGTTATCAATAGGGTATAGTGACTGTGCATATTGTTTACCAGCTGCACGCATTTTCACGCACGGGATACAGACACTGACAAGTCCAATCTAAACTGACCACAGAGATGGGGGAAAATTTTCGCTCGTGCACAATCCATCAGATGCCACCAACTTGTGAAGGTGGATTCTTCTGGATTAATAATGATATCGTCTAAATTCATGCAGTCGTCTGCTGTCCCCGTCTCCAGCATATCAATATTTCTACTTTAATCGCGCACAACACTAAAACTTGGAGCTATTGACAGTACTAGCTGGTGCTATAAGATTTTCACCTAGAATTCTAGGTCAAAAGTTTTTAAGAAGCCTGTAACCACCAACTGCCATATGAATAAAAAAACAACAACAAAACCCCGTCTCATTACCGACGAAATTTCCACTGTTCACCCAATCTCTCGCCAATCCAGACTTAGCTTAACCCCTACCCTCTATCCCCCTCATCCAGGATTCTGATAATTATTAGCAGGTGCAGGAAAGAAATATGATAAAAAGAAAACTGCCAGCACATATTTTCAGGGGTGATATTCATACTGTCAGACCTCCAGTATCCTCACTGACATTTGCAATGCGCACCTGTTCAATAAAAAGAAAGTTTTGAGGGCTTCAAGTTCAGATTGTCTTCCCCTCTGCCAGTGGCTCGTCCAGTGATATACTTTAAGGAGGCGCTTTAAACTTTTTACGATAGGTATTCTGTGACGCACTACTTTCGCCAATTAAAAAAAAACCCCAAAGATAACAGAATTTATAAATATACCAGCAGATATGATAATTATGTTTATTTTTAAAGTATATTTTGAGTGCTGTTGATATTCACAAAGAACTTTTTTCAATATAAGTATACATCTTTGTGTATTTTGTTTCAAATCAGTTAGTAAATGACAAAAAAAGCTTTGAAGCTCATGTAACAGCTTATCTACAAAAAATGAATAAGACTGATTTTACATACAATTGAGTTTGCTTATCCTCAAAATTCAGTTTTGAAGTCAACAGCTTTCGTGTTCACTGAAAGATCAATAAAATTGTTTCGTGAAGATATCCTTTTAAAAAAAAACAACCTTCTCTACCAAAGTATATATTCATTCCTTACAACACAGCACTACGATCAGTTTACACTTAGAAAGGGAAGCTATTGCACGCCAATAGAAAGAGTTCATCTAACAGTCCGAGTATGTCCCTTTGATTCAAAACCTTTTGGCATAAAAATTCCTATCTGAAATGTGTCGTAGTTAGAAATACGGCAGTATTTTGTGACATCAAGACTGCCGAAGCTCAAGCTACGGCACAGCTCCAATGCTAGCACCACCTAACAACCCTCTTGTTGAGGAACAGTAACAGCAGCAAGGCCAGATGAATAAGCCGGTGATAGGACAGCGGTGACGTAGTCGTTGCTACATTAATTTTCTTCAACAACAGTCTCAATGAAGACTACCATACAAACCCCCCCTAGACATGTATGGAAAAGAAATTGCGATTGAAGTCAACGTGGTACGTGGGTATGATGTTTAAAGTAGAGAAACACTTTTCTTTAATGCAGCATGGCTACTGTCGAGATGGTTTATGTTGAAATGATCTGGTGTCATGAATCTGTGGTATCAATCGGACAGGAGAGATATAGACGCATGCAATGCTTCAGATGTGACTGAATTCTCAAAGAGAACGTGGGTGAATTCAATTACGCTGTATCGTGCACATGGGTGTTCCAAGTCATTTCACTGAGACAGTATGCCTATAGCCTGGATAGAAAGAGGGTACCAGGGACGTAGCAGCGGGGGCATCCGCGCGTGCGTGCGTGCGTGTGTGTGTGTGCACGCAGCATATATATATATATATATATATAATATATATATATATATATATATATTTGTGTGTATACATATATATATAATTATATAGTGTGGATTAGTGAGTGTGTGTGTGAGTGGTGTGAGTGTGTGGTGTGTGTGGTGTGTGTGTGTGTGTGTGTGTGTGTGTGTGTGTGGTGTGTGGGGTGTGTGTGTGTGTGCAGGGGAAGAAGGTAAGAGGCAAAAATGAGAATGGAACCCCATGCTATCAGCTATAAATCCAGCTGCAGGACTGCTCTAACACTGATAGCAGCCGTACTCTGTACGGAGCACTGTCAATATATCACAGAAATACATTTTCTTTTTCTTCCTCAACTCCGTTGGGAAACATGGATCACCGTATAGGAGAACAAACTTACGAAGTTACTCTATTTTTTCATTGATTGTGAGCCACAACCTTAGTCTCTGCAAAAGGAGTCTTCTGCCCATTGTGCAGTTTTGTCGGACAACTTCTTACATTCCGCTTGTCCTTATGTCTCACTCAGCTTAAACGGTTTCAATGTGAATAGTTTTAGCTAAGCCACTGGACATGGTCTTGGTGCGTGGTGATATTAACGTCGTTTTCTTTTCTTAATTGGAATTGGCAGAACTTCATTTGATGAGTATACTGTCTGACAATTATTTTCTTTCTTCTTCTCCTTAGCTGAACGCCCAGTGCATCCGACTTCAGCACGGGAGAGAATTGTTATCTTTTATGTCTTTATGGAAAAAAAAGTCAGGACAATAGACCAAGAAGGCAGAAAATTGATAAGAAGTAGGTGACAGGCAGAAATTAAAGAGAGAGATAAACAAGAGGAAAATCCTAGCACAGAATTTCCAGAAGGCGGGGATGCTATTCATACTAGCAGTACCCTTGGCATCTCCACGGCGGAGTCCGATAATTGACCGCAATTGTTCATTGGTACTATATTAATTGCATCGAGTGTTTAAATTATCTTGCGAAAAACCCTCTTTTCCATCGCTTGGATTCTTCTTTTCTCAGTCCACTGTCAGTGCCCATGGCTGGCATGTATATAAAAAGATGACTTATTCTACTGCACTTAAGAGCCTCATCTTATCTCTTATAATAGAAATGATCTCGTATTTTCAAACAGGTTTCAATCTGAACAATACTGTTGTATATTTTGCTACCCTGAAGATGATTTCTGGTGGGTATCCCTCTCTGCTGTTGATGGATCCCAGGAAAGTGAACTGCTGAACAGTTTCAAGGTCTCGTCCGCCGACATTTACATCAAAAGCTATGATGGAGTTGGGGCAGGTGCTAAGTTCCTTCTGTCATCTTTAGTGTGACAAAAATGGTTCACGCAAATTCCAAGTAAACGCTATAGATTTATGAAGCATGAGAACCGGAAGTGTGAGTGCGTGTGTGCGTGTCTGTGTTGTGTTGTCTGTGTGTGTATGTGTGTGTGTGTGCGCGCGTACGTGCGTGCATGTACGCATGCATGGATATACTCTCTCTCTCTCTTTGTGTGTGTGTGTGTGTGTGTGTGTGTGTGTGTGTGTGTGTGTGTGTGTGTGTGTGTGTGTGTGTGTGTGTGTGTGTGTGTGTGTGTTGTGTGTGTGTGTGTGTTACGTGCTTGAAGCCAAGAACGATCACCGCGTTGTTGTACTTTTGTGCTAATGGTATTAAATAACCACATTATTTGTGGTTGTCACTTTTTTTTCGTTTTTGCTTTGCTTGGTGTTACTGTTGCTGCTCTTGCTGCTGTTGTTGCAACTGTTGATGCAGCTGTTAGTGTCATTATTTGATAATAGACAAGTGACTGTAAAAGGATGGAAAATAAACTATCCAATAAAAACTAATACTGGCTAGATATAAATTATAAAAACCCGTATACACACACGCGCGCGTGCGTGCGCACATGCACGCGCGTACACATATGCGCACACACACTCACTCTCTCTCTCTTTCTCTCTCTACCTCCTCGCACGCACGCACCACGCACGCACGCACGCACGCATACACACACACACACACACACACACACACAACACACACACACACACACACACACACACACTTCCGATTGTCATGCTTCATTACCCTATAACGTTTAGCGGGAATTAGCGTGGACCATTTTAGTCACACTAAAGATGACAGAAGGAACTCGGCAGCTGCTGGGAATCTCCTGTGGCCAGTTATCTTACGTGGTCTGGCATGAAGAACTCTTATGAAGTGTGTGGGCTGCTGGCGCCAAGACTGCCATGAAACCAGTCTGAGGGGGGCTATGTGTTGGTAGTGGAGAGGAACAGAATTGCTGTATGGGACTGTTGGTGGTGAGCATGTCTCTACCCGACTTAATGCAATGCCAATAGTCCTATCTCTATCTCTGTTTGTCACACACACACACACGCACGCACGCACGCACGCACGCATGCAACGCACGCCGCACATACACTCACTCCTCTCTCTCTCTCTCTCTCTCTCTCTCTCTCTCTCTCTCTCTCCTCTCTCTCTCTCTCTCTCTCTCTCTCTCTCGTCTGTAACTTTCATATCTTTCTTCATAAAGACACACACACGTGTGTGCATGCACGCACATGAATACACACACACACACAAAGCTGGAACATTTTATTTTCCATTCTGTTATATTAAAAAAAAAAAAACCCTACTTCTACTACTACTACTAATACTGCGACTACTACTACAACTACTACTACTAACACTACACTACACTACTACTACTACTCCCATACACTACTACTACTATTGTTGCTACTGCTATTACTGCTGCTACTACTTCTAAACTACCACCACAACTACTTCTACTATAACTACTGCAACTACCACTGTCACTATATGCTTTCATTTGTTTTCGTTCCTCGGCTGGAGCTCCGAGGTTCACCATTATGAGATTGTTGCGTATGCGACCGGTCTTTTTTCTTCACCATCAAGTCAGTCGCAATCTGACTTTGGGGATACAGTTAGGAACTGAACCTGCCAATTTTGCCAGGAAAGTCGGCTACCTCTCTGCTGCTTCAAATGTCCTGGGTTCTTTTGACGTGCACAAGCCCATAAGCAGACGGGTCCGACTTGTCTTAACAACCCTGCCACCTTCCTTCTTGTTTCAACTTTAAAATACGAGTACAGTGATAGTAAAAGCCCTTTTTATCAACCCTAGATACTTTACTACGTTATTTAAAAAAGTAACTAACGTACGAATTAGCAATAAAACAACATAGGGAACAACCAGACACTCGCATATACGCACCAAACGCGAGTGCATGTGAAAGTGCGTGCTCATACACACACACACACACACACACACACACACACACACACACACACACACACACACACACACACACACACACACACACCCTCGCTCTAATAGTTCTGCTCATACAATAAATGCATTTTTGTGACTAAAAGATGATAAAATAAAACATACATGACAGAGGAATGAAGCACAAATATTAAATATTCAAAACCCTGAACCATAAACATTTACTTTCCATGGTGAATCCGAAAACACATTCAAGTCATCTTTATTCAATAGAATAATTTCACCAGCTCACAAATACATGAAAGGTAAAGAGAAACACATGTAAAACTTTGTCAAAAGCTGAAAAGTAATGTCGAATCGCAAACCTCTTCTGCACAATTTATTCTTTTATCAGGGAATGTTTGTGTTCCTTCTTTTCTCCCCGTCTGCCTGTCTATCCAAAACTCCAAGCCCCCCAAAAAAGACAAAATGTAGCTTGTCACTGTATCTGCTTTCCTGTGTGGCCGTTTGGGCGTCCCTCTGAGGAGCTGTTTGCCATATTATTATCTCTCCATTTAAGCTGGCTGTGCCACAGCCTAGGTCTCAGGAATGTTGTCCGTCCGCGGCTTCAGTATAGTCCGTTTCATCCGTCTCCGTCGCTAAAACATTCTCCGGGGCATTCTTCTATCAAAGTCACTGGGCCTTATTACATTGCTCATCCAACGTAGATTTCTTTTCTTTACTGCTGGCAGCAGATCTCAGAATGGATAGTGTACTGTTTGAGACTTGGGAGCATTTGCTCATCGTCACAATGTAATCGTGTTATATATATATATATATATATATATATATATATAATATATTTATATTATTATATATATATATATTTTTTTTTTTTAAATGGATTTGCGCCCAGCGTGAGGCTTCATGCAGTATTTACTACTACTAAGGGTACAAACAAAAATATGTACATGAACAAATGATAATGGTGCATCAAAGGAAACTTGCATGCAGTTAAAATTCTAAAAATTAAAAAAAAATTGTATAGCTAAACGTCAGATCTGTGGAGGCTGGGTTTTTTTCTATCTTTTTATTAAAAAAAAACAACAACAAAACAAACTAAAAGTTAATGGATCAATAAGACCAAAAAAAATGCAAGAAAGAGATTAGAGACAGAAGGATAAGAAACTCAGTTGCGGTGAAAGAGGCAGAATGTGGTACAATTAATATGTATTATTTCTCAAAAATGGAAATATATTTGCACTGAAAAAGAAAAAAATCCTGACGAAATAGGAGAGTGTTTTCTTTACAGATATGGAAATTCCATAGCTTCAAACTGACGTAAACGGAAAGATTGTAAGTATGAGAAATGGGAAAAATACTGTTTATATTGCCGCAGCTCATTTTAAAATTCTTTGCTCACTTATGGCTGAAAAATCCACGCTGCAGAAACCTGAAAGTTTGAGGAAGAATTACTTTATCATTGTGGTCAATCTGAAATGAGGGGACATTGGGGAAACTATTAATGATGTCGATATTTAGACACTTCAAGTGACAACGCTCTTTGTCAAATGCTGTCGATTTCTGAACACTGCATCAGTCTGCCATTCACTTCTACATGAGATAATGAGACATTCTCAGAAGCATAAGGGCTCTCTTTCCAACTCGTCATATTTCATAATCTCTCTCAATTTCTAAGAAGTGTGAGGACTCTTCTCCCAGTTCGTCATATTTCATAATCTCTCTCTCTCTCTCCTCTCTCTCTCTCTCTCTCTCTCTCTCTCTCTCTCTCTCTCTCTCTCTCTCTCTCTCCCCGACACCCACCCCCAAACACTGATGTCTTGACAAACGTTCTTTTCACAAACCTCCCTTGGTTTCCAGATTTCATTTATTAAGATTTCGTGTTATCACTGGCTCATAGCATGCTCTGGTTGAAAATGCATAGAAACTCAATTCTAGTCTGTTTTTCATCACGCGTCTTTACGATCTGAATCTGCAGTTCGTTCCATATTGAGGAACAGACAGGCAAGAAGCGCACGCTGACAATAGGACGTGTTGGTTTTTCCATTTTCCTATGCAGGTTTCCAAATCAGGAATCTGAAATTCAAAAAAGAGAATTGTAGAATAGCAATGACAAAACAACAAATGAATGTACTCATAAAATAGTCAGGTTATGCAAAATTGCGTCAGTTATGTTTTGTCACGAGAATTTATTTACAGGTGGGAATCCAGTTTGTGACAAACAGATGTAGTAGCTCGCCTTTTTATAATAAGCTGATGCGGCAGAGCATAACTATATGGAGCATTTTTATTCAGTTCCCCCTAACAAAAGTATAAAATTTACCAGCTAGCAATAAACTTTCACAGTCAATAATGAATTTTTATCATCTATCCCTCACGCACCTTTGAAGATTCAAAAAAGCTCTTTTTTTCCTCAAAAAGAGAAATGACAGACGCAATGCACAAAGCATCAAAAAAGTACATGGGTGTTTACATGACAATGGATTTCTGGACATCTCTGTTCTTATGCATAATCTCGCAAATTCCTTCTGCACTACATTATATACTTAACATATAAAACATATTTTAGCAACAAAAAAGTATTGATGTGATAATAAGCAAGAAACAGGTTTCAGTTGAAAGAGGACTAGATTCTATAACCCCAAACAGCCTTCATCTAAAAGACTAGATAAAGTGTCTGAAAAGACGAATACGGACGGCATTATTTTGAAAAAAAATGACTTGGCATCCATTATATAATCCAAAGGGCAAACAGCATTACGCCAAACGGCCTTGTGAAAGAAATCTACGTTCTGCTAGTACATACACCAAATGTCTTTACGTTGAAAGAACACTACAGCTCCCTAGACTGAACGGCTTTCAACTAAAGGAATTCTGTCGTTATGCAAGCCTCTACCACACAGCATTACGCTGAAAGAAAGTCTGCACAAGGTAATCCTGAGCCATTGAGCGGCATAAGCCTTCCCAATCAACAAACGGCGAAGCATTAACAAAGACTACCCAATCAACAAACGGCGAAGCATTAACAAAGACTACCCAATCAATAAACGGCGAAGCATTAACAAAAACTATGTTGTGTACTTTCTAACCATTCATCAGCTAAAAAAAAAGACTCGCCTAGACACAAAAATACCTCATGCTGAAGATAAATACACCCAAAACCATCAAGACATTCAAAAAAAGTTCCTTTTGGAAAATGTTAAAGATTTTTAATATCTTAGCTCTGTTAAGACTGATGAGAAAACCACTTCAAAAGATACCAGAACAAGAATCAGAAAAGAGGTCTAGCTCAACAACATGACTGTGAAAAGACAGAGACGTACATTGAAGATTAAGCTTTTAAACTGTTTAATCTGGCAAGACACGATCTAGGGTTTCCCCAAAAGCCTGGATTCTCTGAAGATCTGATTGCAAAAGACCTGAGGCAGCAGAAATGTGGTTCTATCAGAAACCATTATGTGTCACTTGACAGATAGAGCGACCAAGTGTGGTGTCCTGGAAGAATTTGATAAATTCAGAAAACTGCAAACAGACATTGATAACAGAAAATTAAAATATATGAGTAATGAGTCACGCCGTAACATTACACACCTTAGGGTATAATTTTTCAGGGGAAAACAGGCAAGTAGAAAGAATTCAGACAGAAATCGTCTCAGACATGGAGAACATAACCAGCACAAGCAGTTTCGATATTCAAGAAGAAATCCATCAGAATTAAAACACAGCCATTTGGAAAGGCATGGTAGTGTCACGAAGTGCAGGAGCCAACACTGAACCCAGAGACTCCAACAGGTGATACATTCACCGAAAGACAAAATACTGAAAGAATATACATGGTGTGAGAAAATGAGATTTTATGCTGTCAGCAAGTCTTTCCTTTTACCATGAACATGTGTTGGCAAGGTATTATGCAGCCCAACCTAGTTCCCCATGAACATGCTTACCAAACTCAACCCCCTTGTCCTCCCCTACCCCTTCGCCTAACACTAATCTGGTTTCCCTGGCCAACAACAGTTTATCATTCCTCTCACTGCTTTCAGCTTTCAAGATCTATCGCTCGACTCTGGCACCATCGCAGGTGCTTGTTTTTCTTAATTAACAAGCCTTGTCTTCGCCGTTTTGTAGTTGGTCAGCAAGAAAATTGCTCATCCACTTCACTGTTGCTCCTTTCCAGCGCTAACTACAAGTTCTCATGAGAGTATTTGTACATGTCTGCATGTGTGTGTTTCTAAACTATTTGTTATGTATATCATTCTTGAATGCAATGTATTTGCGTTATGAAAAAGGGTTTTGTGGATGACTTCGAAGAACGGCCATTCTTGCCGGATAGATATTTGATTTTATTATAAACCTTTCCAATTAGCTTAAGAATAACTGAGATAAAACAGGTCTCCTTGTTTTAGCTTCGAGAAAATAAGTGAGAGGAAAACAGGTTTCTTTCTTGTGCCAACCATAAAAAATAGAGCGAAGAGGCGAGCAGTAAAGAGGTAGGGGTGGGGTAGCTGGGGGATCTGGAGAAAGCTGTGAGCTTTTTCTTCTGGGTCGCCATATTGGTACTCTGAATACAAGGAATGTTGCCATATGTTCCCTATAACCTTTCGATAAGGTTCAGTTACCTAGACAAATCTGGAACAGGAACATATTCATTTTACAACATTTCCAGTGTTTAAGACGAAGTCTGTAGTGGTGTACGCATTTTTCCAACGACCCTTCTTTTTTACGACATTTTGATGTATTCTTCACTAACCCAAAAAAAAAAACCCCAATGCTGCGAGTATTTTTATTGCCTACAGTTTTTCCTTGATCTTCCTCAATTTTGTCTTTCTCCTTTTCTCTTGATTTTTGTCTTTCCTCTGTGTCCTCTTCTATTTTCCTTGCTTCCTGTTGAGTTTGTTTTCTTATTTTTTGCATGCCTTTCTTCCCTTCTACATTTGTTTCTAATATTTGTAGATTTCTTTTCTTTGTGGCTGGCTGAACTGAACCTCAAAAGCCCCTTTCCTGTCTTGGCGTTTTTAGTCTCCGGCAGTCTATGTAATCACTTTACCAGTCTGACCGGGAAAAAAAGAATTCTTTCCAAATCCTCTGTTCTTGCTTTTGTTGATAACATCAGTACATATTTTCCCCTAACTTTCTTCTCAAGAGATCTAGGCAAATAGCAATATTTCTCTCAGCATCTGCAGACATCCCAGGTATGCACGCACACACGCACAGACATAAACATGCATGCTCATTAAAAACATGCATGTATGCTTGCAAATGTACGCGCGCGCGCGCGCACAGACACACACAGACACACAAAGAGAGAGAGAGAGAGAGAGAGAGAGAGAGAGAGAGAGAGAGAGAGAGAGAGAGAGAGAGAGAGAGAGAGAGAGAGAGAGAGAGAGAGAGAGAGACAGACAGACAGACAGAGAGACAGAGAGATAGAGAGAGACAGAGAGAGAGAGAGACAGACAGACAGAGACAGAGACAGAGAGAGAAGGGGGAGGGGGGGGGGGGAATTAGAGTAGAAATCGACAGTCAGGCAGAAACAGGGGCAAGCACGTAGGGAGCTGAGACAGACAGACTTAAATAGAGGCAGACCAGACAGACATCTGGACGGGTCTATTCACAGAGAGGAGAAAAGGCGTAAAAACAGTGAAGACAAGATGAATGATTCATTCAAAGGGTGACTGACTTGTGGGATAAACAGGTCTCAATACCTAATCCAAAGACAATAGGCCCAGGTAAGGGACGTTATTCACCAATAAGGGAAACAAATTACAACCTAGATAGATCTTAGTAACTAATCTACGTACGTACGTACGTGTGTGTGTGTGTTTGTGTGTGTGTGTGTGTGTGTGTGTTGTGGTGTGTGTGTGTTGTTGTGGTGTGTGTGTGTGTGTGTGTGTGTGTGTGTGTGTGTGTGTGTGTGTGTGTGTGTGTGGTGTGTGTTGTGTGAATGATGATCAGGAGGAGGATGATAATGAAAAAAACGACTTTCGGTCCGAACATTCCTTCATCGGTTCGTCCACCTGTGAATGGCTGCGCAGACGCAAGGAATGGCGAAAACCATTCACCAGACTAATGACTGATTTGTGGGGTCTAAATGTGTCTCCGTAGCCAATTTGGCTGCGACGGTACTGCAGTAATGGGGATGGTAAAAACCCCAGAAAGCACGAGTATGGCCACTGTCACTCTCTGCCCCCTGCAGTCCGCACATTGTGGAGCCGTTCACTACAGGAAGAGAGCTCGCTAAATTGGAATGAAGCTAACAGACAGAACTCGTGCCTAAGTGCGTGCGCGCGCGCGCGTGCGTGCGTGCGTGCGTGCGTGTGTGTGTGTGTGTGTTGTGTGAATTTGTGAGCATGATATATCCGGGTACACACATTTTGCACTTTCAGTTAACCTCTTACTCTCCTGAAGGCACACACCCACGCACAAGCAAGCGCGCAACACACACACACACACACACACACACACACACACACACACACACACACACACACACACACACGCACGCACGCCGCACGCACGCGCGCGCGCGCGCGCGCGCGCGCCTACGTGTTTAGTTCACCTGTTTTATCTACATCAAACAATTAAAATCGTAAAAGAAAAAGAAAGTTTTGACATTCTTCCAACTACGTGCTTCGTACAGGGCTGGTTCTTTCAGCCTGCCATATTTCAACTTCAGGCGTTATACGCCCAATTTGTTGGAAAGGGGAGTAATGACAGCAACAAAACCAGCACAGAGAGAGAGAGAGAGAGAGAGAGAGAGAGAGAGAGAGAGAGAGAGAGAGAGAGAGAGAGAGAGAGAGAGAGAGAGAGAGAGGGGGGGGGCAGAGAGAGAGGGGGGGGGAGAGAGAGAGAGAGAGAGAGAGAGAGAGAGAGAGAGAGAGAGAGAGAGAGAGAGAGAGAGAGAGAGAGAGAGAGAGAGAGAGAGATAGAGAGAAGGGGACTATAAGGAATAAAGACAGAATGGATCATCTCCACTCTTCCTGTCTTCAGGCACAAAAGACACACTTCGATTGCCTCTTTGCACCTCTTCAGGTTTTTCCTATTAGCTCTCTCCCAACCAATCGACCTCAGCCCTTATTTCCAACGCTTCAAGCACCAACCCCGTTTCTACAAAAGAACATTCTACACATTCTACGTAAACAACACGAAGGAAAAAGACACCCATCTCACAAATTTCTAATCACATGTACAAAAGCTCTCTATTCATACCATCCATACACAACAAAGAAAGTATAAGATAAAAACTTCTTGGGAGGGAAAGAGAAATATTGAAAGATGATGATAAAAAAAACACACGATAAGCTAATGAAAACAAAATGTTACCCACCTCGCTTAAAGCAGAGAGCCAACCACCTCCTTTCTATGCAGGCAAGCAAAAGTGGACCGCCAGGGAGAAAAAAGAAAGCAACGAAACTGAAATGAAGCAGCAAAGCAAATGCGGATCTCGACTAAGAAAAACCCGAAATTCGCCAATAGTTGTTTGGGGTTGTTTTGCTTTTTTATCTATCCGCGCGTAAGATTCGTCCAAGATAGAGAATCGGCTTCCCCATCATTGTTCTCGGACATTTCGTTTCATTGAGGTTTTTTATGAGTTTGTTTTACCCCTACTTTCGAAAAAAGTGTGTTACTCTTTTGCGACTCTTGCCCATACATTTACACACATGTCTAAATCAACACATCACACTGCCACACACCAAACCCCACATGCACAAAGAACACCCCCCCTCCCCCCAAAAAAACAACAACCCAAAAACAAAACAAAAACAAACTATCTAATAATGCACGACAAAAGAACACAGCAGATACCTCAAGGAGCAGAGGATTCAATATTTGTCAGTGTAACAACAAATGGAGACAGGGTTGTAAAGCATCAATAATGTAATTTTCATTGTCCTGTAACTATAATCGGATCTAAATGCTTAAACGGATTATTTAATGGTCTGAGAATGCAGTCACAAGAAAAAAAAAGCAACTAGCAATACTGCATTGATCTTTTTCTGTCTAGATTCAATATCCTACAATGCTCTTTCTCGTTTAGACTCACAAAACTGCATAGCTCTTTTTTGTTTTGTCTAGACTCACAATACTGCACTGATCTTTTTCTGTCTAGACTCACATCACTGAATTGCTTTTTTTGGGGGTCTAGATTCACAAAACTGCATCGTTCTTTTTTGTTTTGTCTAGACTCATAATACTGCCTCATTCTTTTTCTGTCTCGACTCACAATACTGCACTGATCTTTTTCTGTCTAGACTCACAATACTGTATTCCTGTTTTTCTGAATATTGGCATTACCTGGGATATATATACCAAAAAAGCCATTTTCTGCTGCAAGTTTTTCAGTCTCCAGCCATACTCTGAGGAATCTACCAACACCAAACCCCTGAAAAAACACCCACCAACATTGACTGCAGTGGAGCTTATTCAATGTGCATTAAAGCTTGTATTTTTTCCTGATCCAATAAATTAATGAAGCAATGTAAACTAAAAATCATCGAAAATAAGGAAGTAATGAAAAGAATTCTCAAAAAACAAGCAAAACTACAATAAACACAACAGCATACTTACATTCCGCTTTGTGATATTTCTCTGCCAGCTCTAGATTTGATCTGAAACAAATACACTGACTGTTTATATTTTCTCTCTGTCCTGTCTGTCTGTCTGTCTGTGTCTGTCTGTCTGTCTGTCTGTCTGTCTGTCTGTCTCTCTCTCTCTCTCTCTCTCTCTCTCTCTCTCTCTCTCTCTCTCTCTCTCTCTCTCTCTCTCTCTCTCCTCATCTTTCTTTTTTTCCGCCTGTCTTGTCTGACTATCTTGTGTGTCTGACTACCCATGCCATCTTCCCGAATATGCATTTCACTAAGGACAGCAGTTGCATAACCCAACGATCGACAAAGCAGGAATGTCCAGACGACATGCCCATACTAGACACAGCCATACAACAGAAGCCTAGAACAAATATCTTTCTCCTGCTCATATTCTCCTCCACCTGCCTTCAGCTGCTGTGCCTTCAATAGGCTCATATCAATAATGAAACTACTTAGGAGGGCAATGCATGAGCATGGCGCATGACATTGATGGGATCCCAGCCCACTTCTGACCCTGAGATGTGACATACAAATCTGGGAATGGCTACTTCGGAGAGATTGAGGTGAGCGGCGTGGGAACAGCAGAGAAAGAATATAACATATAATGAGGCAGAAAAGAAGATAAATAAAACAAAACAACAACAAAAACAAAACAAAAGCAAAAAGAAAACGAGCTGTGACTAGGCAACGTTACAGCGCTGGGATTTCCCACAAATCAAAAGGGAAATCTTTGTCTCATCTGTAGAAGCAATATAAAGCCAGCAAAAACTAAAACAAAAACAAAACGAAACAACCCTTACCAAGAAATAAAACAGAGTAAGCAGAAACAATTCAATATTATGCTGCCTCACTGGCACACTGCCCATCAAAATTATCCTGCTTTACTGGCACACTGCCAATCTAGCAAATGAACGTTTGTTAACAGATAAAGAAAAAAGAAAAAAACAACACGTGTTTTTTCTCTCAACAATCTTCTTCTTCTCGTCGTTGTTTGTTTTCATCATCATCATTACCACCACCACCACCACCAGCAACAGCAGTAGCATTATCACCACCACCACTATCGTCCTCATCATAATCACCATAACCATTGTTGTTGTTAGTATAATTATTGTTATTGTTATTATTATTGCTGTTATTAATTATTATTATTGGTATTGCTATTGCATTATTAATTGCTATTATTTTCATTCAGTAACCTAGTCGACCACAGCGGCATCATCAAAGTAGACATCTACAAATCAATCAACCAATAAAGAAACTAAGTGAATCAAATGAAATCAATAAATCAAGCAGATGTCATAAGAATGGGTCAAGCAGACACACGAGTCATGCGTGTGTCCACAGTGGGTCTAGTTAGTGAAATGGCCGTGTACGTCAACATTTGAACTGACATTATCATCAACATCATGTGTACTGAGACCTTTCGCCCAGACCCCGTCCTACACACATCGATCTTCTGTCAACAGCAAGTGGACTTAACGATTTGAACCTCTGAACATTGCCCTTCGCCCTCCCCCCCCCCCCTTCCCAATGTCGTGTGTCTTCGGTCCTTCCTCTTCTTCAGACGAAAAGGACACAGTTCAATTTGTCAAAGTCAACACTCCGAGCTTTCGTTTTCACTCTTTTTCTTTTAGAAAGGGAGGGGAGGGGAGGGGAGGGGAGGGGTAGTTTCTTTCCGTCTAAAAAAACAACAACAACCCCCCCCCCCCCCCACGCAATGTCAAAGGATGGGGCGTGTCCCCCGCCCCCCCCCCCCCCCCCCCGCCCCCACACACACCATACTCTCTCTTCTCTCTCTCTCTCGTCTGTGTTTGTCTGTCTGTCTGTGTCTGTCTGTCTGTCTGTCTGTCTGTCTGTCTGTCTGTCGTCTGTCTGTCTGTCCGTCTGTCTGTCTGTCTGTCTGTCTGTCTGTCTCTCTCTCTCTCTCTGTGTGTGTGCGTGTGTGTGTGTGTGTGTGTGTGTGTGTGTGTGTGTGTGTGTGTGTGTGTGTGTGCTTGTGCGTGCGTGCGTGCGTGCGTGCGTGCGTGCGTGCGAGCGTGCGTGCGTGCGTGTGTTGTTTTAAGATTATATCCGATGTTCCTTAAAACAGCTAATCAGATCAGGGCATTTTTTCATATTTCAAGACTGTCAAAACCTTGCAGTCACAAACTAGCCTTCTGCACGAAGAACAGTTTCTTGTAAACTTGCTGCCTCGCAGTTTCGCGGATTAACTTCTTCAAAACAGTTTTGCTTCAAAGCTTAATTGAAAATTCTCCGCAAAAGTGGTCTGCATCTGAATCATATTCAAACTACTGACAGACTTCAACCTCCGTAGAAATCTTTACAAATTTTCGGAATATACTCGACACTAGATAGAATCCAACAAAAAGGGATTTGATATACATAAAAACCAAATTATCTGGGTGTTTTCAAAGCAGAGATGGAGAAGGATGGGCACTGCAAGTTTGACTTGCCCAAGAGACATGACCTAAAAATTTAGTGCGGCACCCCGACTCGTAAATGAAGAGAGAGAGAGAGAGAGAGAGAGAGAGAGAGAGAGAGAGAGAGAGAGAGAGAGAGAGAGAGAGAGAGAGAGAGAGAGAGAGAGAGAGAGAGAGAGAGAGGAGAGAGTGACAGAGACAGACACAGACACAGAGACAGAGACACAGAGACAGATACACAGAGACAGATACACAGAGACAGAGACAGAGAGAGACTTTATACTAGCACATATACTAAGACCTTTGGATTCCATACTATTCAAACTGTAGTTCATGTTACAAGAAATGGAGAAACATTTTACTAACAATTCTTTGTTCTTGCAATAATTCGAGAATAATTCATGAAGCCTTACCTCTGCTGACAAAATTCCTTAGTCAAATCTAGCTTGATAATGTCATCGTCGTCTGTGGAAGGTTATAACATTTTAAGTTTATTTCGTTTACTAAACATTCAAGCTCATATACCTTGCTCTGACTATGAATATTTTCATTTCCTTGACACTTTCTATACCGATAACTGAACAGTTTGCACAACGGTTCAAGGAGGGATTGGTCTATATGAATAATCTCTCTCTCTCTCTCTCTCTCTCTCTCTCTCTCTCTCTCTCTCTCTCTCTCTCTCTCTCTCTCTCTCTGGCAGCTGTATAGAAGCTGGGGGCCTGTAGGCTGCATTGGACAGAATGTTTTCTGTAGCATTGCATTTTTTTTTTAATCTGGAGAATGCTTCCAACTCGGTCACATGTATCATAAAGCAGCAGTGTGAGTAAATCCATCCCAATTTTCTTACATTTGCACTGATGGACCGTGTCAAACACTTCATCATTTTCATCCCCCTCTCTCTCTCTCTCTCTCTCTCTCTCTCTCATTCTCTCTGATTATAGAAACGGCATCAAAGACTGTCAATCCCAGCTTGTTCAATACTTTTTTTCTTTTCGTTCCCTGTCATCCTATTTTTCCCGTCCGTCAGTAATTCTGACAACTGATCCGAGCGAGCGGCTGGTGGTCTGTACCGTACACTGCCGAAATGATGGAAACTTGCAGTTGGGCGGAGGGCAGGAAGAGGGGGGGGAATAAGGCTTTCAGTGAAGATCAATACTAGTCAATGGCTTCTTACATCCTCTTCTCTCTCTTTCATTACTGCCTCTTTTTACCCTTAACTTCCAAGCACCCTCTCTCCCCACCTCATTATACCAGTTCCCAGTGTTTTTGTTAAAATGACTGAATAAAAAAAGGGGGGGGGGGGGGGGGGTCGAACTTAGGGCGTCTTAATGCTTCTTATACTTTTTTGGGGGAGGGGGGGGGGGGGAGCAATTTTTATTTTTTAACTCAGTGGTGTGTTTTCTGATGTCATTAAGTTCTAGCGAAAATATTTGTGCCACTACGGCAAAAAATTTAATGGAGTGCTGTTGTTAGTCAAACTGAGTTTATAATGCTGTATGGAAGAAACAAAATTATAGTGAACAAAATAAATTTGACCATCTAGCAGACTTTTGCGGATTTGATTTGTTGTTGTTTTTTTTAATCTACTGCCAACTTAAAACCCATTTTCTTAAGAAAATAAACAGAAATACTATCAGTATGTGTCTTATACAAACAAACAGCTTTCGTGTTATAAATGTGATTTCCTTTTTTATTAGCAAATGTCTTTGGAATATACCCCGCAAGAGATGTTACACTACAGTTATTATTTGTTGACAAGTACTTTTGACTTGCCAAGTTATATCTTAATGCAGCAGGAAACAAAAATATATCACAAATATTTCCAACTGAGTCACACACCTGCACTAGAAAACAAATGAACTTTACAGTCTACTCTTTCATAATACAATTTACATAGTTTATCAGTTTCAATGTTGGTATTAAACCACTTTTTTATCACAGAGTCCAACAGTTCATGTTCTAAATCTCACCAGAAGGGCCTAGGATCTATACTATCTATTTGACAGTAATGAAATTATTTGTTTGTGTGTAAAATAGTTTTGAATGAGAAAAAACCAGCTATACTTTGTGTTCTCCTTCAAATGAGTACGCCAGTTTTGCTTAAATGAACTTAGCAGAACGTCTTTAAATCATGTTATTTTGTTTAGTTTCGCTGCCAACTCCTTGTCTACGCCAAACGATTCCTGATCCATTTTCTACCAAGACTGTTTTTTCCATACTGGCTATCCAGTTCTGCTTTCAATCCTATTGTTCGAATTACATTTCATACGCCTATCTACGTAATCTCGTCACCAGTAACTTGGTGATTTTTAGCCAATATTTCATACTCTCGATAGTTGTGCAGACTTTTAATGGGTATCTGCCAGTCTCTCCAGATACCATTTCATCAGATGAGAAGAGGAAGGAGGGAGGGGAGGGGGGGAGAGAGAGAGAGAGAGAGAGAGAGAGGAGAGAGAGAGAGAGAGGAGAGAGAGAGAGAGAGAGAGAGAGAGGAGAGAGACAGAGACAGACAGACAGACAGACAGACAGACAGAAACAGACAGAGACAGAAGACAGAGGACAGACAGACAGAAGCAGAGACAGCACAGACGACACGAGAGACAGACAGACAGACAGACAGTGAGAAGGAGGGTTAAATAGTCCAACATATATTGAGAGCTGGTCCTTTAAGGTACATCAAAATAAGTTCACACGCGTGTAAAAAAACGAGAAAATAACAGATATTATGAAAGAAAAGAGAAAATTACTGAAAACAAGGTGAAATAATAGGTGAATTTAGTACTGATGGTCCCACTTTATCATTGCTGCAACTTCTAATGAGGAATGATAATGATATGGTGTGTACGTGGATTTTAAGAATGCATTCATCCAGTGAAATTTTAAAACATAATTATTCCAAATAAAAGTAGTTTTGATGAAAGATTTCATAACAAAGCGATAATTACCATTCGGTATTACTGTGTGGGTGTGTAAAAGATGTTCATGTTCAGACCATTTTCAATGTCCAAAAGAGTGAAGCAAGGTTGTCTACTGCGTCTTACGTTCTTCTTTCATCTTTTAACATACAAAATAACTCGAGACCTGCTAAGAAAAAGAAGAAATTTAAAGCGTTTACTTTACTTTTAAGACAGCTCTGCTACTGGGTGCAGATAACGTTATGCTTCTGGAATGGTTAAGGGTCAAAATTACAGCCGAACATTACTTATTAGTATGCCATCGTTTTGACACAGTCGTACCGTAAAAGTACTATTTTACAACCACCACATCATTGTCTACTTCTCTTAACACGCAATCGGGACTTCCAGATGGATTTAAACACATTGATGTTCCAACTCGTTCAAAGATTTTTTTCCTCTGTCACGCCGATTCTGACAGTCTAGTTTCTTTTCCAAAAGAGTGGTGGTGTCCCTCTCTGGTAAACTTAAATGTATATGAGGTGTGACTTGATATAGTTACAAATAAGTATTTTAGTGTGTGTATATATATAATATATAATATATAGATATATACATATATATATGCATGCATGTATGTATGTATGTATGTATGTATGTATGTATGTATGTATGTATGTATGAGTGTATGAGTGTATGAGTGTTGTGTGTTTGTGTGTGTGTGTGTGTGTGTGTGTGTATGTGTGTATGTGTGTGTATGCGCGCGCGCGCATAAAGGTATTGTATTCTATTATCAGAAAGAATTAGAATATATGAAACAAAGCCAGTATTTTCAGAGTTTCTCGGTCGTTTTTCTCAGTCTTCTTCTTTTTCATCTTCTTATTTTACGACTATAAAAATATCAGGAAAGCAGTATTTTGTTTCTAAACTTACAAGTATAAAAGCAGCGATATAAAAATGAAGCCTTTTAATTTATCTATCATCCTTATCTGAAAAGGATAATTGTTGCTGTTAAGGTGCCATGTTTTTCACCTGCCAATGAAATGACTGTTTTAAATGATAGTGGAGCAAACTATACGCTATAAGCTTGTTGATTATCCTTATGGATTTGTGAACGTATGATTCTTTTCTGAATAAACAACTGTTTCAATAAAAAGACATTACATTTTCAGCTGAAACTGAATAAAGGAATCCCATACCCAGCTCTCTGCCACACAAACAAGGTAACTTGGCACAAAGCATCCTGCGTCATCAGTTATGCGAACAGAAAACACAAAAAGTGGAGGGAGTTCAATAAAAAAAATAATAAAACATTAAAGGCAAACAACAAATTTCAGCTGAACCTTTCAAATTTTACCCAGATTTGTGAGGATTAAAATGATAAATACATCTCTATCAGTGCAGGACAACAGAAAAGTGACTGAAGAAAGTTACACTAAAACAAAGCTAGCATTTGACATACAGTCACTTTCCTAGTTTCTGTCTAGGTCACACATAAAAGGAGATGGAAGAGGAGAAGGAGGGCAGTGTGATAGTTCCCGGTGTGTTGCTGACAGTGTGGAACTTAGGAGAGGAGGGAGTACCAAAGCCCCAGACAGATAACAAATGATATTCAGTCCTCTAGTTTACCTCAGTCTGGGTCTGGAAGAGCGCTGAGAGAACTGCATTGAGTGCTTGGAACCACATGCCCCCATCTCAAAAACCTTGTCATTATCCAGACAAGTTGCTGTATCGATTTGTCAACGCATGTTATGGTTTTACTCCCTTTTTTCCCCCTTCTATACAGTACCTTTTGTCTATATGAAAACACTGAAGTTAATAACGATATACTAGCAGCACAGAAGAACATTCTGTCCAAACACAAATCATTTCAGAAATATACATGGCCGTTGCCAGCTTACCGTTTTCTGAACCATAACGAACTGATAACTAAGCAGACCATCGCCTTTTTAAAACAGACAGATTATGCCCATCGCATTTATTTCAAATGTTGACACAACATGCCTGCTAAAACACAAAAAATATGTGGAAAAATCGATTATGCACACACGCCCTAAGAATCCGTCACAAACACGCGATGCTGCCCTCCCCGACAATGCAGAGCACGTGAAACCAAACGAAGCACTTGTTGCACACAAGGGATGGCAGATGGAGAGGCGGAGGGAGGGAAGGGAGACAAAGGCGAGCAGGACACAGAGAGAAGTGGGGGTGGGGGGATAGAAGCAGAGAGGACACATCCGGACCAGCCGGCGAGGCTTCAATCGGCACACGATGTCTTTCCTCCAGAAGGGAAAATCGATCAGCACTCTCCCAGGCTGTCAACGGCGATACGATTGGGGCAAACCACGGCCACTTTTCTTGCCGCTATCCCTTCCCCATGACTGGGAACATTGTTTGCCAGATGGACCAGCCACACACTAGTGTGCACATTTAACCTAGCGATGTTTACACAGAGGTCAATATTTCAATCGGCCCTGTGTACCACTAGCTAGTACTTATGTTCTGCATTGTTTATTAATTAAAGTGGTTCCAAAAACAAAGTCAACGCCTATGTTTTAACACAGTCTTCTAATGAAAAACACTGTAGAAAATCCAACAAACTTGTTATGGTTTGTGTGAAGATTCTCTAATGTTGTTTACATCATCGTAATATTATAATTGACAGTAAATGCCTTGTATTGCATACTAAATTTTATGTGTAAAGCTTGAGGTAAACTACAGATTTTCTGCAACCAATAAAACTGCAAATGCAACTATACTTAATATATTTATCATATATTGAGGAGCATCGTCTGTGGTCATGATTAGAAAATCCAGAAAGCAATACAAACATGTAATGTTAAGAAAGCTGTACAAAAAAAACCCACAAAGTGACCCTTTATTGGTACTGGCGGTTATGTGGAGTTTTATTTTGACACTTTTATTTTCCATTTAGGCAATTTCCCAAACCTAGCAATACATCACCTCTCGATGCTGACACCAGCCAGAGTAATTGCTATGCACGTATTCGTGGAGAAAAAGGCAGATTTTTTGTCCACAATTCCACAGTTTATGAGTTAACATCCATCCGGCTCTCTTTCATCCTCCTCTGGTCTGTTGTGAAGTTTCATTAAATAGAATGAGCTGTTCGTAAATATTTCTTGCAAAGGAAAATTCCCTATCAAGAACTGAGTGTTGTGCGATTGCTCTCTCTCTCTCTCTCTCTCTCTCTCTCTCTCTCTCTCTCTCTCTCTCTCTCTCTCTCTCTCTCTCTCTCCCCCCCCCAATCCTCTCTCTCTCTCTCTCTCTCTCTCTCTCTCTCTCCTCTCTCTCTCTCTCTCTCTCTCTCACACACACACACACACCTCACACACACACACACACACACACACACACACCACACACACACACACACACACACACACACACACACACAAACACACACACACACACACAGCGATGGCTTGGGGAGGGGAGACAAGCTACTCTCCATTTACATCACATCCCAAATGTCATTAGCGCTGGTGTCCAGGAGGGGATTCTAGGGACTGACAAAGCCCCACTACTGACACACCACACCATACAGAGGGATTCCTTTCCTCCTCTAGGTCTTACGTCTGCACAGACTCCATAAACATTTTCCAGTTTAAACACCAGTCTGAATGGTGCTGGAGCTAGTCATAAACGCTAGGACTCTACGAAAAATTCTGCTGTTTGGTTATCCTTTTACACCAAGAACTCAACTTTTTAGTAAAACTAATCATTTTCAGCAGAACTTCTATTGTTTTTGCCCATCGATTTATGTAGAAACTTTATTGTTGCTATAATCTTTCATTTGGTAGCAGAAATATGTGTTGGGTTAGAAAACACCTTGTCACTCCTTATATGTTTCACTGTATATTTTATTGTCTTTTTTTAAGGAAAACGACGACCACAATAAAACACGTTTCTTTCGCGAAAAAAAAAATCACCACGAGCTAACACTTTGTGATGGAAAGTGCTTGTATACAATGAAACTATTTTTATTCTTACGAGGAAAATTGAAAGTTTTTAACCAAAACAAAAAAACCCAAAACAAACCGGTCTTAAGTCTATATGCTGGGTTTAAAAAATGAACATGATCATTCATTGATATTTTCTTCGACATTATCGACTGTGATAAAGTAAGTTTGTAATTATTTGGTCAGTAAAACGGTAGTTTTTGTTCAAAACAGAATAAAGATTAGCTATATGGCAAACAGAGTATGTTAACGTGTCTACTCCATCTTTAATCCTTTAAATCATGCATTGGTTCCTAATAAAGCATGTTATTTCTTTTCGTGTTCTTGATAATGTACATCTTCCAATTCTGACCCACAAATAATACTCATTTCACGATATGAAACAAGCTGTAGATATTGTAATTCTAAATATAAAAAACATACATAGTTTCTTTTGAAATTATCATTATGGAATCATGAAATTACTAGTATAAACATGGAATTACAATAGTAAATTTTACCAAATAACATAGTATTTCAAGATTTTGATCTTTCTTATTATATAAATCAATCCTTTTGAGATAAAAAAAAGAAAACCCACCATGCAAATATTCAGACTTCTTTTTTTTGTTTCCTCGGCTAGAGTTCCAAACATCACCAATAGTGAAAATTTTGCGTCTGCGACCGTTTGTTCACTTTTGTGGTCGCCACATTCCGGCTTCGAGGAAGGAAACCACATTTAATTTTCCACTCAGTTTGTCGGTCAATGTGCTTTCTGTGGCTGTTACACCAGGAATGAAAATAAACAGTACTGGGGTAGTCCTTTGTTTACTTCGGCAGTAGTGTGTTAGGTTCAATGCCCTTTGTGTGTTGTATGACCGATTTCGTGAGGTGAAACATGTCTGGCTGACCTGCGGGTATGTACTGGGAATCCGGCCACCAGCATTGCACCTACACAATGTGAGATGCTGCAGAAAAAAACGGCTAAAACCTATTTTTCTTCCTTCCCACCACCTCCCTTGACTTTGCATTATGCTTCAAATGATGAGGTTTTATCTTTTGTATTCATTTGTTCATTTATCGATCTATTATTTTGTTTTGGAAATGCTTTCTTAAAACTCTTGTATCTTTGTTGTTTCACTCTCGTGAATTCTTCAGCCACACGCCCTCCCATTCTTCCTGTTGAGAGCCGTTTGGATACAATACAGAACATAGAATGTTTGCTTTTTACTATTGTTTGTTTGTTTGCTTTTTAAACTATGAATCGCTTCTTTATGGCCCTGATTCGAAGACAACGGGAAGTATTGTCCGCATCTGTTATTCATTATCGAATTTCCATGATCATGCATAATTGTTGTTACACTTGCGGTCATTTTTACTCCTGTGTTGTTGTTTTTGTTCGTTTTACTCTTTTTTTGTTTGGTTTGTTGTTATTGTTGTTGTGGTGGCAATTACAGAACAATCGCCTTAATAAGCCACACAGGCAAAATGCTTCCTCCTCAACAAAGTGAAAAACAAAGCAGAAAGAGAGAGATCTGATTGTCGGGCAGGGGATAGGCGTTCAAGAGGGAAGATAGATATGCTTTTTGTACTACAGATACCGCAACAGAAAATTAGAAACACCGAAAATGAGGCATTCAAAGTTTTCATAGACTATAACAAGGCTGTTGACAGTGTTAAACATTACAATCTGTTTATTACAGTGTTACAAATAGGATTTCCAAAGCACCTGGTCTCGCTCATAACAAATTTGTATTCAATCAGAAAGCAGCCATTTGATGGAACGGATAGCACTGTGACTTCTTTAATATAAAATAGGAGTCTGCCGGGGTTGCATATTATCCCCGCATCTTTTCAGCATATGTGCAGAAATGATCATGAGAAAGGCGGACATGATAACATTGGCATTGGTATAGGAGGCAGAAACATACCTAACCTCTAATGATACAGCATCACGGCCAGTGATATCACAGGCATGTGAAAAATTCTCTACAGAGTCGACACAGAGGGCAACACTGCTGGCCTTAAGTGGAAATGCCAAAAGAAAACCCAACAGTGATGCACATCAATGGCACAGTTAACCCTCAGAATATCAAAAACAATGGAACAGATCGGAATACGTCTAAAATTTCAAACGGCTCCTATATACAAGATGTCAAGGCCAAACAAAAGATGATTCAGTTAAGCAACATTTGGAAAGACAGAGGCAAACCCTAAATATTTCAAAACAAGAATTGTCAACCCCTGTGGGGATGCTGAGGGCCTCTTAGTATACATAGCATTCCCTCCTGGAAATTCTATGCTAGGAATTCCCTTTTTCTATCCCTCTCTTTGTTCCTGCATTGTTCGTGTTTTCACACCGCGCGCGCGCGAGCGAGCGAGCGAGCGAGCGAGCGAGCCAGACAGACAGACAGACAGACAGACAGAGACAGGAACAAGTGCAAACAGACATAAAGACACATTCAAATCAGGCGATGCCAACAGTAACAGAAAGCAAGTATGTAACATGTAAAATCCTCTACCCGACCAGCAGTTTGCAAGTTATGCTCCATTCACTCTCAACCCACGCAGAGACGCGCTCGTCCGCCTACGATCTTGGAATCTATCCCTGGGGGCAAAAGGCGAATTCAGAAGAGATCTATGGACGTTTAGGGACTTCCCCGTTTACCTCCATGACTGACACACGACTGTTCCCCAGAAATGAGTAAGATGGTTTCCTTTTTGATAACAGTAAGAAAGTTTTCCTGTCTTAAGTTATCTTGTCAGAACCAAAAAACGAATACAGTTCTATTTTACTAAACTACATAGATAATCAGAGGAAGAGACTATAAGAATATGAGCCTACTGTGTGTAGATGTTACACGGAGTAAAAGCAGATGCATGTACGCAGAAACGATCAGAAACTGCGTCTGTTAACTATGACATTTTTTTATGTCAGACGTATTTTGATAGAGCTCTGTCGACTGATATTTTTTAGCTTTTAAAATTTCAAAATAAGATTTACATCGCCATCAATCTTATTGAATGAGATGATAGTGGAAAACTTGAAACATTCTGCTTTTGTTGTTGAGACCAAGTAGAATGGATTCAACAAAATTTTGAATAAAAAGCGGTCTTGATGCAGTAGTCAGCGCTTTAGATTACGGACTGGAGGGTCGCGGGTTTGAATCCCACAAGAGCCAGAGAGAATTTTTCGGACTTAGGCCGGCTTCTACCCATAGTGAGTTTGCTGTGGGCTCACTGGGAAGGCTGGAACCACACAGTCGAGCTTCATCCACTTTACGGATGCGATATTGAGTTTTGATGAAACTACCTGATCAACACTGCAGGTGTCTGTGTCTCTCGGGCACGGTTGATGCCATGATTTATTATGTTAAGAATCGTAGAGTACAGCCCTGTCGCTTTATTATGATAGAAATCATAGAGTACAGCCCTGTAAAGTAGTCTCAAAGTACATGCACATCCATAGCAGCATCATTACATCATCCTCATCATCTCTGATCATCATGCAATAAAAGAAAATTGTCTCTGATTCGGTGGTCCCAACTGCTCTGGTTTGATGGTGATTTCAGTCACATTTTCCCCGTTCACTTCTGTACCTGTGGTGAGTTTGTGTCAAAGCCTTCAGAGTTGTGGGTTCAGGTGAGGAGATCGTTGGAGGGATAAAGAGGAGGTCGCCGCACATGGGTGGGCGTCTCAGTCTGGTTCCGCGACTAAGCTGTTACTGTAGTCAGTAAGAGGTTTAGTAGACGGTGTTCTGTGTATGTTAGCCTAGATCAGGCACCACTAAACACCGCCAAAGTGACCCAGCAGCAGTGCAGGGTACACCCTGAGGATGCCACATGACGCATCTGGGTATGGCGAGGGTGGAGAGATCAAAATGAGCAGCGTGGGAACAGTACTCCAGGAACTTCACAGAAGATAAGTCAGCGAAAAAAAAAACCAAGCAAGCGACAAAACAAAGCTTGAATTATGCACAAATCACAGAGACTTCTGAAAGCTCTTATTCTGCCCGTTAGAATGGGATGTCTGTGATTTAAAGTTCTAAAATGAATAAAAGTTAATAACAAGGTACGAAGACTGTGATTTTTAAAGTAGGAACACTTTAAAAAGTCTATAAA
The DNA here is from genome assembly GCA_030674155.1 of Stramonita haemastoma. Lineage (NCBI taxonomy): Eukaryota > Metazoa > Mollusca > Gastropoda > Neogastropoda > Muricidae > Stramonita > Stramonita haemastoma. The sequence goes on along the minus strand of CM060333.1, from coordinate 42,385,755 downwards.
CAACGATATCGTCATTGTTTACATGTGAAAACCATTGCTGCAAATACTGGTCTTGTAAACTACGTGAAACTTTGGCTTTAAACCATTCAGGTGAAACACGAAGATCAAACTGATTCTTCCATATACCACTTTATGCAGTTTTATTTAATGTACGTTATATTTGTAGATGAGGTGTAGCGAATGTGTCATATTCTGTGTACAGTTAAGGCACCTCTTTGAGAACTACAAGTGCT
>CM060333.1:42373022-42378022 GCA_030674155.1 Stramonita haemastoma | reverse complement strand
AGACATCCATCCATCCATCCATCCATCCATCCATCCATCCATCCATCCATCCATCCATCCATCCATCCATCCATACATTCAATACATACACACCAAACCAACACTGACCGTTGGTTGACCAGACGGCTGTCTTGTTTACTGCACAAGCTGTCGGACCATTTATCACTCTCGGCATCCTGGACACCAGTGTCCATATCCTCAGGGACATCTCCTTCACCCCTGCGCCCCACTCCTGCTGCTGTTGATGTTGCTGTTGATGTCGTTGATGCTGGTGGACCTGCTGCCTTGTAATTCCCTCCTCTTCCACCATGGGAGGGCTTGGGTTGTCCCTGAAGTGATCAGAATGACAATGTTGCTTAGCTGTGTGAGAAAAATCGACGGCCACTTCCCTGTTTGCTTCGTATGGTATATCGCTTTTCGTCACGGCAAATTTCTCTGCGTGCCATTTGAACTGCTCTTCCCGGTGAGTGAGCATTGCCACAAGACCAGCACTATTTTTTGGTTAAGATTTTCTGTCTGTGTGTTTTTCCCTATCAGTGTGCTTTTAACCTACAGAATCTTGCCAGGGACAACTCTCCTGGTCACGTGGGTTCTTTTACGTGTCCTTAATACCTGTTGTTACATGGGACCTCAGTTTGTATTCTAATCCGAAAGACTACCACTAAAGGTCTAGTTGATGGGTTCGGGTTGAAAGCGGGATTTAACCCGAGACTTGTCACTTTTGACACGGATGTGTTACCATCAGACCACCAATTGTTTCTGACTTAATGAATAGTTCCCTGTCTGTGGTCTGCAAGTAATCAATGGTATCCCTGTACTATACGTGTTCTTACTCTTTGAATACTTCTCTTACTCTACACAAGTAAGACATCCAGTAACTATGTGTTTGTTCTAAGCTACATTTCCTCTCTCTAATTAAAAAAACCCAAACAAACCAACTTCCGTGAGTAGCGACATAACTACCCAAATGATGAACCTCATTTTTTAAAGTATGAATTTTACTTGATACTTTTATCGAACACACACACACACACACACACACACACACACACACACACACACACACACACACACACACACACACACACACACACACGGATTGTTTGAAGAAATTGTAACCGTCTCCATTCTTCCCATGATCCTTCCATGCCAGGTACCACCCATCATCTTCATCACTCATTTTTGTATCAGTGTGATAGATGTAACTGTAGCGTTTCATAATGAGATTCTCCAAGTCAGTATATAAGCGTATGCTTTTAAATCTGGTCACGTTCATTATATTCTCATTATTTTCATGATAACTCTAGTTTCTGTTTTAGCTAGATCTCGCTGAATCTTTTTCAACAACTGACCACCAGACAGCAAACCAACCTTAACTGAAAGCATTCATCCCTGTCTAAAATCTGTCTGTATAAAATTACTGTTTAGTGGATAGATGCTAAAACAAAAGCACAGGCACTTGGGGGGGGGGGGGGGGGGTCTAAGTGGTCAATGCAGAGCACTCGCTTTCCCCAAGTCAAGTTAATTAAGCAGCGTAGAGCATGGTTACCAGTTGGATGGGTGACCGTTTGCGCGCCTTGGCTTCAGTGCAGTCCCCCCAGTTCACCCAACTGTAAAATGGATACCTGCCCTCTTTAGGGTCAGGGAAGATAAAGCAGCGAGGGAGAGGAGATGGGCGCCGCCCTCAATATGCTGGCTCCTAGAGAAGCTGAGGTCTATGGCGCCTCGCTCCCGTACGACCACCTAGATTATGGGACATCTTTACCTTACCTTTACCTTTACAGACACAGACATAACACCCATTCAACTCAGCTGTCGATGTATATACTAACTCACCATGGCCATCAGCACAGAGAGGAAGGAGTCCAGGGTGACGTGAGGCAGGTGATGCAGAAAGTGCTGCATGTCGGTGTCCCAGGACACAGCCTGCAGTAACTCCTCATCCCCGCTCAGCGTCTCCTGCTGCTCCTTGCCGCTCAGGGGACAGGCCACGCTCCGCCCCTCCTCCAACTGGTTCACAACACATTGTCTACAGCTTATGATGGTCATGTGCATGCACACTCTTCCTCCAACTGGTTTACAACACATTGTCTACAGCTTATGGTGGAGTCATGTACATGCACACTCTTCCTCCAACTGGTGTACAACACATAGTCATACATACCATCATACACATTGTATACAGCTTATGATAGAGTCGTGTACATACACACTCTTCCTCCAACTGGTTTTACAACACATTGTCTACAGCTTATGACAGAGTCATGTACATACACACTCTTCCTCCAAATGGTTTTACAACACATTGCCAACAGCTTATGATAGAGTCATGTACATACACACTCTTCCTCCAAATGGTTTTACAACACATTGTCTACAGCTTATGATAGAGTCATGTACATACACACTCTTCCTCCAAATGGTTTTACAACACATTGTCATACATACTGTCATACACCTTGTCTTCAGCTTATGATAGTCATGTACATACACACTCTTCCTCCAACTGGTTTACAACACATTGTCATACATACTGTCATACACCTTGTCTTCAGCTTATGATAGTCATGTACATACACAGTCTTCCTGCAGCTGGTTTTACAACTTATTGTCTACAGCTTATAATAGAGTCATGCACATACACACTCTTCCTCCAACTGGTGTACGTACAACACATTGTCTACAGCTTATAATAGAGTCATGCACATACACACTCTTCCTCCAACTGGTGTACGTACAACACATTGTCTACAGCTTATAATAGAGTCATGTACATACACACTCTTCTCCAACTGGTTTGCAACACTGTCTATAGCTTATGATGGAGGCATGTGCATACACACTCTTCCTCCAACCGGTTTTTTAACACATTGTCTATAGCTTATGATAGATTCATGTACATACACACTCTTCCTCCAACTGGTTTTACAACGCATTGTCTACAGCTTATAATGGAGGCATGTACATACACCCTGTTTTGCTTTTTTTCATGTTATATGTTTCAAACTCAAAATGCTATATAAGATGTAACAGAGACGTAGATGTTGAAAGGGTGGGTAGAAAATCCAAGCATGCAGTCGAAAAAGTGACAAGTTTTGTTATTTTTGTTTGCATGCGCGCATTTGTATGCTTATTCTTTTGTGTGTGTGTGTGTGTTGTGTGTGTGTGTGTGTGTGTGTGTGTGTGTGTGTGTGGTGTGTGCGTGTGCGTGTGTGTGTGGCACGGAAGCATATTTAACAGCACAAGTGTACTGATGCTATAAAGGTTATTTAGCAAACCAAGTAAACCATCTACAGACTGCCCATTTCCAAACAAACCTTTGCAAAATTTCTCAGTATCTCTTGTCCACAGCAGCACGCATATATTTAGGCAGAATGCAAACTATAGCTAAAGGAACACTCACATCTCACATTTTCTACACATTGCACCTTTCGTATGTTTCATTTGTTTCTTCTAAGAAATAGCCATGCGTAACTAAATTGCTAAAGATTGTGTAAAGTAAGCCAAAAAGAAATGAAAAAGAATCGGAGCCTTAGAGAACTGGCAAAAAATGTCCAAATCATGTGGAATACAGACAAACAGAGATACAAATTTACAGACTCTTTACACACATACACAAAAAAACAAACACGCACGCACGCACGCAGTCGTGATCACTGTTTGTTTTGGATGTTTTATTGTCTTATCTTCAGTACTGTTGCACCTGCCAGAATTTCTCTCTCTGTGATATAATAAAGGCTTCTAGAGTCTTGCGTCTCGCGCAAGCGCGCACAAAGACACAGCAGATCCATGGGGGACGGGGCTGTTGTCCTTTACAAGTACGTGCCGAGAGCCACATATATTCACACCAACACACAGGATAACTTGACGCACATTCCTTTGATCTAGTCTACTCTGTCAGAACTTCGTGATTTTGACACATTCAACCATTCCCATTAACAATAATATATATATATATATATATATATATATATATATATATATATATATATATATATATATATATTGTGTGTGTGTGTGTGTGTGTGTGTGTGTGTGTGTGTGTGTGTGTGTGTGTGTGTGTGTGTGTGTGTGTGTGTATTGCGTTTCCTTAGTGGGTTTGTGCGTTGTGCCTAGTCTCCTGCACTTGTAACTCTGCAGGAGGTCTTCTTGCTGGCATTAGCGACATGTTCTGACTTAAGAGCAGGTCTCTTTTTTGTACAGGATGCATACTGGGCATGTTCGTGTTATCGTACTGAACGCTAACATAAATTACGGGATATTCAACATGCCTATTTAATTTTCTGCCTGTGCATAAACACAAAGGGAATTAAGGCACTGGCAGATCTTTACATGAAGTTGATGATGGAGCTCGTCAAAATTTTCGCCTTTATTCACCAGACACCGCTGCCGAGATTCGAACCTACAACTTCATGAACCCACGTGATGGAAGTCAAACTGTCTTAACCCTTAGCTATAGCTCCCATAGTATATCATTGTGATGTAAAAATTGATTAAAGAAGCCTGTAAAAATGGTCATCGTCGCCCTCCTTCTGATCTGAGAGAAGATTTTACCAAGGAACGCTAGAACTTTCACTGGATCATTGACAATCAATTCTGAGCATTAACTTTCCTGTGCCTGCATCTCTTCCCAGAAACCAATTCAGACCAATCTGACAGAATACAGACAACGAAATACTCCCCACCAGGTGATACCAGAAAAAAGCCGACATTGGCTACATAGCAATACAGAGCTTATGTATCAATGTAACCTTTATTCAGTGGAAGGCATAAATGTATATAATTTTTTCCCCGCTTGAAAAAAATCATGTGGATTTTCCAGTGAGATACACTACACTCACCATGCTTTTGAGTTCGGTGTGTATGGAGGAAGACTCCATGGGAAGGGTGAAGCCAGGCCGGGAAAGGGCAGCAGTGGTCGGATGTTATCGTCCTCATCGCTGTTTTCATCGTCACTCTCACTGCCGTCCTGGGAGGACAGTACCATCTGAACGTTCGCC
>CM060333.1:42363022-42368022 GCA_030674155.1 Stramonita haemastoma | reverse complement strand
TCTGATAAAGAGAATGATTTTAATGATGATGACGTAGAGGATGAAAGTAATGATGGTGCTGTTTATATACTCGCTGCAGCTGCAGATATAGATAATGGAGATGCTGATGGCAGTGATTATGTATATGAAAATGATGATGGGGCTGATGATAGCTGGAGGGCATTGAGGGTGACTTTATGTGCTTGCAAGGTTGGAATGGCACATCAAACAATGAAGTGAAAGCTCGAATTGCAACAGCAACATCTGCTCTAGTCAGACTCGAGAAGATCATCAGAAGCAACAACATCAGCTTCTGCACCAAATACCACCTTTACAAATCCCTCGTGATATCTATCCTCCTATATGGCTGTGAATCATGGACTCTGACAGCAGAGTTTGAGAGGAGAATCCAAGCATTCGAGAACAAGTGCCACAGAAGACTCCTCAAAATATCATACAAAGAACACAAGACCAATAACTATGTGAAAGAAGAAATCAAAAAGCGTGTGAGCCCCCAAAAGCCTTTGCTCTCCACCATAAAGAGGAGAAAGCTGATGTGGTTTGGTCACACCACAAGACACAACACCCTAGCAAAAACCATCCTGCAAGGAACAGTCGAAGGCAAGAGAAGAAGAGGCCGCCAAAAGAAATCATGGGTTGACAACATCAAAGACTGGACCGCCCAACCCCTACAACACCTCCTACTAGCCACACAGGATCGTGAAGCATGGAAAAAGATCTCTGTTGCGTCTTCTCTCATGTCCCCCCTACGTCCTTTGGGACATGGGACTGAGTGAGTGAGTGAGTGAAGGTTGGAATTGTGGAATGGATGGAAATGTTTTTCGCGATGATGTCTGCCTTCCCCCTGCCTCAAACATGTTTTGTATAGTGGCCTAAGGCCGATGTACAATAAAACTTTTCAGTGTTCAGTGTTCAGTGTTCAATCAATCTCTCTCTCTCTCTCTCTCTCTCTCTCTCTCTCTCTCTCTCTCTCTCTCTCTCTCTCTCTCTCTCTCTCTCTCTCTTCTTTCATTCATCAAAATTGATACGTAATACCAAATTGTGGAAATATTCAAATTTGAAAAAGAAGGAGAAATTGAAAAATAACAACGATGACCGCAACAGCAGCAGAAAAAAATAACAGATATACCATACACAATGATGTAACATAATTATGTGTGTATGATGACAAACACAAGATATAACATACTTTGGGACATGAAAAGCTATGTGTACGTACAATATTAACATGTAAATGTTCAAATAAACAAGCTTCAAGTACGTAAAGTATCAAAACGTACATGTACAAATAAACAAGCAAAACTGTGCATATTGGTTTATAACTTCTCATGCAAAAAAAGCAAAACAACACAGTATTCTATAAATCACTTCCACAACTACAACCACCATCTTTCTCCTCCTCGTCATAATATTTAACGCTGTTATCATCATCATCGTCATCATTATCATCATCGTTTGAATGCAAGCTCTTTGGTTTGTTTGCTTTACAAAATTTAGCACTACAAAAATTCCATATATTATTCTCAATATCAATATTAGTATTACTGTATCATCACCATCATCATCAGCATTATCATTATCATCATTATCATCATTATTATCATCATCATCATCATCATCATCATCATCCATCATTAATATCTTTATAGTAATTATTTTGTTTTTTTAATTATTATTATCATCATCATCATCATTATTATTATTGTTATCATTATTACTATGACTTTTACTGTTATCATTATTATTTTGTCATCATAATCATCATCATCATTATTACTATTATATCATCATCATTAACTTTACTATCACTGAGCTACTCTTACTATACTGTCCTCACCTCAGCCAACTCCATTTCCAGGTTCTTTTGGGCAGTCTCTGCTTGCTGTTGGGCAGACTGTACCAACATAATAAAAACACCATGTCACAATTTTCCCTGCTGCTATCTTTTGCCGAAGAGAATGACCTCAAGTATTCTGTGTTTTTGTGTGCATCACCAATACTTTTCTTTTCTGTCGTACTACACATCTATGTTTGAACATTTTTAGTAGTTTTTTGTGTTCTTATAATTCTTATTTTAGTTTTCTCAATTACCAATAAAATGTTGAGGTTTTAACTCGATTAGGGATTCGAGTCACTGAGGACTGCTACACAATCGTATTAAGCTAAGAACTTAGATCGTGTATAACGTATTTGATGTGTTTGTGGGGTTTTTTCAGTTGAGAGAGAGAGAGAGAGAGAGAGAGAGAGAGAGAGAGAGAGAGAGAGAGAGAGAGAGAGAGAGAGAGAGAGAGAGAGAGAGAGAGAGAGAGAGAGAGAGAGAGAGAGAATATGCGTGAGATATACACAGAGCAATGACAGACCACAGATAGCAGAAAGTGTAAACATTCTTATCCTTCCGTTGTATGCTATTGCTAAATGCTTTATTATCTGTCATGTCTGTGCTTGTAGTTGTAGATAAAAAGTGAGTTTCTTTCCTTGACTGCTGTGTTTATTTTTCTTTCGCTTGCTTATTCCTTGGTTTATTTTTGTAGTTTGGTTGTAATGGATTGTTGTGTCAAACACACAAAAAAACAAAATTCAAGTTAAAAAAAGACAGAAACAGACAGAGAATTAAAGACACACAGACAGAGAAGTACAGATAGGCATACGAGGATAACAACAGACAGAAACACAGAGAAAGAGGCTAAAGGACTAGTAAAGAAGGAGTCCAAGGAACAACACACACCTGGGACTCGTAAAGTGTGAATTTCTGTGGCGAGCAAACTTACCTTATGTTCACAAACACTCCTTCGCAGTTCTTTTACGACGCTGTTGGCGGCATCCACCTCTGATGTTAATTTATAGCACTGTCCAAACACCAAATAGAAATGTTCATAAAGATCATGCACAGTAGTGTTTTTATCGAGAGGAACAAAATCTGTATTAACTTATACAAAAGGTTGAAAAACAAAAAAAGGAAAATGTCGACAAAGATATGGATACCCTTTGTGTGTGTGTGTGTGTGTGTGTGTGTGTGTGTGTGTGTGTGTGTGTGTGTGTGTGTGTGTGTGTGTGTGTGTGTGTGTGGTTGTGTGTGAGAGAGAGAGAGAATGTGTGTGTGTGTGTGTGTGTGTGTGTGTGTGTGTGTGTGTGTGTGTGTGTGTGTGTGTGTGTGTGTGTGTGTGTATGTGTGTGTGTGTGTATGTGTGTGAGAGAGAGAGAGAGAGAATGTGTGTGTGTGTGTGTGTGTGTGTGTGTGTGTGTGTGTGTGTGTGTGTGTGTGTGTGTGTGTGTAAATAAGAATACAATGTTAATGCATCAGGACCAGACTTCCTTATGTGGCTCCCCAGAGAGTTGGGGTGAAAATGTCTGAGACATCTCTTTCCTGCTTAAAAAAAAAAAAATTTACCCAAAACACAGACAGGGCAAGAAACTGATAATTTGTTTAGAAAGGAAACACAATGTGTAGTGTTCTAAATGTGGAAGAAAACTTCAGAGCATACTTCCCCACATTTTTAACTTAGCCAGCAGAAGACTCTCTGAACGTAGGAACAGCAATGAATGGTACCATCTAAATCTTCACATCAGAACAGTGGTAAATGGTACCATCCAAATCTTTACATAGAAACTGTAAGAAATCGTACCATCCAAATCTAAACATAGAAACAGTGGCAAATGGTACCACCATCCAATCTAAACATAGAAACAGTGGCAAATGGTACCACCATCCAAATCTAAACATAGAAACAGTGGCAAATGGTACCACCATCCAAATCTAAACATAGAAACAGTAGCAAATGGTACTATCATCCAAATCTAAATATAGAAACAGTGCTAAATGGTACCATCAAAATCTAAACATAGAAACAGTGGCAAATGGTACCATCCAAATATAAACATAGAAACAGAAGTAAATGGTACCGCCATCCAAATCAACATATAGAAACAGTAGCAAATGGTACCATCTAAATCACGCCTACCAGACATAGTGCACAATATACTGATGACAAAGTCTTGCCCAGTGAGGAAGCTTATATAGTGTGACCCACACAGGGCTCTTGTTGACGCTGTCCCAAATAACTCATGCAGCACACACAGTCAACAGCCTGTCTGCTGCTACAGCTAATTCACAACAGTGCATGAAGTTGAATTAAGGAATGTCTGTGCTCTCACCACTGTACTTTCGATAAGGTGATATCGAAAGATCGGTGAATATGTAGGCAGTTGGCAATATCACAGTCTAGTAATGGTATATGACTGTGTGTGTGTGTGTGTGCATGTGTGCGTGGTGTGTGTGTGTGTGTGTGTGTGTGTGTGTGTGTGTGTGTGTGTGTGTGTGTGTGTGTGTGTTGTGTGTGTGTGTGTTATGCGTATGGAAACATGTGTATCTTTTAAGGTCTGTAACCACGTATATGTGTGTGTCACAGTATTGGCATTAATGTGAAACAAAAAGAAAAGCATTGTGTATCGTAAAAAAATTAACATCCCAAATACCTTTAGCACATATTGTTGCCTGCTGTTTTGCAGTCACACAAAAAAAAATAATCACCCCAAGCATTTCCATATTTCGAAAGTCACATTTTTTCCACAAAAACAAAAATATGCTTTGTCAACATCCCAAAAACAGCACAACGTAACTGTCCAAAACACAAGAATTTCATAACCCCCATTCAGTAACACAACCCGAAGTATGCAAAAATATCAATGTATCTAGACAAGAGTTGTCGGCTCTCGGACAGGCATGTGACAGGACAGACGTAGTGTACGTCTCTACACATGATGACAGAGCCTTGGGCAGTAAAGAGACCCCTGTACAGAGATGATCGACGCCTGGCTCTTGTTGACATAGCCCCATGTAAATCATGCAGCTCACACAGAGGGTCAACAGTCTACCTGCTGTTACAGCTTACTTCACAGCGAGCTGTACAGCAAGGCAGGGAGCTGTCCGTACTGAGAGTGAGGGCTGTTAGGAGGGCCTCACACCATCCGCCCCTTTGTCCCGTTAATGGGGTGATAAGGAG
>CM060333.1:42343022-42350522 GCA_030674155.1 Stramonita haemastoma | reverse complement strand
CAATGTTGAAGTGCCTGAGTACTTGTCAGAGGCCGTCATGCCATACCCTGTCAAAGGCCTTTTTGAAATCTATGAAATTGTGGTACAAGTCTTTTTGGTGTTGGAGATGCTTCTCTATCAGAATTCTCAGATTGAAAATTTGTTCCATTGTGCTGCGTTTTGGTCTAAAGCCCGCTTGTTCTTCTGCCAGGAGTTTTTCTGCTTGGTTTTTCAGTCTGTTGAGGACTACCTGCAGCATGATCTTGCTAGGATGACTTATGAGACTGATGGTTCTGTAGTTCTGGCATTTCTTGAGGTTTCCTTTCTTTGGCAGGGGTATTACAAAAGACTGTGTCCATTCTTTTGGCCATTCTTTGGTGTCGTGGATCTTCTGACAAAGTTCTGTGAATCGCCTTGCTGTTTCATTCCCTCCATTTTTTATGAGTTCAGCTGGGATGTTATCAATTCCAGGGGACTTCCCCTTCTTCAATTGTTTAATAGCTGCATCTACTTCACACCTTAGTATTGGTGGGTCTTTATCTTGGTGTTCAGGGGGTTTGTCAGAAACTATGTTGGTATCTGGGCGTAGTGGGTAGTTGTACAATCCCTCACAGTATTCTGTCCAGCGTTGGAGGATGGCATTGTTTTCCGTTAAAAGATTTCCTTCTTTGTCTTCAATAACAGAGGCTTTAGGCTGTGTGGTTTTCGTTAGTGCTTTCAAAGTGTCGTAAGCTGTTTTGCTGTTTCCCTTGGTCATTCCAGCTTCGATGTTGTTGCATTGTTCTTCTATCCACCCTTCTTTGGCTTCTCTCATCTTTTTCCTCACTTCTCTGTGGCTATCCATGTACTTCTTGTAAGCTTCTTGACTTGTGAACTTTTGTTTCTTAAGTTCTCTTCTTTTGTCGCAGAGGTCAAGAACCTCATTTGTCACCCAGGGTTGTTTCTTTGTTCTGCTTCTTCCTAATGTTTCTTCTGCTGCTGTCGTTAGCACTTCTTTGATGTTGTTGGCCAATGTGTCCACATCATTGTCGATGGCTGTGAGTGCGGCGAACTTTCCTCCTATGTTGGCTTGGAAGATCTCAACCACTGTTGGGTCTTTGAGTTTTTCCAGGTCGAATCTTATGCGTGGGCTTTTTGGCTGTTCTTTTGCTTTCAGTTTCAGTCTGATGGTGGTAAGTACAAGGTCGTGGTCACTGCCAATGTCAGCTCCTGGGAATGTTCTTGTGTTTGCCTTGTTTATGCTGGATTTGAATCTTTGGGGTGACAGAATGTAATCAATTTGATTATGAATCAGACCATTTGGTGAGTGCCAGGTTGATGTTCTGGATGGCTTGTGAGGGTGGAGTGTGTTAGCCAAAGTAAGTTTGTGCTTCTTTGCGAATTCCAGCAGCCGCTGTCCTCTGTCATTTGTTTCTCCCAGTCCAAATCGTCCTGTGGTTCCTGCCCAGGTGTCATAGGCATCAGGTCCCACCTTAGCATTCCAGTCGCCTTCCACAATAAGGATGTCTTTTTGGGGCGTTTTGGAGATGACGTTTTCAAGTTCTTCATAGAATTCTTCTATCTATGAAGATGATGGTACAGTCCCTAAATCGGAGGGCTCTGCTGGCACTACACTACAATCAAACCGAACCTTCGTGGGTGCTGGAATTGGACTCTGGTTTATATTCCCGTCCGAGGGATTTTCAGAGTTACAGAGTCAGTGCCAGGGTTGACTCCAGGGAAAGATTTGAACATGCATTTTCATTCACAGTCAGAGTAGGAGTTCGATGTATTAACCACTGGACTCTTTATGTAGTGGTGGTGGTGGTGGAAATAGTAGTGGCAGTAGTAGTAGTAGTAGTAGTAGTAGTAGTAGTAGTAGTAGTAGTAGTAGTAGTAGTAGTAGTAGTAGCAGTAGTCGTTGAAGTCGTAAGAAGAAGAATGATACCACTACTACTACTACTACTACTACTACTACTACTACTACTACTACTACTACTACTACTATTGCTACTGCTACTACTACTATTACTACTACTTCTGCTAATAATAATGATAATAAAATATAATGACAAAAACAGCAATACCAGCAACAATATAATAATAATAATATAATAATAATAATAATAATAATAATAATAATAATAATAATAATGATAATAATAATAACGCCATCAACAATAGATTGTGAAGAGCAGAACAAGCTTTTGATGTAAATATCAAGAACAAACTAACCAAAAAAAAGTAAACAGCAATAATGATAGTACCAAGAACGACAAAAATAATACCAAAACAGCAACAATGCCTACATAGTGACGTTTCTTGGATGATAAGAGGTCTGTTCGCTTTCAAACACTACTTAAACTTCTACTTGCCTTTTTCAATTAAACTTCTACTTGCCGTTTTCAATTAAACTTCTACTTGCCATTTTCAAACAGCACACGCTACCGCTGACAGAAACAAGTCTTCTGTAAACATTGCCTCAGGTGGTAGTAATACGGAGGACAAAAATCGACACAGTGGGGTTTTCAAAACAGACTTTCGTTACAAAGCTTGGCAAAACAGGCATGTATTAGTGGGGAGTTAAATTGGGTCATAGTAAGTAAACTTTGCAATGTGATAGAGAACTCTATATAGTTAGTAAGGAAAAAAACTGATAGAGCAGTTTACATGAGATCTTTCTGTTTATTGATTAGTTTGTCTGTTTCTCCATCTGTGTAAACGTTGAAGAATTACTGCCTGTAGCATGATAATTTTTTTTAAAGTCTCCAAACTCACTACAATTTCATGATAAAAGAATAAGAGACATTGTGAATTTATTTTGCTTGCTATTATTTCTCGGTGACACGTACACTTTTTATGTTCTCCGAACTAGAGTTTTCTTTTCAGTTATAGATATGAAGTTACATTGATTAAGAAACAACTTTGTCGTTATCCATAAGTGTAGACGTTATGATATCAAAATTAAGCAAATGTGTAAGACACGGGCGAAAACACAAACAAGAAGCATATCTGTCGCTTTCAAAGTCTTTCAGTCCTCCTTAGTTTAACAGTGGTACTCATCCCTAGAAAATTATTCGTTTATACAATCACAAGTGTGTTTACAATGATACATATTCTTACACGCACGCACGCACGCACGCACGCGCACACCACACACACACACACACACACACACACACACACACACACACACACACACAAACACACACACACACACACACTCACACAAAATCACACACACACACATAAACACACACACACACACACACACACACACACACACACACATACACATACACACACACACACACACACACACACACACACACACACACACACACACACATACACACTATGCTTATTTTCTTTTAAAAAGCATTCCTTAAGGTAGTCATACAAGAAAAAGATAATAAAGCCAACCAACTCACAATTCCATCTGTAATGCCGTATCGTTCACAGGCGGGGACTCCGACTGGTCGTGGCAGAATCCTGATATAACAAATAAACATGACAATGTAAAATGTAGCAGGTGTGGAGGAGGGGTATAGCCTTGTGGTCAGACTGCATAACTCGTCATCTGATGGGAACTGAGGGTACGGGTTCGAGCCTAGTCTCCTCCGTAGTATTCGTTTACCTTTTCCCTCTAAGTTAACAATGAAATCCACTTCCCACTCACTTGCAAGTCCTTCGGATGAGACATAAATCGAGATCTTGTAAGCAAACGCTTGTAGATCATAACAGGTCGGATAAAAAAAATGCATGTGAAATTTATCTGCAACCCTTGGAAATAAAGATCATTCAAAGCTCTCGCCCATACATTACAAACCATCTATCTTTCGTAAACACCCATTCCTGCCACGGCTATAGCTGACATGGACAGACCTGAGATGTTTTGCTGCGACCTGGAGATGGGCTCTGCCAATGTGCCCAAACAACATTGCCTGAAAAATGGATATATTGTGGAGAGGAGATGGGCTGTGCCAAGTGCCCAAACCTCAGTGCTTTGAAAAATGGATAATGGAGAAGGGATGGGACCTGTCAAGTGTCCAAACCACATTGCCTGAAAAATGGATTATGGAGAGGGATGGACTGTCAAGTGCCCAAACCACATTGCCTGAAAAATGGATATGGAGAGGGATGGACTCTGTCAAGTGCCCAAACCACATTGCCTGAAAAATGGATTATGGAGAGGGGAGGACTCAGTCAAGTGCCCAAACACATTGCCTGAAAAAATGGATTATGGAGAGGGATGGACTCTGTCAAGTGCCAAACGCATTGCCTGAAAAATGGATTATGGAGAGGATGGACTCTGTCCAAGTGCCCAAAAAATTGCCTGAAAATGGATTGTGGGGATGGACTCTGCCAAGTACCCAAACCACATTGCCTGAAAAATGGACAGACTGGAGAAGGATGGACTCTGCCAAGTGCCCAAACCACATTGCCAGAAAAATGGACAGACTGGAGAAGGATGGACTGTCAAGTGCCCAAACCACAATGCCAGAAAAATGGACAGACTGGAGAAGGATGGACTCTGCCAAGTGCCCAAACCATACTGCCTGAAAAATGGACAGACTGGAGAAGGATGGACTCTGCCAAGTGCCCAAACCATACTGCCTGAAAAATGGACAGATCAAGTGCAGCGCCTCAATTACTCTTCAGAGAGGGAACGGAGAAGTCAGTGAAAGTCCTGCAGGTAAGTAAATAAATATAAATATATAAATATAAATACCACAACAAAGGGAACGACGATGATTGGCGACGAGTACAAGGTAGCTGATAATGGGGCTGCTTCTGACGATGATAATGGTAGTAATGATGACAACAATGAAGACTAACATAAGACTCGTGCAACAGTGCTGATATTCGCAAAGAAAGTGACGCTGACAAGGCGACAGTATTGGCGATGTCGACAACGGCACTGGTGACAATCAAAGGGTGAGGATGAAGATGACAACAACGATGACGAAGACGACGATGATGACAACATCAATAATGACAAGGATGATGAAGATGTCAGATGATGATGATAACAACAGCAATATTGATAAAGACGAAAAAAAACCTGATGTTTGAAACATACCACGTCGCCATAAGCAATCACCAGCATCGACAATAGCGCACTTTTCAATACCTGACAAGACTAACACAGTATGTTTCAACTGTTTCACACAAAACCCAATTAGCACTGCTGCCAAGGATTAAATTCTGACATGAAGAGTGCCAGCAAACCAGTTTGTATACACATACTTACTATCATAGTAAGCAATATTAGCGTGGAAAACAATGAATCTGTACCCCCCTGGGAGTTATGGCAAACAGTGGAGTTATGCATGACTCCTGGGAATGGGAAGTTTTGACACTAAGTCCTGATAAATAAAAGGATACCTACCTATCCCTAACTACCTCCCCCTACCCTCCTCCTCAATCCCCCCTCCTCCCCTATCCCCCTCTCCCCAAACTCCCCATATCCCCCACCTATCCACCTCCTCCCCCTTCCTGTCCTCCTCCTCACCCATCCCCCCGCCTCCCCTCCTCCTAGCCCTCCTACCCTACGCCCCCTCCTCCCAGCCCTATCCCCCTCATCATAACCTTTCTCCCCTCCCCCTAGCCCATCTCCCCTCCTCCCCTAACCTACCCCCTCCTCCCCCTTTATCATCTTCCTCCACAACGCTAGATTGAAAAGAAAATTATAATTAAAAAAAAACCTGGCACGAATATGGGAAGATAGATGACACATCTCCAAAGCTTGGAGAATTAGAAGTGAGGATGCGATCCCTGTAGAGATCTGCAATTCCAAACTCACTGCTTAAATTGTTGCTTTCATAGTTTTACAACATATTATTAGCCTAACAATCCTAAACTTTAAAGGTGTCTTTTCCTCTATCTGTTCAGAAATCGAGAAAACGCCTTTTGAGGAGGGCTGATAGGTATGGGCTTAGGTAGTGGGGGGGGGGGGGGGGGGGGGGGGTAGATACGGGGGGAGAGTTAAGTTTGGGGAGGGGGGAATAGGGAAGGGTGGGGGACAGGAGGAGGGGATAGGTTTGGGGTAGGGAGGGTTAAGTTACTGGGGAAAGGGGCTTGTGGTTAAGTTAGGAGGGAGGGAAGGTAACGTTTGTCATGGTCTATAATAAGTGGGCTATATATCTTTAAGTTATAAGGTAAGTGGGAAACAGATGGCCAATATGGTAGAGGAGGGTCCAAAGTATGTGTATGCCAAGAAGTATGCTGTTACTCTCATTTACAGGTTTTGTCCAATATTCTTCCATACCACTGGACTAAATGGACGTATCAACACACACTGTTGCAATACAAAAACCTAAAGGGTAAGTCTACTTTGTTGTATCATTTCCAAGTGACAGCAGACTTTAATGTATGATACTGAGAAACATATCAGATGTTGTAAAGTGTCATGCTTGCGCTTAAAAAGTATCTTTATTTTCTGCAGGTGTGGTCGTTCCCGCGAAGAAAATGTGTGTGTGTGTGTGTGTGTGTGTGTGTGTGTGTGTGTGTGTGTGTGTGTGTGTGTGTGTTGTGTGTGTGTGTGTGTGTTGTGTGTGTGTGTGTGTGTGTGCGTGTGTGCGTGTGTGTGGTGTGGTGTGGTGTGGTGTGGTGTGGTGTGTGTGTGTGTGTGTGTGTGTGCGCGCGGCGTGCGTGCGTGCGTGCGTGCGTGCGTGTGTGCACGAAGTGTGTGTGTGTGTGTGTTGTGTGTGTGTGTGTGTGTGTGTGTGTGTGTGTGTGTGTGGTGTGTGTGTGTGTGTGTGTGTGTGTGGTGGTGTGCGTGTGCGTGTGTAGAGTATGCAGGCAATACCCGCATATATTTAAATAGTTTTTCATGATTTTCTCAACTGATTGATTTTCCACCAAGTGATAGAAATGCTGACACGACCAGAAGTCTACTGGGTTTTTAGCTTTTTTTTCTTTAGACAGCAGATTTTAAAACACAACTCCACAATAATATTCTAGACATGTATATTCTTGCCCAACATGAAGTAATTTTTCTATGAGGCCGTTACTTGTCTCTCAAAAATATATTTACCTCGGAGATGTTCTTATCCGAATAAATGGGAAAAAAAAACAGCATAAGAGGATAATATTTGTAATCATATACATGTATTATCATTACTGCCGACTATGTATCAGTTTTGCTAGAATAAAACACGTTTAAACCAGGACAGATGGACGCTATAGCCGAATGGTCAAGGCCGGTTGACTTCAATCCCATGGTCTTTTGAGCTGTGGGTTCGAATCCGGCGGCGCCTGGTGAATTAAGGGTGGGGTATTTTACGATCTCCCAGGTCAACTTCAAATGCAGACCTGTTAGTGCCTTAATTCCCTTCATGTGTATACACATGCAGATGACCATAAATGTATTATGCCCGTTAATCATCCCGTGATTCATGACAGAATTCGGTGGGTTACGGAAACACGTACATACCCAGCATACTTCCCCGAAGTCAGGATGCGGCTACCTTCATGGTGGGCAAAAACGACCGCATACACAAAATACCACCACTAGTGAAGCTCGGAGCTCTAGCAGGA
>CM060333.1:42333022-42335522 GCA_030674155.1 Stramonita haemastoma | reverse complement strand
AGAGACAGAGAGAGACAGAGACACAGAGAGAGAGAGAGAGACAGACAGAGAGAGACAGACACAGAGAGACAGAGAGAGACAGAGACAGACAGACAGGCAGACAGACAGACAGACACTAAAAGATAGAGATCGAGACAGAAGGGTCGGGGAAGTACAAGTATAGACAGAGCAAGTTGATAAAGTTGTCTACTCCCCCTCCCTTCCCGTCACCCACCCCTTCTTTCCAGATAAATACACATTTAGAAAGCTCGTCAAACTTATAATAAAGTACCGTATGTAAGGTAAACAAAACCCCATAGCACTATTGTGGCTTTAACATTGTTAGCTTTTATTTCATGTGCATCACTCTTTTGCCCTTTTATTCTGCGTTTTATGACTATTAGCCATCTATTTGTGTGCGAGCATGGGTGTCAGTGTATATATTATATATTTTATATATATATATATATATATATATATATATATATATATATATATATAAAATATAACTTTACACACACCACACACAATATATATATATATATATATATATATATATATATATATATATATATATATATATATATATATATATATATAATTCGTACATAGTTGTTTATCATTGGTTTGAACACTTTTTGTCATTTTCTTTGTTTCTGCATAATGCATATGCTTTTTATTGCATCGGTTTAAGAGCTTATGAAATAAAAGAATTCGTGTAGTAGTAACGTACGGTTTTTTCCCTTTAAAAAGTATCCACATAAGTGCTGCATAAAAAAATCCCCGTACCAGTAATATTCCTGGTATCGAAGATAGGTTTACTTGAAGCAGAAACTGTGGGTGTCGGGGAAGGAGAGTAGGGCCGAAAAAAGATGGACACGAGAATAGATGAAACAACAAAAGTTAACGCCACCATGCATGCACTGCAGCAAAACCTAACCCAAACAGATGTAAATCACTTTTTTTATGATAATTATGTTTATAAACGCATGCAACAACACACACTAAGACAGTAACATCAGCTGGAATGTTTACTTCAGCGGAACAATAACAAAACACGGGCAGTTTTACACACTGGTGGGGAGTTATTGCTGTAGACATAAGGCAAGCTAGGGCGGGGGGGGGGGGGGGGGGGGGGGGGGGGGGGAGACTGATATTCGTTAATGAAAAAAGAGAAATTACAAGAGGAAAATCAGACGAAAAAAGAATGAAAGGGATATATTTTCTAGAGTAAATTGTGAAGCATCCTATGGAAATGTGCTTCAAAATCTACCGAGGTCAGCAAAATAAATGTTTGCTACTACTATTAACTACAGCAACTTTAGTCAGGCGACAATCACCACCATAGCTGTAATCCACTTGCTGGTACTGTAATCCCTCTTCCAACTATTGATCATTACAATGAAGTTAATAAAACGACTGAAGGTGGTCCGATTATATGAATACATAATCAAACAAGGCTTGTCGATTTGTCGAAAAAATACTGGTCAATGTCATTAAACGACTTAAACATTATCCATAAATGCCTGTTGAACATACTACTCCCGTGTTCGAAGGAAAAAACCTGCTTATTGGTTGTAGTTTTGTTGTTTATTGTTGTTTTCAAAGTATAAGCAGCATGCTGACGGAAGAAGGCCTATTCAATAAAATAAAATTTATAATTAGCGAGATGGTAAACACTTATACACCAACTTCAATGAAAAACAATACATGGACTGGTAGTGTATATAATTATGATTATTTTCAAGCATCATGTGGTGATTCTATAGCTTTATTTCACGTTTTGTTTGTTTTTGAAGTAGGGGCTGGGAAATTAGAAAAAGAGAATAAGCAAAAAGCAACAACAACCAAACAAAACAAAAAAACCCAGTCAAACAAAAACCAAGACAGTCACACGCTTCAAACACGTGCAAGGCGTCTTTGTGCCAGCGCAACTGTTCACCTAAAAATAAACCATTGATCAGCAGGAGGATATCTGAAAGTGTTGGGGTTGAAATGGCTCAACTTCAAAAGTGCCGGTCTGATGATCCCAGTCAATGGTGTATATTTGAGTTACTTTTCAGCTATCTGATTGAGTATCTTTAACTAACTCAGGATCATTAAATATCATTGAACCCAGTCATGTGTATAAATTTATGCAAGTATATATTGTGCAAAGTTATAGGCCTACTCTAACTGTCCTTCATAGGACATCATAACAGAGTTAAGGCTGATGGTGTGGATTACATAAAAACACAGCATTGTGGTCTGCATATAATTAACTAAGGTATGAAATTTAAAATAAAATTTACCTTGAATCTAGATGTAGAACTGCAGCACTGTGAAATCAAAGACAAGAACCATCACATGCATATTTGATTGTGCAACATTGTACGTCGTCAAGCCAACCCCACCCACCCCCTCCCCCACCCTGTTTTTTTTGTTGTTGTTAGATCTTATTTTCCTTGTTATTAAAATACAAACACAAACAATGTTTCCATCGAACATTAACATACTGTGCAACCTAAGCCCATTTCAGAGT
>CM060333.1:42288022-42328022 GCA_030674155.1 Stramonita haemastoma | reverse complement strand
GTGTGTGTGTGTGTGTGTGTGTGTGTGTGTGTGTGTGTGAGTGAACTGGGGGGGGGGGGGGGGTCGAGTGTGTTTTTAAAGCTAGACAACAACTATCATTAAAAAAATTATTCGCCCATTCATCCTTTTCCCATAACTCTGTGTCAAATCAATATTTTGTAGGTATCATACAGATACCATGCACCACACTAAACAGTTTTCACTAGATTCCTCCACATAGGCCTACTATATCTGTATATGTGCCGCGGGTGAATGTAGGCTATATGTGCCGCGGGTGAATGTATATGTGCCGCGGGTAAATGTCTGCAAACTGTTGGGGTCTACTTGTGCGTTCTGCAACGTTGTGGTGACTGTTGTTGTTCGTTAAGATAAAGTTTGTGTTTGCTTGTATGCGTTTACTTTGTTTGTCATTCCCTGAATTGTATGTATATAAATATTTTTAGTTGCTTTTATAGGTTTGAATGAAGCGATCAAAGCCGGATGATGTATCAGCAAGTTTTCTGCTCTGTCACCCCCCTGTTTCCTTCTCCAGCCTATTTCATCAAGGATTCCCTCAAGGCAAAAACTAACCAATTTAAAGTAATTTCACACGCCTTGCTCTATAGGATGATCGATGAGGCTGAGGGGGAAAAAAAAACTCATGGTGTGACAGTGATCTATTTCCAGTTGACATTGCCTGATTGAGGTGCGTTCATCCCTCCCGCTGCTTTAATTATGTCCATATTTTTTGACAGAGAAAGTCGTTCCGCTTAGATCCTGTTAGCGTACTGTATGTTTTGATATACGGTTCTGAACAACGTAGTTAACAACCTAGCATAACTTTTATAACCATGTGACACACAATAGTATTAGTCCAAAATTGGAACCACCTCATTTTGGGGAGGATGGGTTTAAAACGCTCTGTTATTTTCCACTGTGCACAGAACAAAATATTGTGTCTATGTTGGCCAAGAACGACACAAACTTAACTAAGATTCCAGCCTCAGTTTGGAGTCATCTGGGGCCACCGAGATTCAGCTTTTGAAAAGTATCTGCAAGAAAGGAAGCAGGGCATGTTATCATTTATCTTGGGCCTTGTTTCATATCTGTATTTTATTTGAAGCACAGGTGCTTAACTTTTTCAACCATAGACATCTGATCCTACCCAGTTTTCAGGCTGCCAAACACTGGAGAATAATGCTGTTTTGAAGAGTCCTTTCGGATGACGGGAAAAGTTTGAAAATGTTTAAACTTTAACGAGATGAGAGAAGGGCACAAATTTCATCCAGGTTTGACTTTGTTTTTGCATTGTTTAATAGCAAACAGATGGTGGGGAATAAAGTCCCACCCCAATCCATGCAGATTGTCGGGAAGTGTAGGCTACTCTATCTGTGAACTGTACATGTACTGTTTTTCCTTTCCGTTTTACCAGCAAGCTTGGAAGAAAGCTGTACAAATCTCCAGTATCAAGTTGTAGTGTTAGTGGAATAAACATTACGCCTATCCAACAAACCTGAACCTAATAACATCTGCTATGAATGAAACTAGGTCCAAGGTACCCAGCTGTGGTCTAATGATAATATATAAAAAAATTGAACTGCTCTAAAACCACATCCCCTGAAGGGGATTGCACTCGGCTGTATGTATATCAAGTAGACTGAGGACAGTGCACGGCTGGATCAATAGGCCCTTCCACTATTTTTTACGTCAGTGTATCAAATCATACTTTTTTTTCTAATACGAGGGCAATGCGGATTAAAAATAACTTAAAATGATGACAGTAATTACCACTTACAGTGCAAACAATTCAGTCAGTGACAGAAAAAATTGGCCAATACAAATGTTATCGTCCGAATAAATGTTGCTTGAGTTATCTGACCAACATCGTGTGTTTCTTTGAGAACTGGTTGAACCATGATTTGTTTCTTCTTATCAGAGGGTGTATGCGCGCGCGTGCATGCCCCTATGTGCAGTCAACTATTGACGTTGTCACACTCAGGGGCATCAAGCAATGACAAATCAATGAATCATCACTACCAAAAATCTCATTAAGGTTTTTTCTTTTAAAGTTTGTTTCAACTGATTTTGTGGGATAGAAGTAAACTAGTATTTATATCCCCCCCTTCCAACTGTGTTGGGAGTCACTGGTGCACTGCGCTAATTGAAGAGCTGTTCACCACATTCCTCTATGTTGGTTGTGTGCCAAGGTCTGGGTCTGTACCTGTCCATTCTACAGCGAAAGTTGAAATCAGTGTTTCCCTCCGGGGATGCTGGGGGGTTCTGTCAGTATAAAAAGCACCCCTACTGTCTGGAAATTGTGTGCCAGGAATTTCCTCTTTTCTGTTACCTCTCTGTTCTTGCCTTGTTCCTTTTATTCCTGTCCCCTCCTTCTGGTCTATTTTCTGCCTTCTTCGTCCATTTTTCTGCCATTTTTTTCAGAAAGACTTAAAACAATTCTCTCCCATGCGGAAGTCGGATGCGCTTGGCCTTATATGAACAGCAGTTGCTGTCTGAGCGTTCGAAGAAGAAGAAGAAGAAATAATTAGGATTGAAATCGAGAAAGAAAAATCCAAGCCATGGAAATGAGGTATAACACATGGAGTGTTTGTGTATCTTTAAGTGATACAATTCTTCAATCTGAACAATATCTTTTTTGTTTTGTTTCCATAAGTCTATTAATTGTTTACTTGTTCTCACAAGAGTATTTCTTTTATATTAACTGGAAAACAACTTTAGCTAAGTTAAAAGGTAAAAGCATTCCCATAATCTATGTGAGGTCGTTGGGGAGTGAGGTGTCAGAGACCTTAGCTTCTCCAGGGGCCAGCATATTGAGGGCAGCGCCCATCTCCTCTTCCTCACTGCTTTGTCTTCCCTGTCCCTAAAAAGGGCAGGTACCTATTCACAGCTGGGTGAACTGGGGAACTGTACTAAAGCCAAGGCACACAATTGATCACTCATCCACTTGGTAATCACGCTTAATGCTGCTTAACCTTAGCTTTGGGAAAGTGAGTGCTCTGACCACTGAACTATCCTGTCTCTGCAACTTTACAATGGCATAAAAAACTCTCCACTGCACACACACACACACACAAAAACTACAACCAACCAGCCAAGCAAATGCAACAGCAAAACAAAACAAAAACCCTCCGAGACTCAGGATGAATATTTATAAATTTATTGGTAAGGTACAAAACAATGCACATTACACCAAAACATGTCCCAAGTTGAAGCCGAGTTTTCAGACAGGTACCGCTACCAATCTGGGCATAACTAATGTCGCCCCTCAGCTTGACATGTATGCAATGGTGAAAAAGAAAAGAAAAGAAAAGAAGAGATAATTATCTTTAGTAAACATACACCGACTTCATTGCTCATCATACACAGACGTGTGAGAAACGAAAAAAGAGCTCATAAAGCTTGACAGAAGTCACATATTCTAACAAATATTTATGCAACCTCTCAAAGCAATGCATTGAAATGAAAGCAGCATAAATGTCAACTATATCTACACACAAAAAAGAAAAACAACCAAACTTATCTTTGAAAACTGTACCTTCCATTTTTTTCTGATTTTACTATCATAGGTAAATCAAAGAAACACAAAACAAGCCATAAATACATCAACATTATATCTTTTGCGCTTGTAAGTTTAGTATGCGCAGTATGTAGTTGTCTGAAGTGAATACTGCAGATGCCACCATGACATACCATACCATGCCATCCAAAGTGCAATCATTCCATACCACTTGTTTCACACCACAATTATAGTCAAGTGTGAAGGGAAACAAAAAAAAACCTCTTGCACATACAAGTACAGAAACATTATGGGATCAGTTTCTGGGAGAAAGGATGGTAAGGAGTGAGCACACACGTGCAAGAGAGAGAGACAAGAGAGAGAGGGCAGAGAGAGAGACAGAGACAGAGAGAGACAGAGACAGAGAGAGAGACAGAGGCAGAGAGAAAGAGAGAGAGAGGACAGAGACAGAGACAGAGAGAGAGATGGAGACAGAGAGAGAGGGAGAGGAGAGTTTCCCATAAAGCAGAACAAGCAAAAATAACAAGCATTCACAGAATCAGGAACAAGTGAAAATCTATGAATAAACAAAATTCTACATCTAGCATATTTTATATAGTAAGCTCACAGTTGAACAAAATACAAACAAAAAACAAAGGCAAGTGTACAAATGAAGAAGAAAAAAAACAACCCAGCTGCTTTCCATGTTTGTTTTAATCAAGGGAAACTAGGAGTGTGGTTCAAAACTGTTCCCTGGCAGATCTGCCACCCGTTACCGAATCAACTTTACCGACCGCAAATGATACACACATCTCTCACATCATGCCTTATGAAACACCACTAATAGAACCTTAACCCACACTTCTTTCCATCATATGAAGAAATCCATACAACAAACAAATAACACAAAACCAAAAAAACAAAACAAAAACCAAGCCTGAAAATGAAGAAAAAAAATCCACCTACCTAGGCATCGTTACCACATCTTGCAGTCAAGCTGAATGTGTAACATTGAAATAACAGCAGCTACACAAGTCTTTTTGAAACACAAGTCCCAAATCAATTTAAAATGAACCAAAACATCCAAAGGATAGAGCAACCCAGAAACCAGCACTCACAGCCAACCAGCTCATTCTATGCACAGTACTTGAAGAATAATGTGTTCACTGCAAGTTTTTTTCCCTAGTGTGCAGACCATTAAGCATATCCATCTATCCATGTCCAGCTTAGCATGTTACCTCACTGTAACTATGTTACCAGGCACGGAAGTGAACCCAACAGATAATGGACTTGTCTTACAACACATGAAATACTTATAAGATAGGATACTATTAAATGAAAGAGCGTATCAACACACAAAAACTTAATTATGTAAGAGGAAAAAACTACTTAAGAGCGTATGCATGTGTGTGGTGTGGTGTGGTGTGTTGTGGTTCTGTGTGTGTGTGTGTGTGTGTGTGTGTGTGTGTGTGTGTGTGTGTGTGTGTGTGTGTGTGTGTGTGTGTGCGCGCACGCATACAAGCATTATGTACATGTGTGGTTTCTCATATTAAAACATTTTCAACTCTTTAAGAAAATGAGTTGTGATGTCTCGAGACCTATTTGTCTACAACTTTATCATTTGTAAACTGAAAGGAAAGTGTCCTCTAGTGAACAGGGCAGCGTTCCTCCACCACATCACACTTCCGCACAGTACTGTAGCCACTCCACCAGCTATCAACGCTGATGCAGAAAATGTGTGATAGAGTTGATAGCAGGTATGCATGGAGGGATCACAAGACTGCAGCACAGTCTGTGCTCCTTGCATCAGCAGAGTCACAACACTGCAGCTAAACAGTTGTGTTACGAGTATCAGCACAATCAGAAAAAAACAACAACGCTGGCATGATTTTGTTCTTTACACTTTTGTTTTTAATATATTGAATTCATGTAGTGCTCTATCTTGTGAGAACATATAAAAATTTTTCTCCTGGTGGAAGAGACCGTACAGAAAAGAAATAAAGGTTCCATCTGTGACGATATTCTGATATCTTTAATACCTACTGCTGACAATATCAAGTTAATCACAGCTAGCTCTACAATCTATTTGATTTAATACTTTTCATGAAACATGGGGTCTATAAGCTTGTAAACTTTTTCTTAGAAAAATCACTTCACAGTTTGTTTGTTTTGTTTAAAGGCTTGAGTACATTTTGTTGGTTGCAAATCTACATGATTGTGGTACTTTTTTTGATGTTATGTGCACATGCACACACATGCATACATGTACATGCTTATACAGACACACATGCACACATACACAGCATTGATACACTTGCATATACATTTATGCTCACTGAATTCAAGTACTGGCCTCCACTATAACAAGAAATGGAAACAAGACCTAACAAATCATTCTTCAGAAACATGAAACCTTCTAACAGTAGAATATAATTATCCTCTAAATTCTGATTTTCTTTCCATCAAACATCACAACAGTTGACATCTCAGGTTATCAACTGAGTCACATAAAGCACAAGGGGGATAAACTGGACTTAAAAACTTCCAAATACAAAACAGGACAAATTTCTTCCATCCACGTCTTGATAACATATGTCTGACGTTTCCGGACCATGACCAAAGATTAATTTGCAATACACTTGCCAATGTCAAATGTGCTAATGTTCAAAATCGAAAATGGGGCCAAAAACAAATAGTCATAAACAGGGCAATTATCAAAAAAAAAAATACAAACTGGTGTAAATTTGAAGATGATTCTTACAATTACCATTTGTTTTGTACAAGATCTATTTACATTCACTCAAGCAACCAGGATGAAGGATCATCATCCATTTCTTCCCCTTGCTTGCGTTGGTTTGGGGGCATCATGTTGCTCTGTTTGTTTACTTTCAAACAGGCGAAGCCAAAATTAAAGTCACAAACCAAAAGCATGGTTGACAGCAAAATTACCTTTTTTCAAAATCTATACAACTACAAAGCGCGGAATTCATATCAAGATTATGAAGAACAAGTATTCAGAGTTATTGCTCAACTTTTGAAAAAAGACTTCTGAAAAAGTAGTTAGAAAAAGTTTAAAGACACAGAGTTTTAATAAGATGTTAAAGAAAGAAACCCCCATCCCTGTAATAAAGCAGAGGATATATCATACAGTAAAATAAATCCAGTCAAAAGACATCCCCCCCTTTTTTTTTAAACAACTCAAACCACCACCACACTCTGTTGCTCAAACTACATTTTCAAACAACTTGCTGCTCCATCACTTGCAGTCTGGTTTCAAACAGAACACAAGTCATGACATTACACTGATATTCAATAATCCACAGCTATCCCTGGTCAACCTTCAGTTTTCTGCGATTCACCTCTTTGCCATCATACCAATGTTCAGCATTTACATTTGCATTACAGTCTAGCTCATTAGTTTACAAAGGGCTGATGTAGAAACACACCACCAATGAAAAATCCCCAAACTGACCAAGACCAAAAGATACTACACTGTCCAAGCCCATCTCTGACCAGTCCAAGGAAAGCAATCACAAACGAGGCATGTGCTGCAGACACTCCCAAAGCACTCTAGGTCAAAGCGCTGTCAGGATCAACTCACTCATTCATTTTACCTTCTACAAGGAGCATTTCAACATTCTGTGAACTTTCCCATCCCTATCCCAACCAAAACTAAAGCCATTAGTCCATGCACACAGGAAGTTTTGAAAATGGTTTAACAAAAAAATGTTTTACAATTGAAAATAGCTCTGCAAAAAGATGTCGTTAGATTTGTAAGCTTTTCTTGTTTAAGCACAGGTGACAACAAAAATCTGACTTGGAGTTGAAAAAATATAAAATGAAGTACAAATCCAAAAAACAAGACCAATTACTAACCTGGCTGAAAAATGCCTGTTTCTTATGTTTTATTCTCAGATAGGAAAAGACACGTTTATCAATTCTTAATGAGTTATGCCATATCTGTATATATATATGTATATATATGCATTTAGTTCTACTATCCATAGATACTGATGGGTTGTTCCTGTGTACTCAACTCACACATTTTGAAATTTTTTTTTTTTTT
Source organism: Stramonita haemastoma (assembly GCA_030674155.1). Classification (NCBI taxonomy): domain Eukaryota; kingdom Metazoa; phylum Mollusca; class Gastropoda; order Neogastropoda; family Muricidae; genus Stramonita; species Stramonita haemastoma. The sequence goes on along the minus strand of CM060333.1, from coordinate 42,320,463 downwards.
TTTTTTACAATCCACACATTATAGGAGACAAAACAGGAATGAAAACATGCTTTCACATTGACACCAGTGTAAACAGATGCACCTCCAACTCTATTCAAGGGTTTGATTTAGAGTGATTATATGCATCTTTCACTTTCATCAAACAACACCCTAGTCAAGCAACATCTCTGTAAAAGTGTTTTATATCTACCATGAATGAATATGCAGAGTTTTTGAAGGTAGTGAAGACCATTAATATGTGGACACAGTTTGTGATGCAAAACTTCTGGCACTCCAGACAAGCTCCAAAAGAGCCCTATTTTGACCATTTCTCTGGCAGACCAACAACAGATGTCTTTTTTTCCCCTAACCACATCCTTATGTACTTCTCTTTATCTGATAGCCGACAAAGCAGAGTTTATATTCACAACCTCTATAGTCTATCTATCCCTTAGTCTGGTGACTTGACAACTAGTTCCCTCCATTCCCCTCTCTGTTCTGCCTTTCTCAGGGTTTTGTTGAGTTCTAGGCCTGTCCATTCACTGCTGCTATTTGGGTGGGCCCCTAGGGGCAGAGGGGACAAAACAAACAGCTGAATGCCTTCAATGAAACAAGAACTGTGCAAAATGGCAGCATCATGACGGACTTTGTGCCATGAAGACTTCAGTGCCTGTGTTATTCTGACATCATTTACAGATAATTATGTGAAAACTGATTTGGGCACGTTTTCATTCACAGACAAACTCAGCCTGCTGAAAAGACGCTGTGATGGAACTGACAGCTGGAGAGAATGACCATAAAACTGCTACACATTGTTTTAATGGCATCTCTTCTGTTGGGTTAAAAACCGGCATAAAACCAGCCAATTTCCCCACTCATCCCCTTACATTAAAAAAAAAATCAGAGCGATCAAAGTACACGGGCAGTGCAACGCCTCTGGAGACTAAATGGGTTTTAGCTTTCAGAATCTTACAATGGCCGTTCTTTGTCAACTTGTATGAGGGTTCTCAAAACTGCAGCCAGTGTAGCATTTTAAAATTTCAGAATAAAACACAACTTACAATAACTATGCTTGTTACCTAGATGCCCTGAAATCAAGTGATTACATTTTTTCTAAACTTGAACTGAGCACTGATACCCAGTGTGTCTATAGAGCTGATACCCAGTGTGCCTATAGAGCACTAAAATGTACAAGGCAACTCTCAGGCTACACAATTTATTAGTTACCATGCAGATCTTTCCATTATCATAAAATTAATGTGTTCTATATATACCTAGGATTGTACCACCTCCTTCTTGTGGGCAGCATTTTGTTCTGTCTAATAACATCTATGGCAGGAGAATTTCACTCTATTTTGAGAACAATTGCTATTGTTGTTCTACTTCTGGTTCCTTCTTTCACTCTCTGTTTAATCTTTCAATTTTGTCTGTTTTGTCAACTGTAGTGTCTTTACCAATTTTGTGTTCTTTTTTTTTTTTTTTTTGCTTTCATATTTTTGGAGGGCTTTTTGGTTATTTTTTTCTTCTTCTATTTTATCTCTAAGCTTGAATGTCCTTACACAAACACATACATGCACACAGACAGGCATGAAAGCATACAGAGAGAGAGAGAGAGAGAGAGAGAGAGAGAGAGAGAGAGAGAGAGAGAGAGAGAGAGAGAGAGAGAGAGAGAGAGAGAGAGAGAGAGATGGAGAGTGAAAGGTACAGAGAGAGGAGAAAAAAAGGGGGGATAATGAGAGAAGAGCCTTTTTTTTTGATTTCCACTCTATAGAAATGCTATTGCTATCTAAATTTGGTATTGCTGTGTTGATCCAACCCAGCACACCTTTTATAAATGTGGACTGTCTATGATCAAACCAGCACACCTTTTATAAATGTGGACTGTCTATGATCAAACCCAGCACACCTTTTATAAATGTGGACTGTCTATGATCAAACCTAGCACACCTTTTATAAATGTGGACTGTCTATGATCAAACCCAGCACACCTTTTATAAATGTGGACTGTCTATGATCAAACCCAGCACACCTTTTATAAATGTGGACTGTCTATGATCAAACCCAGCACACCTTTTATAAATGTGGACTGTCTATGATCAAACCCAGCACACCTTTTATAAATGTGGACTGTCTATGATCAAACCCAGCACACCTTTTTATAAATGTGGACTGTCTATGATCAAACCCAGCACACCTTTTATAAATTTGGACTGTCTATGATTAAACCCAGCATACCTTTTTATAAATTTGGACTGTCTATGATCAAACCCAGCACACCTTTTATAAATTTGGACTGTCTATGATCAAACCCAGCACACCTTTTATAAATTTGGACTGTCTATGATCAAACCCAGCACACCTTTTATAAATTTGGACTGTCTATGATCAAACCTAGCACATTCCTACAACTCCTGGTTTTCTTTTGTTAAGAAACATTCAGTGGTATTTCAGAGAGAATGGCTGCATTCATAAAGTGAAGTTTACGTTTATCTTTTGAAGGCAAATCTCAGTCATGCTCTTTCAGCCAGTGATGCGGCTAAAATCAACTTTCTCTCAGAATGCCATCAACCTTGACGCTCCCTCTAAAGGTAAATCTCACCAGCAGGTCTCACACACCTGCTGACAAAGATCTCACAGACTTGTGAAAAGCACCGCTTTCAATACGATCTTTATCTCATCTACTGTAGTCTGCCAAGATGATCTGGTTCAAGTCTTCGTTGGTAATTTAGTTTGTTATTTCTTCTTGTTATGATCTTAGAATTTTTCCAACTTAAAAAAAAAAAAAAAATTTTTTTACTGGTTGTGTTGAAAGGGTTTGGTCTTGACTACAGGAACAAAAAACAGGGAAAGAAAAAAAAAAACCAAGACAGAAATAAATTCACGAAAACAGCCTGTTTTCTTTTCACAATATATCGACTACATGTATGTCAAATATCAATGATTTGACACACACACACACACATACACATACACACACACAGACGCACACACACACAGACGCACACACACACACCCACACAAACAAACAAATGAAAAAACACCCCACCACAAACATAGCCAGACAGACACACTTGTTTTTAAAGCAACCTGTGTTAGAAGAGCAAGTGCACCAGTGGCCATTTCGCTGATTGAAGAAGGCAGCCATTACATACACAACACCAACTTAGCATACATACTGGTTTACATATAGCTTTCGGTTACTGCAATATTTCAAATCAGCATTAATTTCATGTTTTCATTACCATTCACGGAGGGAAAAACAATTTACATGAAATGAGAGAGAAAGAGAGAGAGAGAGAGAGGAGAGAGAGAGAGAGAGAGAGGAGGAGAGAGAGAGAGAGAGAGAGAGAGAGAGAGAGAGAGAGAGAGAGAGACAGACAGACAGACAGACAGACAGACAAAGACAGAGAGAGACAGAGAGAGAGACAAAGAGAGAGAGGGTTTAAATGTGTGAAAGTGGCATTAAGCCCATTAGATAACATTGTAAGATAACTGAACTGAAGAAGTACCATGAGGCTATAATACATATATATGTATACAAAAAAAAACAAAAAACACCCCCAAACCCCAAACAAAGGGTAGTGCTGCGTCAGAAAAGACACCCTCTGCTTGGGGAGAGCAATACCAAGTTCATGCGAAGAAATCTGCTATAACTGAAAATGGTTTATGATACAAATATAACTCTAAAAAGTTTGCTTTTTTTTTTTGCTTAACAGTTTCCAAAAGACACGTGCAAATTGCTGCATATACAGTTGATGCCCCTACCCCGTTGTGAGACACAGAGAAGAGAGAGAGAGAGGAGAGAGAGAGAGAAGAGAGAGAGAGAGAGAGAGAGAGAGAGAGAGAGAGAGAGAGAGAGGAGAGAGAGAGAGAGAGAGAGAGAGAGAGACAGACAGACAGACAGACAGACAGAGACAGAGACAGAGAGAGACAGAGACAGAAAAGAAACAAATAAACTTATCAAACATCTGTACCCTAAAACGAAACACAAGATCTCCTTTCCAGTACATCCAACACAAAACAAAACAACAACAAAAAAAAACCCACCCAATACCCTCCCCAATCCCACCCTATCCCAAGCTTATACCCCCTCCAGGCTTATCACACGAGCTTGGGCAGCAGAATGCTTCTTCAGTCAGGGCAGAGAGAGGGAGGGAGGGAGGGGGCTGGCAGGAGGGAGGGAGGGGCTGGAGGGAGGGAGGGAGGGCAGAGCGAGCATGGTCACCTCAGGGCTCCTGGCCCCGACAGCAACAGGCACAGACAGACACAGACCCTACTCTGGCCCCTCAGCCCCCGGGGCTGGCTGGCTTTCCTTCCTTCCCCAGCCCTGTCAGGAGGTGGGGGGGCGGGGGGTGGTGAGGTGCTGCACCTTCTCCTCCACCCTCCCCACCAGCTGGGCGTTGAGCTGTCGGGTCAGGTGGGGCTCCACCAGGGGCAGGGGGAAGGGGGAGGTGGGCAGGTCGGCCGTGGGTACGGCGTCCAGGCCCTCCGCGAAGTGCTCCACAAACAGGTGCCTGTCAGACAGGGAGGCAGAGGTGAGTGTTACTACAGGCCAATGAAATGATCATAATAATGATAATAAAAGTATATAGAATTTATAAAGGTAAAGGCGTCCCATAAGCTAAGTGGTCGTAGGGGAGCCAGGCATCAGAGACCTCAGCTTCTCTAGGGGCCAGCATATTGAGGGCGGCGCCCATCTCCTCTCCCATGCTGCTTTACCTTCCATGACCCTAAAGAGGGCAGGTACACATTTACAGCTGGGTGAACTGTATTGAAGCCAAGGCGCGGAAACAGTCACCCATCCAACTGCTAACCACGCTTGATGCTGCTTAACATTAGCTGGAGGAAAGCAAGCGCTCTGACCACTGAGCTATCATGTCCCCTTATATGGAATTTATATAGCGCTGAATCTTGTAAAGCAAACAAATCGAAGCGCATATATGTATATAAACTAAAAATGAAAAATGAGTATGCTTGACTGGGAAGACGTTCTTTACTTGTCAATAAAACCTTGCAATACAAACCTGGCAAGACATTCTTTACTTTTCTATAAAACCTGCTATACAAACCTGGGAAGACGTTCCTTCCTTCTCAATTAAACCTCACAATACAAACGCAGTGATGCTTATAAATAACTGCAATCCTCTTATCTACTTGATTTCAAGCAGTACACTGAGTTGTTCTGGTGAGAGTGTCATGGGCATGGTGAAGATGGCAGAAGTCCTATCTTTCTCAGTTGTGGATTGCATGCTAGGTATATTATGCACCCACTTAGCTCCCATACAGGACTATTACAAACACTGAGAAGAACTGGAGTGTAGAAAACCCCTTTGCTTACTAGGTGGGAAGTTTCTGATGCAACCAGTGCCTGAAGAGTCCCATTGAAGAGTCCCATTTCACTCGATCTTGTGACAATGTTGTAATTTACAACAATGATTTTTTTTATCAGCTTCTGGCTAATGCCCAACAATGGCCTACCACGTTCCAGGAGGAGCTTGTCACCACTCCTGTTGGGCAACCCTTTTCATCTCAAAAAAAAAAAAAAAAAAAGAAAAGAAAAAATCTGTATTTGCTTCTCTTAAGACCATTGATTTCTCTATGAGATATTTACCTGGACAACTTTCTTCTTGTCATGGGTTCTTTTACATGGACTGTAGTGACAACACAGTTTTTTTTAAACCTACGAACAACATATACACAAAGCATAGACTGAGCATGACTCACCATTCTGTCTGTAGCTGGTTGTCCATATCCACAGGAGAGGTGTCTTTAAATGCCTTTTCTCCTTCGTTCATCAGGCAACACAGCAACACGGCCGCAAACTACACACACACACATGCAAAGATAAACAACTGAGTTTTTGTGGGATCCTGCATGCATGTATTTGCATGCTTGTTCATTTTATTGCGGATGTGATCAATGACTCAAGAATTATCAAACGAGATTCATAATGAACTTCTGTAGGAAAATGAAGGGACCTTTCTTTTCAAGAATCACTGTTGTTGTTGTTTTTATGTTGAACTCTTTCTACCCCATTTACATTTCTGAAAATAGGTTACTTTCTTCTCTTTGAGATTTTTTTCCAAACAGATATTTTTTTTCTTTTTGACAGTACTTTTTAAACTCTTAGCAAGAGATTACTCAATGTTTTGCTTTTTTTAAGGTGTCCCCTCCCCCCCACTTTAAACAAACAATTTTTTTTCTTGCAGACATGACAGAACTGCTGACCTGATTTCTGAAGAGAGGAGTGAGGATGTTGCCGGTCTGTGACTGTTTCTCCCCTTCAGGACGAGGAAGAGGCGCACCAGAGATTCCAGGTCACTGCCCTCGATGGCACTGCACACCGGCCTGGTCAGACACTTCAGCCCCTGAAACAACCAATCCAGTCCAGTCCAATCCAATCCAGCCCAGTCCAATCCTCTTGTTTATAGCCTCACTGATTACAGAGGTCATATTTTGGCTGTGGCTATACAGTTTTAACATTGGTTACTGTTTATAGATCTAGGACAAAAAGCTACTTCCTTTTCATTATTATTGTTATCATTTCTGTGGAAAGGGCAAACGGCAAGAATCTCAAGTTCAGACATGTGCCTGGGTGCATGCGTGCGTGCGTGTGTGTAAAAATTCAATGATCACATTTTCTTAGAAAATTACTAATCTTTTGGTTCTGCTTGTAATTTTTTTTTTTTTAATCCTAACTGGGTTTTTTTTTCATGAGATAGCAGCAAGACTTTCACATGCTGAAGACATTTTGGTTCTGCTTCTACTTCCTATCATAACTGGGTTTTTTTCTTTCATGAGAAAGTGGCAGGACTTTCACAAGCTGAAGCTATTTTTTTATGATTGAACAGCCTCCAGCAATGTCAAGGGGAAAGGGGGGGGGGGGGGGGGGGGGGGGGGTAAAACTGGACAGCTGTATTTCACCTATTCTCTTCTCTACCCGATTGTAACTTATTTCTACCCACTGTTACTTTTTCACTCTGTCTTTTCTCATTCTCTACCCTGATTCGTCTCTCACTTGTAATTCTACCCACTGTTACTTTTTCACTGTCTTGTCTCTTCTCTACCCTGATTGTAACTTATTCTACCCCTGTACTTACTTTTTCCACTCTGTCACAGTTTGTTGGGCTTTATTATGTAACAAATGTCAAGTCTATGCCATCAATAAAAAAAACTGAACTTTAAAAAAAAGGAAAAAAAAGGTGTGTGTGTGGGGTGTATATAAGCGCTTTGATTTGTTTTTACAAGATATAGCGCCGTATAAATTCAATGTATTATTATTATCATTATAATTATACTCACATCATCAGAGGTGTCCTTTCTGACCAGGGCGTACATGTGGTGGAAGAGAATGCAGAGAGCCACGTGCGCCTGATCCTGGGGTCAGAATAATTCAACTCCATCAATACACAGTGCACAAATCCAACATCACTCAGTAGGGCCTAGTCAAGAGCGCTCAATAATAATACATGCACAGTGCAAAATCCAACATCACTCAGTAGGGCCTAGTCAAGAGCGCTCAATAAATACATGCACAGTGCACAAATCCAACATCACTCAGTAGGGCCTAGTCAAGAGCGCTCAATAAATACATGCACAGTGCACAAATCCAACATCACTCAGTAAGGCCTAGTCAAGAGCGCTCAATAAATACATGCACAGTGCACAAATCCAACATCACTCAGTAAGGACTAGACAAGAGTGCTAAATTTAGTGCGCTCTTTCCTTTTACCCTGTCCATGTGTGGTCAGTTCCTGCTATAAATAGTATCAGCTGGCCACAGCTGGGATGGGATGCAATAATTAGCAGCTGAGAGGAGCTGAAAGTGGCGGAAACTGACAGTTTGTACACACTCACTGTCACTTTGACAACTATCACCATCCAACCTCACTGCACACATGATCATACCAAGGCCGTACTTCTACGTGTATACAAGCACTTTTTCAGGCAAATCGAAAAGTACACACTCACTCACTCACACACACACAGACACATATAAGATTTGATATGATTTGACTGATTGATATTTGATTTGATTTGATTTGACACACACACACACACACTCTCACGCAAAAAAATCAGCAGGGGAACCCAAATCACTTATAAAAGAGTGAAGGGTAACTTGAGGCCAAAACCAAGCATCAATCATTCACTGTCCCCTCCCCCCCCCCCCCCCCCCCCCCTCTCTCTACAGGCCCACCACTGAAAACATCCCCAGTCACTGACCTTTCTGAAGAAAGGCAGGACTCTGCCCAGCAGCTTGCGGCCCTTGCGCACGCCCAGGATGTGCATGTACTGCTCGATGCTTTCGTCACAGGTGAAGTACTGGTACAGCTGGCTGATCTTCTCCTGCCGCTCCAAGAACAAAGGCATCCTGCACACGCATATCACAGCAGCTCTGAGTTAGGCAGCATGAGCTTAGTCCAAAGTCCAAAGCTTCCGCAAAGTCCTTCAGATGAGACTATAGACCGAGGCCCCGTGTGCAAACGCAAGCAGAACATCTTGTGCACACGTTAAAACCTGTTCCGATTTTTGTAAGAGTAGGCAATTATGTGCCGGTGGGAACAGATGACTTACAAAACTGTACACACACCGGGACTGGATGTAAAAAAGCACACGAGTGCTTATTCCATTATCCTCGATATAAAAAGAATAAATAAAATAAGTAAATTTTTAAAATAGATGTGGCTGAGTGTAGTGAGATCAAAATGTGCGGGCATGGGTAGAAAACCAATGGTGAGTAAAAGAAGGCAGAAAATTAAAAAAAAAAAAAATAATAAATAAACAACCCCCCCCCCCCCCCCCCCCCCCCCCCCCCCCCGCAACTTGCTTTTAGTGTCCCTGTGCTGACAAAACTGTCTACAATGTGAGTAATATTTACTTCAAATCTTGACCAAAACCAGAATTTTTAATTCAGTTTCTTTATTTGCAAGGGGAGGGGTAAAGGGGAGGGGAGAGAAGGTGATGTGCAAAACTTTGGCGATTTGGGTGCTACTGACTTGCTGACGAGATAAAAAACTGAGATACTAAGCAAGCACACACAGAAACACACACACACACTGTGGGAATGGATGACAGCTTTTAAAATAATGCATACCCACAGGGATTGGATGTAAAAAAGCACATGAGTGCTTATTCCATTATCCTCGAAACAAAAGAATAACAGAAAAAAAGAAAAGAAACACACACACACAACTTACCTATTATCTTCTGCAACGGCAAGTATTTTCTTCTCAATGTCATCAATATCCAGCAGCAATGTGTAGCCCTGAAAAAGAAAAAAAAAAGATGTTAAGCAATGAATACATGAATAACAAGGGGGCCTTCAAGTAGTTGTGATTCCACTTGTTCTCTCATGTCTATTGTTTTTCTGCACACAACTGATGGACAGCATAAGAACCATTAGCTTGGAGTAGTTACAAACCTTTATGTTTTGTGGGAAATATTCTGTACCAGTCTGGTTTTTTATTTTTAAAAAAAAAGAAAAAGAAAAAGAAAATTCACACTTCAACATAAACAGACTAGCTTTTTAAAAAAAAAGAAGTAAAATTTCATTCTTTTAATTTTGTAAAAAATTTTCTTTTTTTTTTTCTTTTCTATTTTGCTAAAAAATTATTTTATTTATCTTTTTTTTTTTTTTAGGCTGAAGCTCCTTATATTCTAATAAACCACATCCAAAATTTTTTTATATGTTTATGCCTTTCTCTCTCTAATATAGTAAAATACAAATATCCATTCACATGAAATAATATCTACCCATCTATTTATTAGCACAAGATAACCACCCCCCCCCCCCAAAAAAAAAAAAACACACAAAAAAACAAAATAACTCAACCTGTACTCATGATTACAGAATCAGGAAAAGGTCACACATGAGACACAAAGGGCATCACCTTTTCAATGTCCATCAGCAGTTGTCGGACCTTGCGAAGCTCTTTGCTGACGTTCTTTTTGGAGGTGTCGTCGCTGGGAGAGGATCCCCGTGTGACGTCGATGATGTGGCGGGGATTGTGCACGCTGGCTGTCGTCAGTCGGCCCAGAGACCCTCAAACTGGGCTGGGAGGGTGAACAGAAATAAAACTTGTCAGTTACAAGAATTTTTTTCTTATTTTCATTTCTAGGCGAGAGCTCTAAGGTTTACGAATGGTGGGATTTTGCATATGTGACTGTTTTTTGCCCACCATGAAGGCTTTGGGAATGTGTGTTGGTTATGTTCATGTTTTCGTAGCCCACCAGATGCTGACATGAATTGTAGGATCTTTAACATGCATATCTGATCTTTCTGAACAAAAAGGCTGAAGAATGGACCAAGAAGGTAGAAAATAGACAAAAGAAGGAGGTCACAGGAAAAAAAGGAACAAAGCAGAAACAAAGAGAGGGATAGAAAAGAGGGAATTCCTAGCACAAAATGTCCAGGAGGTGGGGATGTATCTATACTGACAGGCCCCTGGCACAGGTGCTTTGATTTGTTACTTTACAAGATTCAATGCTATCTAAATCCCATACATCATTATTACTATCATTATCCCCACAGGGAATTGTATTACCCAATTACAACAATCCCCTCAAACATGACAATACAGTACACTTCCTGAATTGCAACAATCCTACCTCTACATCCTGTTGCTAAAATGACAGGGACAGTAATATGGTGCATTCCCTGAAAAAGGATACTACTACTACTACTACTACATGGAAACTTGTATAGCCCTGTATCTTGTAAAAACAAATCAAAGCGCTTGCATTCAGTCTTTTCTTTCACATACAGCCAATAACTAACACTAACAGGTGTGCAGGTGTCATGCAGGTGCAGCAGCAGCCCTTACCTGGTGCATAGGCCTTGCTCTCTATCCTGGCCAGGTTGGGGATCAGGAAGCGCTCCATGCCCTCCGTGCTCCCACTCTCCTGCCGCTGCTTCCTCAACACGTAGTGCTGTCACACACACACACACAGCAACATAACAAAACTTACAAAAACCGCATACATTCGGGGACTGGGTGTAAAATAGCACATGAGTGTGAATTCCATTATCCTCGACATAAAGGAATAAATAAATTTAAAAAATGTTTTTTAATGCTCTCTTACTTCTTTCTGGTGTACATGCCAGATAAAAATCACTACCCTTTTGGAAAAGTACTCTCTTGCAAATTAGCAAACTCTATATTATTTTAAAATCTATAGTACTGAAGGATTTTTTTTTCTGATTACGTTTTTCTTTTATTCTTTAAAAAGATCCCCTCCCTCCACCTCAGAATTAGTAAAATTGAAGCATGATTAATTTCAATTCAAGTGGTAGACAGATGCAAACATGTCAATGTGTATATAAGTGTATTGTATGTGTGTGTGTGTGTGGAGTGTTATGTGTGTGTGTGTGTGTGCGCGTTTGTGTGTGTGTGTGTGTTGTGTGTGTGTGTGTGTGTGTGTGTGTGTGTGTGTGTGTGTGTGTGTGTGTGTGTGTTTGTGTGTTTCATTACTCTCTTAATAGCTGTTTCTGTAAAGCGCTCAAAGACCTATACCCACCTGTGTAATATTCAAAGGCAGCACTTTAACATAACTTTACCGTAAGATACAGAACAACTCTTTAACTAACAAGCCCACTCATCACCAGTGATTTCAGAACATCTTGCCCATACATTAAAACCTGTTCTGCTTTCCAGAAGAGTAGGCCATGTGTGCAGGTAGGAACAGATGATAAAATTTACAAAAACTGCAAACACATGGGAACTGGATGTAAAAAAGCAAATGAGTGCTTATTCCATTATCCTCAAAATAAAAGAATAAATAAATGATAAATAAATAAATAAATAATAATAAATAAATCTCTTTCACTAACATGCCCACATACCACAAGCACTGATAAAAAAATACTGACACACACACACACAAAAAAAACCCCACAGGTTGCCAGGTAAAAAACTGACCGTGTAATAATAATCATCCAGGTAGGGGTTGTCCGTGTTGAGCTGCATGAGCTGGATCTTGATGATCCAATCCTTCTCCTTCTTGGTCATCAGGCCTGCGTACTCATCCTCCTGGGCCTCCTCCCCCTGTCGCGGGTGAAGGTGCTCCTGCCTCTGGGGCTGGTTCTTCTGCCAGGGAGGGGGGCGCTGGTAGTTGGTGCGGTACGCTAGGTGTTTGTCGCTGGCCGTCCTGTAGGGGAAGAGACTAAACGTTTTCATCAATATAAGAGATCATACAGTTGGGTTGGTTGGGTGGGGTTTTAGGAGGTTTTTTTTTCATCAGGTGTTATGACAGTTTTTACTCTCTAAATTTGTTTACTTATCTATTATCATTTTTTTGGTTTTGTTTTGTTTTTGGCCACAGCCCTGAGGTTCACTGATCACCGGTGAAATTTTGTATATGCGATTGTTTTTTGCCCACCATGAAGGTAGCTGCATTCCGACTTTGGGAATGTACAATTTACAAAGCTGCATACACACAGGGACTGGATGTAAAAAGCACACGAGTGCTTATTCCATAATCTTCAAAAAAGAATAAATAGATAAATAAATAAATAAACATGTGGCCAGAGCACTCACTTCCCCCCAGTCAAGTTAAACAGCATCAAGCATGGTTACCGGTTGGATGGGCGACTGTTTGCACCCCTTGACTTCAGTACAGACCCCCTAGTTCACCAAGCTGTAAATGGATACCTGCCCTCTTTAGGGTCAGGGAAGGTAAAGTAGCGAGGGAAAGGAGATGGGCACCGCCCTCAACATGCTGGCCCCTAAAGAAGCTGAGGTCTCTGATGCCTCGCTCCCCTACGACCGCCTAGGTTAAAGGACACTACCTTTGAACATACACACACACTTACACACACACTTACACACACACACACACAAACACTTCCTACAAACACAGACAAGCTGAGCTGTGGTACACTCAAATGAAAATGCTTACTGCTGGCTGTTGTTGTCAGGACTCCTGTCCATGGCGGGGGGCAGGTGTCGTACCTGAGGCGAGGCCTCCTGCATGGCCGGGGGTATGGGCAGCCTGGCAAACCACAAACTTCAACATGCACGCTGCAGCTTGGCTTTGCATTTCTCAACAACCCTGACTGACCAAGATGACTACAAACAACAAGTAGCCTGGGAAACCACAAACTTCAACATGCACGCTGCAGCTTGGCTTTGCATTTCTCAACACACCTGACTGACCAAGATGACTACAAACAACAAGTAGCCTGGGAAACCACAAACTTCAACATGCATGCTGCAGCTTGGCTTTGCATTTCTCAACAACCCTGACTGACCAAGATGACTACAAACAACAAGTAGCCTGGGAAACCACAAACTTCAACATGCACGCTGCAGCTTGGCTTTGCATTTCTCAACAACCCTGACTGACCAAGATGACTACAAACAACAAGTAGCCTGGGAAACCACAAACTTCAACATGCACACTGCAGCTTGGCTCTACAGTTCTCAATAACCCATGACAGACCAGGATGACCACAAACAAATAACACTTTACTTCGAACAGATGACAAGATTTACAAAACTACATGCACAAGGGGACTGGATGTAAAAAAGCACATGAGTGTTTATTCCATTATCCTTGAAATAAAAGAATTAAAACAAAAAACACAAAAAAAACATAGACATTCACAGGGATGACTGGATGTAAAAAAGCACACGAGTGCTTATTCCATTATCCTTGAAATAAAAGAATTAAAAAAAAAAAAAAAAAACACACAAAAACCATAGACATTCACAGGGATTACACATGCAAGACATGACATTTGAGTGAAGAGGTCTCTGCACACAACAGCTCATCCCAGAATACATAAACTCTATTCTCTTTCAAACTTTAAAAAGAAAAAAAAGCGCACCGAGAATAAAATTGGTGATGAACCGATACTGTTTGGAAACATCCACGAAGACAAAAATTAATGAAATCGCCACAATGTAAAAAAAAGTTTGTGATAAAAACGATTCTTTAGGTCAAGTAGAGAGTCTACAAAACGTTAATTAAAATGTTGAAACCCGACTTACCTGGTGTTAGGTGGTGTACCCATGGGGCTGAGAGGCAAAGGCGGTGGCATGTGGGGAATGAGAGGTATGTGGGGATGAACTCCTGGGGGCGGGGGCATCATTCTATTACCTGGGGGGAAAAAAGAGGAAATATTGCTCATTTAGCTGCTTTTGATTCATACCTCAAAGGACACTGTGCAGTGAGCAGTCATATCAATCTTGACTGAATCATCTGCAAATTTAAAAATAAACTATCACACCAAATTTTAAAAATAAATTATCATTTCAATCTTGACTGAATCATTTGCAAATTTAAAAATAAACTATCATACCAAATTTAAAAATAAACTATCATTTCAATCTTGACTGAATCATTTGCAAATTTAAAAATAAACTATCATACCAAATTTAAAAATAAACTATCACATCAATCTTGACTGAATCATAAAACTATCGTAATCAATTTGAACTGAATCATCTGCAAATTTAAAAATAAACTATCACATCAATCTTGACTGAATCATCTGCAAATTTAAAAATTAACTATCATATCAATCTTGACTGAATCATTTGCAAATTTAAAAATTAACTATCATATCAATCTTGACTGAATCATTTGCAAATTTAAAGATAAACTAGTTCTATTGGAAAGAACTCGGTAGAAGGAACAGTTAAGTTCCACCTTTATTTCATTACACACAGAATTATCAACATTTTTTAAAAGTAGACATGACATTTATTTTTAGAGCCAAATTACAGAGATGATTGTATTAACTGAGTGAGTGAGTGATGGACGTGAGTGAGAGTAGTGAGTGTGTGAGTGTGGTGTGTGTGTGATGTGAGTGTGTGTGTATGGTGTCGTGTGTGCTTTCTTCAATTTAACGTTCATTCATAGTGATATTAGACGAGTGTGGTGTGTGTGTGTGTGTGTGTGTGTGTGTGGTGTGTGTGTGTGTGTGTGTGGTGTGTGTGTGTGTGTGTGTGTGCGCGCGCATGCATGCATGTGTGCGTGATGTGCGCGCGCGTGCTTGCACACATGCATGAGCACACGCCACAGTGCGAAGAAAAACAACAACCCCCCCCCCCAAAAAAAACTGACACCAAAACAAAATCCACCCAAAAAGGAGTGGGTCCTTACCAAAACCAGCGGGGACAGGGCTGTTACCCAGCGCAGCTGCAGAGGCGATGCTGTAGGCGTTGATGAGTCGCGTGGCATGGGCTGCGGGGATGTGGGGGGGCATGGCACGCACGAGGGGGGGGGTGGGGGTGCTGGTGCTGCGGCCCACGGGGGAGCCTAAGGCATGACCTACATAGGGGAAAAAATGCACAGCCTGAAACACTGGCCCAGGCCACACGTGTTCAGCGGTTATTAATCAAGGTGAGAGCAGTGTGTTATAGTCTATATAAAATATGGTCTAATGCTTCCACATGTGATGACCAGATACATCTTCAGTCATGTGAAAGCTCTTAGCGTAAAAACCAGTATACTTCCTCTGAAGACGAAGAGTACGGCTGCCTCTACTGCCAGGTACTTAAAAACAGTCAACAATAGAAGTAGGAAAACAAAGATTCCCTATTCAGTACTTCCCGAGGCTACATTTGTGATTCTACCACATCGTAGCTGATGACAGGAAATTCTGAAAATCTGATCTCAACAAAAAAAACAAAACAAAAAAAAAAAAAACAAAACAAAAATAAAAAACAACAACAACAAAAAATAACATTAAAAAATATAAAAATTCAACAACACAAAAAATAAAAACAAAATTTAAAAAAGTCATACAGGCAAATTTCTCACCCGTGTGTACTTACGGTCTCACACTGATGCCCACCAGTGTCCCTCCCCAAAGTTGGAGTGTAGCTACTTCAAAGGTGGAAAAAACAGTCGCATACAAAATCTCACCATGAGTGAACCTCAGAGCTCTAGCCAGAAAGAAAAAAAATTCCTAGGTGTGATGAGTGAAGAAATTATATTCTTGAGTGATCCCCAGTGTTCTAAGCTGGTGATGCAACACACCCCCCCCACCCACCCCCCCATTCAAAAGACCTTGAGGAAAAACCAGAACCCTTATCATCATTAGAGGCACCACTACTGACTGGACTTCTCGTTTCACTCCTTGAGGAGCTGTTGGGGCATGGAATGCATGAATTGTTCAGGCAGCATGTGGTGGACACAAGTTGACCCTGGCTAACCTCCTCTCTCCAGGTAGGATGGTACTCCCTAGGTGTGTTGGGGTCACCCTTATCACCGCCCACTACAGGCTATTTTTCTACTTTAACCCTCTTAGTCCCGATCCATCCGAATTTGCCGGGATTGAATAATTACCTCCCCTAAGTCCCAATCTGGGATTTGCCAGGATTTACACACAGTAGATTTCCATCACTGTGACCATCCCTCATTGCTACCATATGTCAAAGCTCTATCAGGCCAGAAGGGGAAACCCTGTAGAGTGTCTGGAAGTAATTATAGCTGCTGGTCTATACTTAGAAGGAGGAAAAGGCCAGCCAGCATGTGTACCTGACCTGATTTTGTGACAGAATGGAAATCTAGGGGCAGTTTGTGTTCAGAGACACCGAATGCAAGAGGGTTCAGTAGAGGGGTTTTCAGCATGCACCATATATCACAACTGTTACCACCAAACAAAATTTAATCTGGAAAGCCCTTGCCCTGGCATCAGTAGTACGTTCAGTCAGCACTAACGCAACATTAAAGTGGGAATTTGGTGGGTGCTCTTCTGTTTAAAGTTGGCCCCACATATACTAAATACAATTAACTACCAAAACATAACCCCCCCCCCAAAAAAAAAAACCCAAACAAATGTGGATATGAAAGCAAAGCCCTATGATTCATAACAATGAGCAAAAATCAATGATAAGAAAAAACAGAGATAGCAATCACAACCACAAAAAAATGATACCAAAAATAATTAGGTAATCATTAAATGAATGGGAAATCACTAGCTTATGACACAGATGCACACATACCCACACACACACAAATAACAAATTTGAAAAAAAAATGTGGAGTACCACTTTCCAGGTTTTGGGAAACCAAGCACATACTATCATTAAAAACACCCCCCCCAAAAAACCCCAAAGACCTAAACTTCTGATATTTTCTAATACGCATATTGTACATGGACTAATAACACAACTCATTACAGCATGAAGTAGCAAAAATTCAAAGCGCATATATATCTTCCACTTTCTCCTTCTTACCTGGAGTGACCTGAGGAGACCCAGCATGCATGAACTGCTGCGGTAAGGGCTGGATGGGGATGGGGGAGCTGCGACCGTTGGCCATGGGGGTCTGCATCGCGGCAGGATGCTGCAGACACACATACAGCTATGAATATGTGACGCTCCACCACATACGGAGTCGCATTGCACCAGAGGTCAATACTTATTTATTGACAAGTCATTAATCTGCGATAAAAAAGGCTATCCAATAAAAATATAAAAAAGAAGATTGAAAACTGGACATTTCTGTGCAAAGTTATTGCAAACTGAAATGATAGACTGCAGGATGTGACAAACTGAGATACGGGCAAGTTTATTTTCGTAACAGGTTGTCACAATGAGGGCTTGGGTATTTTCAAAACACATTTAAAAGCAATAGGATTAAAAATTATGGCTTGATTTTTCATACGAGGTAGAATAACGGATATAGTTAATAATTAATTAAAATCTCAAAATTGACAACTTGACCCCCACTGCCTTTAATGGCTCCTAGCGCAAAATTGGGTAATGTGCTAAGCGACTCATTTCATGGTGGAGCGTCACATATGTGTGTTGTCTGTGCATCAAATGTGACATCAGTGATTCACTGATCATCAACTTACCATTGTGACAAGACACTCACTTTATAGACTCACTAATAACTAGAATATGCTTGCTCTCTCAACAATCAACTGGTCAACTGTCAAGAATTTTCTAGAAATGACACAGGAAGTGTCTAGATCCCTATGCCTTCCTTTACTATTCAATTTTTTTCTAAACAACTCTATTATACAACTAAAACCATTTTATGAGCTAGACCAAATACCTACAAAAAACTAACATTTCATTTTTTGTGACATCAGTGATTCACTGATCACCAACTTACCATTGTGACAATACACTCACTATTCAATATAAATAGAACCTCACTAATAACTCAGTATGAATGCATGCGTCTGCTGGGTCATGTCTCCAACATATCAATTGGTCAACAACAGTCAATGAAATTTTCTAGAAATGACACAGGAAGTGTCTAGATCCCTATGCCTTCCTTTACTATTCAATTTTTTTTCTAAACAACTCTAATTCAAATACAACTAAAACTATTTTATGAGCTAGACCAAATACCTACAAAAAACTAACATTTCATTTTTTGTGACATCAGTGATTCACTGATCATCAACTTACCATTGTGACAATACACTCACATTATAGACTCACTAAAACTAGAATATGCTTGCTCTCTCAACAATCAACTGGTCAACTGTCAAGAATTTTCTAGAAATGGCACAGGAAGTGGCTGGTCAAATGTCATGACACAGGAAGTGGCTGGTCAAATGTCATGACACAGGAAGTGGCTGGTCAACTGTCAAACATTTTCTAAAAATGACACAGGAAGTGTCTAGATCCCTATGCCTAACTTTACTATTCAATTTTTTTCTAAATAACTCTCAATTCAAATACAACTAAAACTATTTTATGAGCTAGACCAAATACCTACAAAAATAAACATTTCAGTTTTTTGTGGACTTTGAGTAGAGACAATAAAAATGTTGGCACTACTTCCCTTTGGGCTACACTCCAAAAGAGTACATGCTTTGGTTACAGGTGTATTTTTACTGGTGACATCCTAAAATTTTGTTTCCCCTCCTAGACAACACTTTTGGTGGGTTACACTGAATTCTTTACCTTACCTTTCATTTAAATGACCATACACATGATTGGTTTGAAGTTATATTGGAATTTTTAAACAAATAATATTTTTCTTCATGTCTTTTATACATCACTCTCATCTCTGTATGTGCCTGTTATAGTTGCAATTGCTCTTCATGGGATGATTAAAGTATTTTGACTTGACTAACAATAATGAAAGCAAAACTCACAGTTTCATGCATGAACCCCCCCCCCCCCCCTTGAAATATTTTCTATGGTAAATCTAAATGTAAATGTTCAATTAAAACCATTTTTAACCAAAGTTTCTATTACCCATCATACATTAAAAATCCACCAATTGCTATCAGCTAAACTTGGTGCTTGTTGCTTTGAAATTCTAACTGCAACATTTTGTTAAATGTATTTGTAATCACAAAGTCACCTGTCACAGAATCTAGTACTCAAAGCGCACTAACTTATCTGCTTCAGAAGCAATTTGTTTTAGAAAAGAGTTTCTACACAGGTAAGTCTGAAAACCTTTTTCTGATGCTGTGAACGCCAATTTGATAAAAGCAAAGTCAACATAAAACATTTGCAAAAAAGGCAGTGTCTGATTTTTCAAGATTTTTTTCCCTTCAGGATAGCTAAGTGGTTTGAGTGTTGCGCTCTCAATTTGATGGCCTAGGATAGAGGCCAGGTTTGAGCAACCATCAAGACGCCCTATCAAAGGGGATTTTCCCCTGGAGTTAACATTAGTACCAACTCCATCCTCCTGAAAGTCAAGATGAGACAAAAAACTGGGGCCCAGTGTATAAATGCACACAGAACATCTTGCGCACATGTTAAAGCCCGATCTGCTTTGGAAAAGCATGCTATTCATGCTGGTGAGAACAGATGACAAAAATATATATATATATATATATTAAACAAAGCATAAGACGCATGCACTACATATCATCCCTGAAGATGGAATGTGGCTACTTCCATGATAGGCAAAAATGGTTGCAATCTCAAAAAATATCACCATGGTGAACCTCGGAGCTCTAGCCCAGGAATGGGAAAAACCAACAAAAAACAAAAACAAAAAAATCCTTTCCAAATATGCGAGTGCAGGGTTCATACAGACTTGGTAGGAGCAAAATTTAGGGCTTTTTAGGGCCTTTTTTTAGGGCCTTTTAATCCAAATTTAGGGCCTAGCTGCGGGGTAACAAATGTATAGATAGCAACCTAAATACACCTTTCCTTACACACACACATATATACATATTATATATATATATATATATATATATATATATATATATATATATATTATATATATATATATATATATATATATATATATATATATATATCTATATTTTATATATCTATATATCTATATATCTATATAATCTCTATATATAAATATATAAACCTCAAACAGAGTCAAGTGAGCAAAGTCACCTTATGTGAAACTGTATGGTGGATACTGACACAACTTCATGTTATTCTAGAGTAGAATGTCTTTCAATCATGGATACAACAAGAGACAAGGAGGTGAGAGGCAGCAGAGTCCTAAAGAGGGAAGGGGGGGGGGGGGGTAACAATGTGTGTGTGTGTGTGTGTGTGTGTGTGTGTGTGTGTGTGTGTGTGTGTGTGTGTGTGACTGTTTTGATTTATTTGATTGATTGATTTTTTTATATCAAGGATAATGGAATAAGCTGTGACTGTGAGTGAGTGAGTGAGTGGTGAGTGAGAGAGAGAGAGTGTGTGTGTGTGTGTCAGGGGTGGGAATTGACAGAGTCAAAAAACTCTGAAAAGTGGGGGGGGGGTCCAGGGGGCTTTGCCCCCTGTGGGGTCAAGGGGCAGAGCCCCTTGTGGGGGTCAGGGGGCAACGCCCCCTGAAGCTGAAGGTTTTTCAACAATTCTAGCCTGTTTAACAGCCTCTCCTGGAACAAATTTCAGTTTTTGATACTAAGCAATTTCTGCCCTAAAATAAGCTCTCTAAGAATGACTTTCTGTCATTTCTTCAATCTAAAGGAGGTTCTATACCCAAGTAATCACAAGGCAAAATGAGTATATTTCTAGACAATGTGCACTAACGCAGATACAGGAAGAAAGAGAAAGAAAGTACAGACACACATAGAGAAACAGAGAGAAAAAAACAGAGAGAAAGATAGGGGGGGGGGGGGGGAGGTGTGAGTGTGTGTGTGTGTGTGTGTGTGTGTGTGTGTGTGTGTGTGTGTGTGTGTGTGTGTGTGTGTGTGTGTGTGTGTGTGTCTGTGCGTGTAAGAAACAGGGAGAGGTGGAGAAAATGAGACAGAGAGAGAAGTGTGTGTGTGTGAGGGGAGGGAGAGGGAGAGGAGAGAGAGAGAGATCAATACACTCTTATGAAGACTGAAGAAGATCCTATGTCTTTCTCATTTTAAAATCAAGTTGAAGCCCCCGTACAAAAGCAGATTAAAAATTCATCTGATTTCAGAGTGAACTCACCATGACAGTTTGCATGGCCAAAAAACAAGTTTTGTGTATGTGTGTACTTTCCGGCTGTCCGGTACAGCGAGGCTGTGTTCCACACGATGTAACTTTGGAACAGTCACTCTGCCGTTTTAACGATCAACTGATTTCCCGAAGATGCGAAAGGGTTACTGTTCCATGATTTGCCAAGAAATTAGTGCTTCTATAACTAAAGTGCTGTGGTTTGTTATTTTCCGATCGTGTTCCAATTTCCGACACCATTTGCTAATGAAAGCTCAACTTTCACTATCAAGAGACATAGCGCAAGTTTTAAACATTGCTCAGCAAAACGAACCAATTTTTCTGTTTGTGCATCTATATCGGCACCTGTACCTCTTCTAGCCCCATCATGGCCTGTTAGCGTCATTTTGCGTTTATTCCGCGTCTTTCTTTGCTTGCAAGTGTGTCAGTTCGATCTGTTTTTCCACGAAAGTCTACACTACTTTCCGCCATTTTGTTTTGAAAGAGATGCTGTGCGCATGCGCTATCAGGGGAGACAACTGAACGATAGGATCTAGCAGACAACATAATGCACATTCTAAACATTTCGATTCTTTAAAACTAAGTAATAGAAGGACCTTATGTCGTGATTTTTGATTTTCGTTAATTTTTTTAAAGACCAAATTAATGCAATAGCTTAAAATAATTATCTCCTATTATTACAACTTTTTTCACTTTCGGAACAAATACGGAAGGTGCACAGGTCTGCACAAGGTTGCACACCACTTTTTGCGAAGCAAAGCGATCACATTTCCAAGGGAGGCAATTGCTATTACTTCCCTTTACGAAATAGGTGGCCCGACGCGAGTAGCAGACGACAAGCATTCTATCAGCGATAATACGATCTTCGGACACGCTTCTCGGATTTATTTCTCCAAAGTTTTATTTTGAATATATATTTTTTAATTTTTAAAATAAAATCTCACACATGACTTCCACTTTTAGGGCTTTTTAGGGCCTCCGGGGCAATATGTCTCATTTTTAGGGCTTTTTAGGGGCCCTATTTTGGCTTTCCCAAAATTAGGGCTTTTTAGGGCTTTTTAGGGACTTGTGCGAACCCTGGTATGGCACTCATAGGCCCTACATGTAGCTCCCAGAATGTTTTGTAGAGAATAATAATAATACTAACTAGAGAAGGCTCACCTTAGGATGGAGACCAGGATGCATAGGGTGCCCCAAGGGTAGAGGAACAGCCATGGGGGGAGCTGGAAACGGGGAGCGCGGAGTACCCATGAGGGCTGAGGCAGGCAGGACCCCGGGTGGAAGGTGGTGGGTGGGGGTACCCATAGGAGGCAGGTGCTGATTCCCAGATGAAGGCGGCATGTCACTCACAACCGGGTGGGCATCTTCTGCTGGGGGGACGGGAGGTGGGGGCCCAATCTGGGGGTGGTGGTTGACAAACTGGGGCGTGGTGCTGTGCATGCGTGGGGACTCCTCTCCCCGCAACTGCCGTTCCAACTCCTCTGCCGTCAACACCTGCAGTCATCAACAATGGTTTGTTTGTCACATGGCAGGAACCAAACACAAAACACCTGCAGTCATCAACAGTGGTTTGTTTGTCACATGGCAGGAACCACACACAAAACACCTGCAGTCATCAACAATGGTTTGTTTGTCACATGGCAGGAACCACACACAAAACACCTGCAGTCATCAACAATGGTTTGTTTGTCACATGGCAGGAACCACACACAAAACACCTGCAGTCATCAACAATGGTTTGTTTGTCACATGGCAGGAACCACACACAAAACACCTGCAGTCATCAACAATGGTTTGTTTGTCACATAGCAGGATCCACACACAAATTACTTCTTCAAACAGCACCTGTGTTGAGAATTAGTCTTTTTTTCATTATTATTATTTTTTTAAAATATTTTTTTGTGTTGAGAGTATGTCTGCACGGATCCATGCCATGCATCCGGTTCAATACACATGAAGGAACTTCTCTCCCACCCCCTTTAAAATAAACAACAAGTTTTGTTGCTGTTCTTGAAACAAAATCCCCCCAAAAACATGGCAGCCTATTTGTCAGCAGATTTAAGTCAATCTCTGAATCTTTCCAACATTACTTATAAAATAAACCCCTGTTGCACTTTTTTTTTGGGGGGGGGGGTTATTCTAGGTGCATTTCTGAGTGAAATACTGAAAGAAGAGGGATTCTGTAAGCTTGGAAATATTTCTGCGAGTCTATGTCCGGGATCATAGTTACAATTTCCGCATTATGTCAAAACCAAACCTGTGACAAGTAAGATTTTTGTTCTGTATCCCCACTATGGTATTCATGCTACTGCATGAAACCTGTACACACACACTCCCCCCCCCCCCCCCCCCCCCCCACACACACACACCACATAGACACACCCACACCCCCCCCCACACAGACACACACATAGACACCCACCCACCCCCCCACCCACACACAGAGAACATCTTGCGCACATGTTAAATCCTGTTCTGCTTTTCGTAAGAGAAGGCCATTGTGTGCCGGTGGGAACAGATGACAGTATTTACACAGCTGCATACACATGGGGACTGGATGAAAAAAAAGCACAGGAGTGCTTATCCCATTATCCTTGATATAAAAGAATAAAATAAAAAATATAAAAGAATAAAATAAAATAAAATACACACACACACATACACCACACACCAGCCCCCACCCACCTGAGGCTTGCGGCCCCTGGAGAGCATCTGGCGCTCGATCTCCTCCAGCGTGTGTGCCTGAGGCAAGGCCATGGGGGACTGGCTGGGCATCAGGGGAGGGGCTACCCCCACCATGGCCTCTTTGCCCTGCAACCAACACACAACGGGATACACCTCTGCAGTCCATCATTTACAGTCCTGCACTTCAACACACAGCGGTCAGTTTCCCCCACTTCCAGCTCCTCTCAGCTGCTATTCCTTCCACCCTATCCCAGCCCAGATGGGGTCAGCTGGTGCTAATTATAGCAGGAACTGACCACACTTGGACTAAGTAAAAGGAAAGGGCAAGCTAAATTTAGCACTTGACTGAGTGATACTTGATTCGTACGCTGTGAATAGCCTGCTAGTTACAAAGTTGGACTCCTGACCTGACGATCGTCTAAGGGCAAGAGTTTGAGTCACAGCTAAGCTACAGGTCCATTTGACAGGATAATTTTCCCTTGGAGATGCCAGTGTTTTTGGCCCCTTTCCCTCCAATCCAATCATGTCGTTTATAGCCCCACTGACCACACAGGCCACATCGGGGCTGTCACCCTGACAAGTCCTGCAGTGGAGACTATATATTTATTAATATTAAAGCTCTGATATCAAGTTCTGAATCCTGAAATATCGCAGAACTGCTTCTTTCCCTCCCTGAGGAGTTGTCAAGATGTGGCACTGAATTTTTCTGGCCGTCTCTCATACGCAAGTTGAACCTAGTGGAGCCTGTCTCCCTCTGGGTAGAGAATGCATGCTGGCCATGCTAAGGTTTTGCTAGCCTGCCGAACCAATAACGAGTCATAGGATCTTTAACACGCATATATTTTCACATTTATATAACCTTACTGGCTAAGACAGCAGTATCTTTTTGAATTTTTGCGAAGTTAAATGTACCAAAACAAAAAAACTTCCAAGCACACACCAGTCATACTACAATTTCAACAGATAAATTTGTCATGCATGCGCATGACACAGGTAATACACAGAAAGAAACACACACAGTTTCTGACTGTTCCTTACTGGAGTCTGGCCAGCCTTGGCAGTGCTGAAGAGTTTGCGCAAGGCTTCTGACGGCCTCTGGAGCATACTCTCCCTCTCTGAAGCTCCCCAGATGTTTTTGCTCTTCGGTGACACCTGAAAAAATTTCTACAGTGTGCAAGATTAATGCAAATAGGGAATCAAATCCAAACTACACTTTGAAAAAAAAATCACTCACCCTTGTTCATCTTCCCCATGCCAGAAAAAAAAACCTAACAACAACATCCCCTTCCACAAAAATAATACAAAAAAGCTAAATTAAAAGATCACCAATTTTGCTCACCATTTGAATAATGATTTCTAACAAGACCTATTTTCTGGACAGGAAAATTTTCTTTCTGAAGATGTGAAAATGGAAGTGTCTAAAATTTGCATAAATAACAAGAACCATGCTGCCACAAAATTCCTGCAACACATGAACAGCGCATATTATGCAAGCGCATAACTATAAGTTCTCTCTCTTTCTAGTTTTCTCACTTGCATGCTTGCACAATCGCCCCCCCCCCCCCCCCCCCCAAACTTGCAAGAGTACACTCATAATTATTTGTCTTTCAGGTATTTACAAACAACAACAAGTAAAGGAAGGGAAGAAAGAAAAGAACCAAAACACAATGATGACAAAAATGGACGAATACGGGAAAAGTAAGGGGAGGGCAGCACCATCATCACTACAAAGGGAGCTTACCAACTGCTGAGTGTCCATAAGAGCAGGGGGGGAGGAGGGGCCGAACAGCTGGTCCAGGTGAACTTCATGCTGCCAGCAGAACAACCATGCGGGGCGGGGTTAGTCGTCAGCAGGGGTTAGTCTTCATGCTACTGCTGCTACACCATTCACTACATGCTTCCCTTCCCTCTAATACCTTTTCTTTCTACCTACGTAGTACTGAACTTGCGTTGACCGAATTTTCTTCAAGCTAACGCATACATCTGACAACATCCCGGTTAATGTTCTTCTTCTCCTCCCTCCTCCTGACTCTTTTCCCAACACTGTCACTGAAAATGCACTGTTGTTGTTTTTTTCTCTATGTAATCACCACATGATTCAATACAGACATTTTACTGTTACAAGTGTTAATCATTAGTTCACTCTCTCTCTTTTCCGAATAACTACTGAAACTGCACAAAGTTAGTTTCTCTAAGCATTCACTATAATTTTTTTTTTCCATGTTATTTTTCTTCCTCCCCTGGACTCTGTCCAACCATACAATAGTTATCTGAACTGCATTGAACTAGTTCTCAGAGATATTACTGCCATATTCGACACTTCATGGGGACTGTTGTTTCTCATCCTCCATCTCTACTCCCTTACCAAAAACACCAAATAGATGACATGAACTGGACTAGCTGTGGATCTCCATTAACACTTTAGGGCTTCAAGCTTCCAACAGATGCCTTTGTTCTTTATCGTTTTTCATTTTACACACACCAAAGGCCTTCAAAAACAAAGCAAAACAAAATGAAAATGAAAATGGAATATCCAGCCTAAATAACCTTTTA
Source organism: Stramonita haemastoma (assembly GCA_030674155.1). Classification (NCBI taxonomy): domain Eukaryota; kingdom Metazoa; phylum Mollusca; class Gastropoda; order Neogastropoda; family Muricidae; genus Stramonita; species Stramonita haemastoma. Next base: position 42,293,920 of record CM060333.1, on the reverse strand, counting down.
ATACCAGACATACAAAGGTGAGAGTTTTTATTGTTTGGTTTTTATTTTATTTTACAGTCAGGTCTCACATGTTTCCTCTGATGTGTTCCCTTTAAGTCTGAACTGTGTGTCTTTCCCATCACCTACAACTCCCGCACAGCAAATGTAAAGCAGAATTTGGCTGGTCCTCTTTTACTGAACATATGATGATGCTCAGTATATATGCCTCTTTTTAAATGAAGTTTGTTTAACTTGACTTGATCAGGTGAATATATCATGCAGCTACACTACTTGAAGTCAGATTTTGTGGAAATTCCACATACGCACACATAAAACCACACATCTAATAATTGTAAAAAAAAAAAAAATGATGAATAAAGGGCACTTACAGCATTCGCACGGACCTGAAGAAAAACAAAATAAAAACAATGCTTATCAAAACAGCCTAAGAAATATGCAATACAAAAAACCCACATTCATTTACGAAACACCATACAACAAAACACCATCACACAGACAAATCTGGAGATATAACGTTACCTCACACTATCCAATATGGCAGTTATGCAGTGCATACACTGCATCAATATGTCTATGTCTTCTAAACCACTGCCCATAACTGACCTATTCTTCAAAAAAAAAGAAAAAGGAGATAGATTAAAAAATTTCAATACTACATGCCAGATGTTATGCAAGCATTCATACAGTAAATATCCGTTTAAAGTCTCATCTGAAGGATATGTAGAGCAAACCGGAATATGAACCAATGACAACTTCATAGTAACAAAACAAAACAAAAAAACCTTCCTTCTAGCCCCTACCTCTTCTAATTTATGAGAAAAAAACAACAACTGTAAACTTCATTACAATCTAAATTTGTCCACACACACCCTCCTCCCCTCCCCCCTAAAAAAAGAAAAAAAAAGAAAAAATGAGGATCTATATAAGGGGGGAAGGGGGGGGGGGATAAATAATATACACTGAATCAAAAGAAAATTGTAAAAACAAAAGTAACCAGAAATGACACCAAAACTGAAAGAATTCACCAAACTGTGACACATATATATAAACCTAAGATACACAGAAAAATCATTGTAAGCAGGGTGTGTAGGAACCATGTATTGAGCAGATGCAACAAATCTACAATGTCTGAACTGAAAGCAAACGACAAAATGCCGATCCACCAAAAAATGCACAATGATTCCATTCGTCTGTTCTTTGAGCTTTACTCATAGGGCCACTATAAATGTCCTGCAATTCTTCTGCTATCCTTAACTATCTTCTGCCTCTCTCTTGGAATGTGGCCTAGTCATACAATATATTGTGCACAGGACTTTTTCTGTTCTACAGTGTTTTGGCAGCGTTTCCAAGGACAGATACTTGAAATCTGAAACTGCATTGCTTTATTTCAAATATACTGCTGTGCATTCCAGTGGTAACAGAATCATTAATATTAGCCTGAAACAAAATAACGGTGTAACACTACACATCTTAAAAGATACATTGTTCAAACAAGAGTTTAAAAAATTGCCATGCAGTATCAAAACTAAATGGTAAACATGCTGAGATATGTACTTGCACTCCAAAGCTGGCAGACAGATTATAATTTTTATGCAAAATTTTCCTTTAACTTATTTTCCATTCCACTGCCATGCAATCAAAAGTTCATTCCTGGGTGACCATATCACAGAAGCTGGGATGTGGGCAGTGCAACACACTGTCCTACCCCCCCCCCCCCTTAAAAAAAAACACCACCCAAAACTGCACAGCTGCCAACTATTCAGCTCATCCGGGAAGGTTTTTCATTTCCACAACCGAGAGAAAAAACAAGTAAAAAGATTTAACAGTCAATGTCATTATTCATCACTAACCTTCAACGTTCCTAAATCATGCTTCAAAAAAGGCCTTGGGTAAATGTGCTATCAAAATCCTCATTCAGATACCAGACACTAAAATTCTAATTGTACACTGTACAACACCAAGACTGAACCAATTTGTCATGTCAAACAATTTTGACAACAAAATACACAGTTTAGAGGACTGTATGCACAGAATTAAGACTCCTTCTCATAATGCAAACGGTTCCACATAAAGACAGAATCCAAGTTAACCAAGACGTTTAGCCTGCTGCCTACAAAACATGAAACAGTAATGAAAACAAATCAAGCAATGGCCATAAAACAAGGTGGCCACAAACATCCTCTGAATCGAAAGAGACAATAAAAATTTTAAAAATGCAGCAGCAACACTAAAAACAGATCATGCAGCAAAAACGTGGTGGTCACAGTTTCTTCATGGTGGCTACATTCTCTACACAGGAACAGACAGTGTGTGGGGAGTGAACCAACCTGTTTTCCTGGGAGAGGTATAGGCTGTCCCCTGCCAAAGAACTGCCTCCCTTTCTCATCCTCCTCCGTCTCGTCCATCATGCGACTGATGCTCTGCTCCAGCAGCTCCTGAAAAACAACCTTTGAGTCACTTCTGTGCTTAGAACAACACACACTCAGATAACAGTTTTTCCTGTTTGCTATCTTATATATATAAAAAAAAATTCAGCCTTTTAAACAAAAAAACCCAGTGAGTTTCATTTCAACTAAAAATAATATGATATAAATACTTGTGCTATCTTGCCCTCCATGTAAGCACAGAGGCAAATGGATAGCACAGTGGTTGAGCATTGTACTTGTAATCTGATGGCCCAGGATCAAACCACTGGGGAAGTCCCCATTTTAGGGAATTTTACCCTGGAGTTAACATCAGTACTGACTCCACTCCCCAGATGTCCTTCGGACGAGATGAAAGCCAAGGCCCAGTGTGCACACATGTATACAAATCCCATTCCGCCTTTCATATGATTAAGAGTACTGGCGAAAAATGACCGACCTCCCAAAAAATGCGTGAAAACCGGTTTCGTTTTCAGACACTACTATCCCCACAAGTCAGAATGCGACCACCTTAATGGTGGGTAACCCCCCCCCCCCAAAAAAAAGAAAAAGTGCTTACATAGTCTGATATACTCTTCGTCCAAGTTGCACAAATGGTTATGAAACATCTAATCAACCAAAATAAAACGCACACAAAACAACAAGCATGGTTTTCTTTAAATGTATGATCAAACATGATTCTTTCTTAAGTTCATCAAATTTATAGCCTAACCAACAATTAAAATTAAGTCTGTCACTAACTCACCAGCGTATACCCGGTTCTGTGCGTTAAGCATGGAGATGACTCCCCTGATAGATGCCTCATCGCGTAACCCAACACAAGGCTGTACCCTTACACAAAGCCACTAAAAAAATATAAAAAAACCAACTTTCTTTCAAAATTAAAGCATACATGAGAAATAACCAATCACAACATTTTGAAATCAAGGTTCTTTTGTTTAGAAGTATTTGAGAAGGCAAGACAAAAATTACCCAAACAAAACCCCCAAAAACCCCCAAACAAAACCTACTTCTTGACTGCGGAAGGAGCGCTCCTGCATTGCCATAGCCCGAGTCTTTGGTATGGTCGGGCATTTGGAAATCAAAGAAGGAATCTCCCTCCAACTCTGCCAGACGAGTGTGTTCATCTTCGTCCCAATCTGAAATCAACATATCCACATCCATTAACATCAAAACTAAAAAGGAAAGCCTCAGAAAAACTGTACATATTGAATTTCAAATGAAATAACATTAGCAGTTGAATATCGGTGGATCGGTGGTCTAGGTGGTCACGCGCCTTGCCTAGAAAGCAAAAAGTCCAGGTCGGAGTGTGCGGGGTTTGTACCCCGTTTGGACCCAAAACTTTTTCCCCATCCATTAGACCCTGAGTGGTGGTCTGGGCGCTAGTCTTTCGGATGAGACAATAAACGAGGTCCAGTGTGTTACACATCACTATTTAGCGCAGTAAAAGAACCCACGGCAACAAGGGGGTTGTCCCTGGCAAAATTCTGTAGAAAGAAGCCACTCTGATAGGGAAACAAATACACTTGCATGCAGGAAAAAGAAAAAAAAAATGGGTAGGCTGCCATGTGGCGACGCGCTCTCCCCGGGGAGAGCAGCCCGAATTTCACGCAGAGAAATCTGCGTGACATAAAGGGTACAAAATACAAAAAAATATTGAAACACTAATAATGAAAACATTTTCAATAAAATTTTACACTTACACAGAGGAATATTAAAGAAAATCCCTTTCAAGCAAAATAACAGGTACAACAGTAAACTTAATAGTAATACTGTATTACAGGTTACAGAAATGATCAGTTAAAGGGCACTGATACAAAATGACAACCCATGAACAACTTTACAGAAACAGACATAAAATAAAGCAGTCAAACAGTCACACAGATCCAAACAAAATGACTGAAACAAAAACTCCACGTCTCACTTTACCAAAAAATAAATAAAACAAACAAAATGACAGTAAAAAAAATTACAAAGATAAACTAAAACAATTAATACAACAGAACAGAAAGTTGAAAAAAAAAAGAAAAAACAACCCCCCCAAAAAAGCATTTGACAAGTACAGTAGATATAAATTCAGCTTACTAATACTATTCTTATATTTTTCAGCATACCACATACAAGTTTTCTTTCACATACCCAGAATCTTCCACACAAATGGACAGAAAGAAGCAGGGCACACTTTTACACATAATAAAGTAAGGTGACCCCCTTCACACATACATGCATACAGTGATACACACACAGCACCTCTGACTTTCTCACACACACACATGCATGCACACACGCATGTACACACAAATGCACACATGTATATGCACGCACACAGATAGACACAGACAGACCAGACACGTGCCCACACACACACACGCGCACACACGCACGCACGCACACACACACACATGAACATTATTATTAAAAAAAAACTGAGTCAGTTATTGTGCTAGCCTATAGTATAGTACCTCCTTCACAATTCCCGAAAGTTTCACTGTTGAGGAGGTCAAACTCTTCCTCCTCCTCCGGCGCCTCAATTAATTCATTGTCCAGGTTCTCCTTTGCTCCTGCTCCAAGAGCCTGCACACAGAGTCAATAACATGATACTAGTAATTCACAATCTCTTTGTTTTCTTTGTAGAACATAATCAAAACATCACCATTCTGAATCAATTTTATCTAAAAAAAAAACAAAAAAAACTTAAGGCTGTCAGAGTTCCACACATGGGACTGGATGTAAAAAAAGCACATGAAAGCTTATTCCATTATCCTCGATATAGAAGATTAAATCAAAAAAAAGATAAATAAACATTATATGGATCTATATTACACTGATACAGCTTTCACGATACAATATGTCCACAGAAACAAAGAAGGCATTTAAGAGATTCAAGAAACTCAGCCTCTTACGAGTTAGGCGAGTGACCCTGACCTCATGTAAAGAGGTAAGAACAGCTGACAATGGAACGTATTTTGATCAAAAGGCACAAAATAATACTCTGAAGGTAAAAGTTTGCGGTTCCCAGATTCAGGGCATGAAGCAAAAATAAGGACAGGTCTTTAAACAAGGAAGGTGGCAGGATATTACGACATTCGCCTGCCTACAAGTAAACTGTGACGTTTTGGATTCAATTCCCAGCCTCACCCTTTCTTCCCAGTTTGATAAAAAAAAATTGAACTGAATGTCAAAGTCATTCGGATGAGATTATAAACCGAGGTCCCATGTGCGAAAGCACGCAGAACATCTTGCGCATATGTTAAAACCAGTTCTGCCTTTCAGATGAGCAGGCCATTGTGTGCCCGTAGGAGCGGATGACAATTAAAAAAAAAAAAATCAGCATGCACACAGATGTCGTGTTTAGACACCATCCCTGAGGAAAAATCGGGGAGTTGGAGTCCCAGGGCAGTATATGGCAACATTCTGGTGGCTCCTGCAATGGCACTGGGACCATTCGTATCGGTCATTGCCTTTCCAAAGGATC
>CM060333.1:42240522-42283022 GCA_030674155.1 Stramonita haemastoma | reverse complement strand
TAGGATAAACACCTGTGTGCTTTTTTTCATCCAGTTCCTGTGTGTATGCACTTGTGTAAATATTGTCATCTGTTCCCACCGGCACACAATGGCCTACTCTTGCAAAAAGCGGAACAGGATTTAATGTGTGCGCAAGATATTCTGCGTGCATTTGCACACAGGACCTCTGTTTACAGTCTCATCCGAAAGACTTTTGGGGAGAGTGGAGTCAGCACTGATGTTAACTCTAGGGGAAAAATCCCCTCAACCAGGAATCGAACCCGGGTCGTCAAGTTGCGAGCGCAATGTTCTGACCACTATGCTATCCTGTCCCCCCGGGATACATACAATGATGGTTTTGTGGCTTGCTTTTGTTGTTTATTTCACTCTTTGTCCTTCCTAAAGTTGTAGTGGAGTTCCCTTGATGGTAGGTGAAAATGGTTGTATTATATGTAGATCTGCACATGCACGCTCAAAATCTCACCACTGGTGAATCTTGGAGCTCTAGCCAAGGAACACACATACACACGCATGCACACGCACATACACACACACACACACACACACACACACACACACACACAACACACACACACACACACACACACACACACACACACACACACACACACACACCACACACACACAGAGTCAATGTTGAATACATTGAACTGTTATGTTTTCTGTCTCCAGGTCTGCTTAGTAATGGAGTATGCTGAAGGAGGGTCTCTGTACAATGGTCGGTATCATCAGTCTTCTGTTATGTACTGCATGTACAGTATTCATGTATGTATGGTAAAGAATAAGCTCATTTCTGATTCAGTCTGCCAGTCTTCTCAATTTTAAAGTGAAAACATGGTCTCCATCAGAATTATTTTTACCAGCTGTGGTGCAGTTACAAACTTCTTCCATACAGAGAGGATATCAGAAAAGAAACTTATACATATATATATATATTGATTTAAGTTCAAGAATCACACAAAGAAAGAAAACAAACATTGGTCAAACTGTGAGATTTTTTCCTATCTTTTTTTTCTGTCTCTTTAGTTAAAGACAAGCTAAGAGACCCTAGGATAACTGGAGGTAGTTGTAAGTAAAAAGTGATCTTCTGTTGGTGTTAAGAATAGATTTTTAGGGGTGCTTTATTTCTTAGCTTCCAGAAAAGCTTTTACCTGTTTGGCATCACCGGGTATGCTGTTGGCTGCTGCAGTCAAATGACATGGGAAAGGTATTATGAGAAAAATATCAAAGGTATTATGAGAAAAATATCGCTCAGGAAAAATTTTTTTTTATAATCGGTCAGGTGTGTTTACAGGATGGTCACTTTTAACCAGTGTCATTCAGTAATTCAATATAAGCAAGCAATTCTTGGTTCTCCTGTACAGAAAGCAATATTATGTGTTGTGTGTGCATGTGGGTATGTGTGCGTGTGTGTGCGCTTGCGTGTGTGAGTACGTTCGAATTTGCTAGGACCATAGATTGTTATTGATTGCTTGTGTGATGTATAGGTCGAATGCAAGCGCTTTGATTTGTTTTTACAAGATATAGCGCTATATAAGTACCATGTATTATTGTTATTATTATTATTATTATTGTTCCCATGTGTTGTGCTCAGTGTTGCACGGGTCGGGGCCTCAGCCGCACTACACCACTGCCCACGCCATGAGCTGGCTGCTGCAGTGTGCCCGGGGCGTGGAGTACCTGCACGGAATGAAGCCCAAAGCTCTGATACATCGTGACCTGAAACCGCCCAAGTGAGTGCATCTTGGCTGCTGCTGTCGTAGGGTTCAACACTTGTTTAGTGTTTGTCTACTTTCATGTATAAATGTGTTTGCTTGTTCAAGACTCCTCCTCCTCCCTCCAAAAAACCCAAGGAAACAAACAAAAAAACTGAGCCCCCCCCCCGAAATAAAAACAACAAAAAAACACCCCCAGCATAAACACCCCCAAACCAAACAAACTCCCAAACCCTTCCAAAACAGAACACACTTTCCCATGCACACCGCACGCACGCACGCACGCACGCACGCACGCACGCACGACAACGCACGCACGCACGCACCATACACACACACACACACACACACACACACACACACACACACACACACACACACACACACTCTCTCTCTGTCTCTCTGTCTCTCTCTCCTTCTCTCTCTTTCTCTCTCTCTCTGTCTTCTCTCTGTCTCTCTCTGTCTCTTCTCTCTCTTCTGTCTGTCTGTCTGTCCTCTCTCCTCTCTCTCCTCCCCCCCCCCCCCCCCCCCCCCAGATAGCTTGAGATTTGTGTTCTACTGTATTTGTATTCATTCTGTTTGTATTATGTCATACTTCATTTGCCTTATTGCATCAAAGCGCATTATTTCCATCTTATCATACTTCATTTGCTGTATTGTATCAACATGTATTTATCATCATATGATTTCATTGTACTAGTCGTGTAACAGTGTGAAGAGAGGGTGGGGGTGGTAAAGAGTAACTTTCAGTGAGGGAAGGAGGTGGGTACATTTTCTGTTTTCAGTGAGTCTAAAGAAATGGTGTGTGTGTGTGTGTGTGTGTGTGTGTGTGTGTGTGTGTGTGTGTGTGTGTGTGTGTGTATGTGTGTGTGATGGTGAGTGTGTGTGTGTGTACATGGGTGTGTGCTGCGGGCATGTGTGTGTGTGTGTGTGTGCGTGTGTGCGCGTGTGTGCGTGCGTGCGTGCGTGCGTGGTGTGGTGCGTGCGTGCGTGTGTGCGTGTGTGTGTGCATTTATATGTGTGTGTGTGATTTCAGCTTACTGCTGATCCAGTGTGGCACCAAGTTAAAGATCTGTGACTTTGGCACGGCCTGTGATATCCAGACACACATGACCAACAACAAGGGCAGTGCTGCCTGGATGGCCCCTGAAGTTTTTGAAGGTAGGTGTGTGTGGGGGGGAGGGAGGAGGGGTGTAGGGGTTTGTGTGCGTTTATTAATTAATTAATTTTATTTATTTATTCTTTTATATCGAGGATAATGGAATAAGCACTCATGTGCTTTTTTTTTTACATCCAGTCCCCGTGTGTATGCAGTTTTGTAAACCTTGTCATCTCTTCCCACCGGCACATGATGGCCTACTCTTACGAAAAGCTATGCATCTCATCATCATCATCATCATCATCATCATCATCCATCATCATCATCATCATCATTGATTATTATCAATGATCATCAATGATCTATGGTCATCATAATCATCACCATCATCACCATCATCAATTCTCATGTCAATTTGTGTGTGTGTCTGACAGGTTGTAATTACAGTGAGAAGTGTGATGTATTTAGCTGGGGCATCATCCTATGGGAGGTGCTGACACGACGCAAACCTTTCGATGAGATTGGGGGGCCTGCCTTTCGCATCATGTGGGCTGTGCATAATGGTCAGTGGTCGGTTTGGGTTTTGTTTGGTGTTTTTAAGGGGTACAGGATCATGTGTGTGCGTGTGTGACTGATTTTGAGAGGGTTTTGATGATGTTGATGATGATCAAGATGTGTGTGTGTGTGTGTGTGTGTGTGTGTGTGTGTGTGTGTGTGTGTGTGTGTGTGTGTGTGTGACACAGTGTGTGAGTCATAGTATGTGTGTGTGTGTGATTGTTTTTGAGAGTCTTTTGATAACATGATAACAGTGTGTGTGTGTGTGTGTGTGTGTGTGTGTGTGTGTGTGTGTGTGTGTGTGTGTGTGTGTGTGTGACACAGTGTGTGTATGAGTCACAGTATGTGTGTGTGTGTGTTGTGTGTGTGTGTGTGTGTGTGTGTCGCGCGCGCGTGTGCTTGAGTATTGACATTACACAGCAGACTAGGTCTTTGAGACAATTGTCCTTTGAGAAACAACAGTGCATTGGGTCAGTGGACTTTTTTTTTTTTAATGTCATGAAAAAGTTGTAGAGTGAGGATTGTTAGGGTTTAATCAGGTTTATGTGGCAAAAGGAAAAGTTATTAGTTCACTTTTTCATCAACTGTTGATAGCAGTGAATGGTGGCAATGTATATATCTTGGGTCATAGTCTGCTTCTTGCTATTTTTTTTTTTAAACACTTAAAAACACTTCTAGCAGCAACACTGAACAGCATCAGGAACAACAATGAAAACCAACAATGAAAACAGAACAGTGTCAACACAAAGCTTTAATTTCATATTGTGTGACGGTATAGATGGTTATCATGTATCTTAACTCTGTCTTTAAAAAATAAGAGGAAAAGTTTTTTTAAGTTTTACTCTGTATTGTTAAGGTTGATACTATTTAATTTTGGAATTTGTGTGTGCAGGTACCCGACCACCGTTAATTCAAGGACTGCCCAAGCCTTTAGAATTGCTGATGACAAAGTAAGCACCTAACAATGGTTTGATTTTTTTTTTTAAAAGCCCAACCCCAATTGCATAATTGTTTGCCACCAATCTTTGCTGAAAGAGACTTTTGTATTAATTTTACATGACACCATACTGTGGAAGGGGACTGGATAGCCTAGTGGTCAGAACATTGCACTCGCAGTTTGACGACCCAGATTCGATTCCTGTTGTGTGGATTTTTCCCCTGGAGTTAACATCAATGCTGACTCCACTCTCCCCAAAAGTCCTTTGGATAAGACTATAAACCGAGGCCCTGTGTGCGAACGCACGCAGAACATCTTGTGCACATGTTAAATCTTGTTCCACTTTTCGTAAGAGTAGGCCATCGTGTGCCAGTGGGAACGGATGACAGAATTTACAAAGCTGCATATACACGGGCCTGGATGTAAAAAGCACATGAGTGCTTATTCCATTATCCTGGAAATAAAAGAATAAATAAAGAAATAAATAAAATAAATGAAGTGCTTTCTTGATAAAATAACCAGGTATATGGTACAGCCATGACCCACCAACAGATTGATAACAGATCATTGTGTTAAGAGTACGTAGCATTTAGTCTGATGAAGGAATATTTCTATATTGTGAAAGTATACATGAAGCGTGTTTTGCAGCACTAGTGTATTTGATCAAGCGGATGATAGGGTAGAAGGAGCGAAGTGATTAAAATTTTTTTATTGATTTATTCTTTTATATCGAGGATAATGAAATAATCACTCATATGCTTTTTTACATCCAGCCCCTGTGTGTATGCAGTTTTGTAAATGTCATCTGTTCCCGCCGGCACACAATGGCCTACCCTTACGACAAACGAAACAGGATTTAATGTGTGCGCAAGATAGTCTGCGTGTGTTCGTACACGGGGCCTCGGTTTACAGTCTCATCCGAAGGACTGATGGGGGAGTGTGACATGATGTTGTGTGTTGTGTGAAATCCTACATGACCTTGTTGCTGTTGTTGCCAGATGCTGGTCAGGGAACCCCCCAGAACGGCCGTCCATGGCAGAGGTTGCACGCATCATGTCTCACCTCTTTCAGGTAACCTGGAGGATCATTCTTATAACAACAATAATGATGATAATGATGATGATAGTCATGATAGTAATAAAAATAGTACATATACTAATACTGCTAATACTGATAATGATGATGATGATAATAGAAATACTTATGCTGCTAATACTACTACTAATAATGACAACAATGATGATGATGATGATGATGATAGTAATACTACTACTACTACTAATAATGATGACAATGATGATGGTGATGATGATATTGGTTAATGAAAACTGAACAGTCACCCAGTCAGTAATTGAAGCATTGCTAACAAAAGTATGTTTGTAAAACTGGATGAAGCTTGACTGTGTGGTGTTGGAAAAGATTTTTGTGTGAATTAGGTATTCCAGATTTTTGTGGAAATATGGTATTCCAGATTTTTTGTGAAAACGTGTCACAGCTTTTTAGGACATTTGTGCAAAATAAGGTATTGTGGATTTTTTTTTTAATGAAAAACCAATAACATTTAAAAGTTATTGTGAAAAAAATATATTAAAACTAACTATTGAATGTTTTGGTGAAAAGTAGGTTTTTGAAGATTTTTATCCCCCCCAAAATGATGAAGACAAAGCTGTCAGTGTGACCAATGAATGACCTGTGTTTTTTGATGTGTGGGCAGTTTTTCCACGGAGCTGACCAGCCCTTGACCTTGCATCGAAACAACAGCATGGACAGTGATGATGACTTCAGTATGTACAGATGGATGGATGGATGGATGGATGGATGGATGGATGAAGAGAGAGAGAGAGAGAGAGAGAAGAGAGAGAGAGAGAGAGAGAGAGAGAGAGAGAGAGAGAGAGAGAGCATGAGACGGTGATAGTGACATGGTTTATTGTCCATTTAGCATTGGAGCCATGTCATTTGCGTTGTCATAGAGAGACAGACAGACAGACAGACAGAGAGAAGACAGACAGACATAAGAGAGACAGAGACACAGAGAGAGAGAGAGAGAGTGTTTGTGCTTATTTATACAGAAAAACTCTGTGCTTTCTTCAGTGATACAGAAAAGATAACAACACCACCACTCCAAACAACACCAACCACCACCAACCACCAACACCCACCACAACCAACCATTTTTTCCATGCAGGTCTCAGCAGCCTCAGCAACCTTCCGACGCGGTCCAGCGCGACCACAGCGGTCAGCAGCGCCCACCTAGCCAGTCCCCCCATCGGGGAGTCGCGCACAGCCACCATCCGCAACACCGTGCGCCCCAACCAGGAACGGGACGTCACCAACTCCCCCCCATCTCCCGCCCCCCCTCAACCGGGCCACTCCCCCTGTGGTGGTGGAAGTAAGAATTTATGAAGGAAAAAAAAAGTGTTTTTTTGTTTGTTTTGTTTTTGTTTTTTTTGTGGGGGGGGGGAGGGAAGAGAGAGAGAGACTTCAGACGATTTAATCATTAAGGCTGTAGCCCCATTTGAAAGGGGGCAAAATGTCGTGCGAACAGAACAGAGAGATAGAGAGAGAAAAGAGAGAGAGAGAGAGAGAGAGAGACACACACACACACACACACACACACACACACACACACACACACACACACACACACACACACACACATGCATACACACACACACGCATACACACACACACGCATACACACACACACACACACACGCATACACACACACACACCACACACACACACACACACACACACACACACACACACACACACACACAGAGGTGTTCCACCTTTTTAAGGGTTTTTTGTTTGTCTTTTTTTTTAGGGGGGAGTTAAAATTAATATTGGATAAAGAGAGAGTTTATGTTATGTGTGTGTGTATGTGTTGGAGTAGGTTGTTCTAGGTAACAAAACTAGCAGTGGAATGGTTTACTGGTTTGAATGTTGAACCTGTGATCTGAAGTAAGGGAGGGTACAGGTTTGAGTCTTTGCTGAGGTGATTTATTCAAGGGGATTCTTCTTCCCTTAGAGGTTAGCATTGGTCCTGAATCCTTTTGACAGCGACTGTAAACCGAGATGACACAAACAAATGCAGCCATAACATTTTGCATGCACATTAAAAAAAGGAATAAGTTTTTCGTAGAAGAGTAGGCATGGATGACCCTGTTAGGCCTAATGTACCAGTCACAGCTCACAACCCCACCATCAGTCAGTCCAGAGTGCTAAATTTAGCATGCCTCTTCCTTTTACCTTGTCCAAGTGTGGTCAGTTCCTGCTATATTTAGCACCAGCTGGCTCCATCAGGACTGGGATGGGATGAAATGAATTGCAGCTGAGAGCAGCTGAAAGTGGGGGAAACTGACCACTGTACCGCGCAGTATGCACATTTCACCCACAACAGAGGGATGCACTCAGCCAGTTTCTCTGCCCAAGACACACTTCCAGGAACATTTAGAACAGTGCTCCACTAACTCTAGATAATACTACAGGTAAAGTCACCGTAACAAAAACAGAGAAATAGAATGACAAAGAAACCCTCTGTCCTATCAGGAACGGCGGAGAGGACAGATGAGTGCCCCCCCTTCACTAGCAGCCAGTCGCGAAAGCCTGCATGAACCAAGGGCAAGGTCAATGACCCCTGTCGATTCGTCAAAGCGTTATTCGGCTGATCTGACTCAGTTGGACGAAAATGATCTAGGTGGTGGCCATGGGGCAATATCCAGTCAGAGAGGTAAGTTCTGCTTTGAAAAAATGTTATAAGTGTGTATTGCCAGTGTATCAAATTGTATGCCTGTAGTTGTTGCCTAGGCCTGTGTATAACCTTGGTGGGTTTTTGTAAAAAATGGTAGTAAGAGAGAAAGTGGAAATGATGATGACGGTGTTGTTAAATTTCATTTAACCTCTCTTGATTATCTGAGATGTCAGATGGAAATGATGTGTGTGTGTGTGTGTGTGTGTGTGTGTGTGTGTGTGTGTGTGTGTGTGTGTGTGTGTGTGTGTGTGTGTGTGTGCGTGCGTGCGTGTGTGCGTGTGTGCGCGCATGTGTGTGTGCTTCTATAGTAGAAAATAGGCACCAGTAGACTCACATACTCACACAATTCATTGCTTAACATTACAGTGGCTGTGTGCAATATTTTAACCCAATGTGATCCTTTCCAACAAAATACGAGTCATGTGTCACTTGATGGCAAAGAACAGACACATTCAGTCAGTGTCTGTTAAGAATCTTGCTATGTTCAGTGATACTTCATTCTGTGTCAGAGTGAAAGCTTGATCAGCTTCGGATAAGACTTTAAACCGAGGCCCTGTGTGCGAATGCACACAGAACATCTCTCGCACATGTTAAATCCTGTTCTGTTTTTAATAAGAGTAGGCCATTGTATGCCAGTGAGAACTGATGACAACATTTACAAAACTGCATACACACAGGGACTGGATGTAAAAAAGCACACAAGTGCTTATTCTATTATCTTTGAAATAAAAGAACAAAATGAAATAGATAAAAGTAAAGATAAGCTGACATTGGACTCAGTTTGCTTGGAAGGTTCACAAGTATTCATGTACATACATCTCTTCTTCACCCTGATGGCTTGTATTTGCTTGTAGTTCATATCTACCTCACTCTGAATTCTTATCTAGTATCAGGCAGAAGCAAGGAAGTGATAAAACCCTGATGGTCGTCATTTTATATCTTTTACATCATTTTATATCTTCATAGTACTTAACAATGGAATGGTGATGTCTGTGTGTGTGTGTATGTTCAAATTCATTTAACGTCTTTTCACAAATTGTGATATTAGACAAGAAGGGGGGGGGGGAGTAGGTGGGTGTATGAGTGTCAGGAAAAGAGGGTGTAGTTGGCAATGTATGGGATAAAGAATTTCAGGGAGTCAATACTTGCTATAAAAAAAAAAAAAAAAAAAAAAAAAAAACCCCACCTTTTTGTCACTAATCTATTGAACTACAGTAAGCAAAAACGGGAAATGCAGTTCTAACAAACTCTAACAAAATCAGTAATTCCAATGAAAAACGTAACTAAATAGTTAATTTAACATAAGAAAACACAAAATACCCCTCCCAGAAAAAAAGAACGGGAATACCCAACAATAACTGCGAAAAATCAGCTACAATCAGCAACATCTCCTAGCCCTCACCCCCCAAAACCAACAAAAATCAACAACAGTAGGAATACAAATACCGAAGTACAGGAAAAATACTAACCCCCCCCCCCCCCCCCCAAAAAAAACCAAAAAAACAAACAAAAAAAACCAAAAAAAAAAAACCCACACCCTTACAAACATGAAAAAAAAAAATCCGATTAGAGCATCTTTAGAGTCCAAAGCAATCACAATAACAAACCAACTGGACTATGAATCAACGATCTAAAAAAGTCATACATAAGTGATAGATTGTTAAAGATAGCTGATGGAGAATTTACCATCAAAACGGGAATATGCACTTTTAAGCTGCTGCATGTTAGTACATGATCTACTGTTATATTATTACCGCATATGCAAAAAACATTTCCAACATATTTTGTCTTAAAGCAATTCAATTTCCATCTACAAGCTAAGGAAACAATCTGCTTTGAACAATATACATCACGTTCTCGTGTTTTAACAAAAGACTCAAATTTACGTAGTTCTTTGTGAGCACCTAGACACCCGAGCCTCATTTCCTCGCACTGAAATAACTTTTCTTGTGATTTTATTACAATATGATAACACTCTTGAAGTGAAAATGGGAGTACTAAATGTGACACCTCCAATGAACCCTTTGCTCCTTTCTTTGCTAGGATGTCCACTTTTTCATTGTAGTAAAAACCACTGTCGGATGGAATCCAACAGAAGGTTAATTTCGAGCCCTTTAAAGATAAAACATGAATTAAATGACAAATTTCAATTACGACTTCAGATCTAACTGTTGTTTGCAAAGAACTAATGGCATGAATTACAGATTTAGAATCTACACAAAACAGAATCTGAAAGAATATTTTAGGAAAACTAACCAGAAAATTTAGGGCCATCAATATTGCGATTAGTTCCGCTGTAAATATCGAGATATCTTTTCCAAGATGAAATTGGTTTTCAGTTTTTAGATCTGGTATAATATAAGCAGCACCAGCGTTATTGTTTAATACTGAACCGTCTGTGAACACTTTTAAGTGATTGGGATAATTGTCTTCCAAATGAATTTTGGCATGAGAAGACACTAAATTGATATTGTCTTTTTTCGCTAGTGTGTGTATGTGTTTGTGTGTGCATGTGTGTGTTAGTTCTTCAGTTTAATTTGACATCCTTCCACTAAATAATGATATCAGACACGTGTGTGTGTGTGTGTGTGTGTGTGTGTGTGTGTGTGTGTGTGTGTGTGTGTGTGTGTGTGTGTGTGCATACGCGCATGCGTGCATGCGTGCATGAGTGAGTGTGTGTGCATGTATGTGATTGCGCGCACATGTGTGGGCATGTTGAGTTGCCTGTGTGTGTGAGCTTCTCTCTGCTTGCCTCTTTATGAATGATTTGTATACAGATGCATTCAGGCTTAGCTGTCTGTTTGTGAGAGAGAGAGACTAAGCACAGACACTGTAGTTGTCAAAAATCCATGTTCAGATCACCACTCTCCCTGACTGTGTTCTTTCTTTAATCTAACATCTTTTATCACTTTGAATGATTTTAGATGAGTGGGGAGGGGTGGAAGGGGGAGTTCAAACAAACATCATATACCTGACACCATGTAATATATTAATCACTTTTCTGTTGTCGTAGTCTTTGCATGCAAACCTCTCTTTTCCTTTTGTAGCACTTACTGCTAACCTAGTACTAACGATCGTACCTCTTTCCCTCTCTCCTGTCTTGTGTGCGTTGCCACGACCTCAGCGCTAGGTCACCGTAGGTCAGGGTCGTATGGAACCTCCCCCATTTTTGTAGCCACCGGCCCGCCTACCACTCCCTCTCCCCACACAGGTACGTTGGCCTGGGTCAGTGTGATTGGAATGGTTTGATTTAACTAACACAGCTAGCGCAAAATGTTACTCTGTGTGTGTGTATGTGTTTGTTGTGTGTGGTGGTGGTGGTGGTGGTGGGGATTCTGTGTGTGTGGTGGGGGGGGGTCTGTGTGTGTGTGCGTGTGTGTGTGTGTGCGTGTGTGTGTGTGTGCATGTGTGTGTGTGTGCATGTGTGTGTGTGTGTGTGTGTTTGTGTGAAAGATAAAGAGATTGATTGTGTATGTGTGTGCGTAAGATGCCGGTTGAAGGGATTTTTTGCCCTGGAGTTAACATTAGTGCCAACTCCACTTCCCCGAAAGTTCTTCGGATGAGACTATAAACCCAGGCTTCCTGCATGAATTCACTAACATTAAGAGACTATAAACCCAGGCTTCGTGCATGAATTCACTAACATTAAAACCCATTCCGCCTTTTGGAAGTGTAGGCCATTGTACGCTGGTGGGAATGGTCAACAAGATTTTAGAAATGCATTCACACTGGTGTCTTGTTTAGGCATTGCCAAAGTTGGAATGGGCAAAAACAGTTTCACATGCAAAACCCCAGTGCTCTAAATGAAGAATGAATGGAACAAGTCAAAGCCACCTGCATCACTTACTGATTGATCGCTACTGGCTTGTCTGCACCCAGTGTCAGCATTGTATGAAGTAACAGAAGGTTTTCAGTTTGATATATATATTACTATGGTGAAAAATTATCCTAGCCTTACGCTTTGCCTTGCATGCTGTTCTGTAATATTTGTCTGAATCATGTAAAAATGCTTTCATGGTATTTGATATTTATAATATGGGTCAGAACTCTTCTGATATTAGAATCTTTATCTGTATTGTTCATATATTCTTTTCAGAAAATTATAATAATAGAAAGTAACCTTTATCATTTTTCTTTCTGTGTAACTATGTATGTATCTGTCTATGTATAGATCTCTATGTATAGATCTATAGATGTATCTATCTATCTATCTGTCTCTGTCTATGTATAGATCTATGTATCTATGTACCTATCTATGTACCTTTCTATGTATACATGTAGTAAGCGCTTTGATTTGTTTTTGCAAGATATAGCGCTATACAAATTCCATGTATTATTATTTATTATTATTATTATTATTATTATTATTATTATTTATTATTATTATGTATCTGTCTCTGTCTGTCTCTGTCTGCCTCTGTGTGTCTGTCTATCTGTCTGTCTGTCTGTCTGTCTGTCTGTCTGTCTGTCTGTCTGTCTGTCTCTCTCTCTCTCTCTCTCTCTCTCTCTTAGATCATATCTTAATCCAGAATAGCATTATTTTCAAACACACATTTTGTACAGTAAGGGAAAGACATTGCCAGGTAGGTAGGCTAAGGGTTGAATTAAGCCTACTATCACTACCCAAAGGGATGGGATAGCTCAGTGGTCAGAGCGCTCGCTTTCCCCCAGCCAAGTTAAGCAGTGTCGAGCGTGGTACCCAGTTGGATGGGTGACCGTTTGCACGCCTTGACTTCAGTACAGTCCCCCCAGTTCACCCAGCTGTAAATGGGTACCTGCCCTCTTTAGGGTCAGGGAAGGTTAAGCAGCGAGGGAGAGGAGATGGGCGCCACCCTCAACATGCTGGCCCCTAGAGAAGCTGAGGTCTCTGACGCCTTGCTCCCCTACGACCACATAGGTTATGGGACACCTTTACCTTTACCTTTTACCTATCACTACCCAAAGACCTGTAAACCACTTAAGGTGGGACATGGGGGTCAAACTGATGAAATTTTGTTTACAAGCCCATGTTAAAAGTTATGCCATATATTGAAAGGGCATCACTTGTAAAGCATAAAAATCAAAGAATTACTCAGTTTTCTGTGCTGTTGCCTCAGAAACAATCCAATATGGCCACCAAAAACTTAATATTTCAAACACGTAATTTTTTTTAAATCTATAACAAGTATAAGTAACCTGTTTCTACAGACATATCGTACAGTCTGAATTTTTTTAATTCACACAGGGAAAAATCTCCATAAATGTATCCAGCAATTTTTTAATCTAAAATACGAGTTTTAGAATGTTATGAGGTGACAGCCCCGATATGGCCTGTGCGGTCGGTGGAGCTCTAAGCAACATCATTGGACAGGTTTGGATTCTAAAAAAATATGATTCTGGCCACTTTTGGACCCATGTCTACCCTTAACAAAATACAAGGGGTGGACAGGGAGTGAGGGTACTTCACAAAACCGAGGTCCCGTGTGCGAACGCACGCAGAACATTTTGCACACACGTTAAATCCTGTTCTGCTTTCCATAAAGAAGGCAGGTACCTATTTACAGCTGGGTGAACTGGGGGGACTGTACTGAAGAGTAGGCCATCGTGTGCCTGTGGGAACAGATGACATTTACAAAACTGCATACACACGGGGACTGGATGTAAAAAAGCAAAAGAGTGCTTATCCCATTATCCTCGATATAAAAGAATAAATAAATAAATAAATAAAAGAATAAATAAATAAATTAACAGACCCGTAACCACCTGATTGCAGCCAACTTCTCCACGCCCAGTCTCAGCATCGTGGCCCAGGAGACCCGCAGTCCCCAGCCCCACACCATGCACCACTGCCCCACCTACCCGGGGGAGCTGTCGCACGCCACAGGGGGGTCAGGGTTCAATCCCCCCACCTCCCCTCCCCTGCGCTCCTTCTCTCACCAGCCTTCGGCCCAGAAGGAGGCAGTGGTGAAGTACCCCGCTCCCTGTCCACCCTGACGGCCGCCCTGTCAAGAAAAATGCTGTGCTCCACCACGACTTTAACAACGATGGTAGGTGGGATTTACTGCTGTACATGTGTGTGTGTGTGTGTGTGTGTGTGTGTGTGTGTGTGTGTGTGTGTGTGTGTGTGTGTGTGTGTGTGTTTTGTGTGTGAAGTCAAGTTGTACATTGAGTAAGCAATAAATTTGCTTTTTTTCATTAAGCCATGTGTGTCAAAGTCATCAAAGTCAGAGTTAAAATTTTATTTCCAGATGGTACATTGAGTAAGCAGTGCAATTGCTTTTTTTCATCAAGCCATCCATCTAAGAAAAAAAAGAAGAGAATAATCATATATATGTATATGTATGTGCATATTTGAAAAAGGAAAAATATTAAGAAGATATGTCGTACAAATGAAAAGATTAAAAATGAAATTGAAAAATATCCACACCAAAAGAAGAAACTACACACTCACACACACACACACACACACACACACACACACACACACACACACACCACGCGCGCGCACAGATAGATTGTGTGTGTGTGTGTGTGTGTGTGTGTGTGTGTTTTCGAGTCTTTTTATTTCAAGGATAATGAAAAAGCATTCATGTGGTGTTTTGTTTGGTTTTTGGTTGTTTTTTTTATATCAGGTCCTGTTTGCATGCAGTTTTGTCAATTTTGTGCGGGTTGAAAAGAAAAAAGTGTATTGATAAGTATTTTGTGGTTTATGTTTCAAACAAGATCATCACTAGTCATTGTTTTCTGGTATATCTTTATGTTTCAACCATCATAATCAATAATCATTGTTTTGTGGTTTTTCTTTGTTTCAACCAAGATCATTAATTAACAGTCATTGTTTTGTGGTTTATCTTTGTTTCATTAATAGTCATTGTTCTGTTGTTTATCTTTGTTTCAGCAAGATCATCAATAGTCATTGTTCTGTGGTTTGTCTTTGTTTCAACAAGATCATCAATAATCATTGTTCTGTGGTTTATCTTTGTTTCAACAAGATCATCAATAATCATTGTTGCGTGGTTTATCTTTGTTTCAACAAGATTATCAATAATCATTGTTCTGTGGTTTGTCTTTGTTTCAACCAACTTGGCAGTGAGTGGCTCAGCAGTTGATGAGGAATATGACTTAGCTTTGGAACCTCATTTACAGGTCAGTGTGTGTGTGTGTGTGTGTGTGTGTGTGTGTGTGTGTGTGTGTGGTGTGTGTGTGTGTGTTTTGTGCCTGTATGTGAGAGAGAGAAAGGATGGAGGGAGTTTAGGAGAGTGGATTGATTTGATTTATTTATTCTTTTATATCGAGGATAATGGAATAAGCACTCTTCTGCTTTTTTTTTTACATCCAGTCCCCTTGTGTATGCAGTTTTTGTAAATTGTGTCATCTGTTCCCACCGGCACATGATGGCCTACTCTTACAAAAAGCGGAACAGGATTTAACATGTGTGCAAGATGTTCTGCGTCCTTTTGCACACAGGGCCTTGGTTTATAGTCTCATATGAAGGACTTTTAGGGGGAGTTGAATCAGCGCTGATGTTAACTCCTGAGGAAAAATCCCTTCGACTGGGAATCGAACCCGGGTCATCAAATTGCGACCGCATTGATCTGACCACTAGGCTATCCCGTGTGTCTGTGTGTTTGTGTGTCTGTGTGTGTGTCTTTGTGTCTGTGTGTCTTTATGTGTGTCTATTTGTGTGTCTGTGTGTGTCTTGTGTGCCTGTATGTGAGAGAGAGAAAGGAGGGAGGGAGTTTAGGAGAGTGGATGGGTGGGTGGGTGCATTTGAATGAGTGGACATGTTTCTTTGAGTTGAATATCTTTTTGTCCTTTTATTTTCAGACAGTAAAGAGAGATGGGTAAAAGGAAGCAAACGCAGTGTGTGTGCACTTTCATGTGCGAGTTTGTGTTCTTTTTTGATATTGTGTGTGTATGTTTGTGCATAAGTGTGTGTGTTTTTGTATATGTGTGTGTGTAGTTTGTGTGTGCGCGAAGTGGGCATGTGTGTGTGTGTGTGTGTGTGAAGTGGGCATGTGTGTGTGTGTGTGAAGTGGGCATGTGTGTGTGTGTGTGAAGTGGGCATGTGTGTGTGTGTGTGTGTGTGCGAAGTGGGCATGTGTGTGTGTGTGTGTGAAGTGTGCATGTGTGTGTGTGTGTGTGCGAAGTGGGCATGTGTGTGTGTGTGTGTGAAGTGTTCATGCCTGTATATGTGTGTGTGTCTGTGAGGTGTGCATATGTGTGTGTGTGTGTGTGTGTGTGTGTGTGTGTTGTGTGTTAAGTGTTCATGCCTGTATGTGTGTGTGTGTGATCATTCAGACAGTAGTGTAAGCTTTGCAGTAGTCACTTTCTCAGTGGCTGGAAGTAAACAACTGTTGTCATTTCTGTCTAATGCAGCCTCTGGCCCCATACCCATCCAACCCTGAGTCCATGCGCATCTTTGAGCAACACTGTCAGGTGAGCGAGCCCTCAGGATAGGTAGGAGGGTTTGTGTTGAAGTAGGTAATTGTCATCTTCACCATGCTTGTAATCATTGTGAAGATGAGGATGGTGATGATGGAGAAGATGGTGATGATGATGATGACCGCGCTGGTGGTGGTGGTGGTGGTGGTGGTGGTGGTGGTGGTGGTGGTGATGGTGGTAGTGGTGGTGGTGGTGGTGGTGGTGATGGTGGGGGTGGTGATGGTGGTGATGAGGAGGAGGAGGAGGAGGAGGTGGAGGACGGGCATGAGGAGAAGGAGAAAAAACCATAGTGGTAGTCATGATTATAGCGGTTTTTACAACTACTGATGATGGTGATGATGAGAAAGATGGTGATGGTGTTAATTATATATATATATATATATATATATAGATATATAGATAGATATAGATAGATAGATATATAGATAGATATATATATATATATATATATTTTATATATATATATATATATATATATATATATATATATATATATATATATATATCGATGCCTCAGAGCAAGAACAGTTTATCTGAAAAAAATACCAATTTTCAATTTTTTGATATTTGGTAGAATTTACTGTAAACTTTCAGATGACAAAACGATAAAATAATTTTTTAAATTAATTTTAAAGATATTTGAAGAAAACCGTTCTTGCACAAAATTACCTGAGTGAATTTCTCATGGTAAAAGGGACGACTGCACGGCACTCCACTTTTGCTCTAAAGGCTGTAGTGCCAATTAACCTGGTAATTTGTGTAAGGAAGGACTTCCAGCTGTGCAAAACCTTCTTGCATGGGAAGGGATACACTAGGACCACTGGGCAGAGTTTACGCAACACTGGCGGGCCTGGATGCCATGTGGTTCTTGCGTGGGAACACTGGTGGCTTGAGAGTGATCTTATCTGGGAAAAAGGGTCAAGCTAATCGCCATGCCATGCTTGCATGGGAGGAAGTGCCAGTTCTGCTGTAATTTCTCTGCAGACACGGGTGGTCTGGCTTCACTGCCAGTGTTTTTGCTATCATGGCGTTTCTTCTACATGTATTACAACACAAACATACTATGGTGAAGACAGCATCAATGCCCTTCCTCTCTCCGAAAACCGAATGCTTCCATTCAATCCTCGATTTGTTCTGACCTTTCAAACTTTTCAAGTGAGCATATCTCGAAACTTTTGAAAATGGCAACTCTGCCGGTAGACCTTTCTTGCTCTGAGGCATCGATATATATATATATATATATATATATATATTATATATATATATATATATATATATATATTATATAGTCATTGTTTTGTTTGCTTTGATAGTAATAATAATAATGAGGAGGGAGATGATAATAATAATGAAGATGACAATTATGATGGTAACAATAATAATGATGATAATAAAACTAATGATGATGATGACGACAACGATGACTGTAAGGATTACAAGTCAAACCTACATCCACTTGACTACTTTGATACATCTGACTATATATGGTATAATTTATGTGCTGGATATCCTATTTCCAATAATATCATGAGAAATTAAAATATATCAAACACTTATTTCAGCTGGCCCAGGAATACATGAGGATACAGGCTGAGATTGCTGTATTGTCTCGAAGAAAGTAAGTTCAGGTTTTGTACTGTTTTATCTGGTTTATTGTGTCACTGCGTTATCAGATGATCGAAGCTTTTTTTTTTATTGTTTAGTAGGCTGCATTTACACAAAAATGAATAGGGAACTTGGGTTTCTCTGTGTGTGTGTGTGTGTGTGTGTGTGTGTGTGTGTGTGTGTGTGTGTGTGTGTGTGTGTGTGTGTGTGTGTGTTGTGTGTGTGTATGTATGTATGTATCAGGGTGTGTGTCTGGGTGTGTGTCTGGATGTATGTGTGTTATGTATGCATGCACATGCTTGTGATGAATTTTCAAACTGTTGCCAAATTAGTGCATCACAGTATAACAACAGTGGAAACTTAAGAATGCAGCTCGAATGAGTTGCTTTGGGAAAAAGTTAATCATCATTAACTAAAAAATCAATGTACTGATGGGGTGTAGACAGTATCAGTGAATGCATTGATGGGCTGTAGACAGTATTGTCATCATCATTAACTATAAAATCAATGTACATACTGATGGGGTGTAGACAGTATCAGTGAATGCATTGATGGGGTGTAGACAGTATCAATGAATGCGTTGATGGGGTGTAGACAGTATTATCACCATCATCATTAACTATAAAATCAATGCATTGATGGGGTGTGGACAGTAGTATCATCATCATCATTAACTATAAAATCAATGCATTGATGGGGTGTGGACAGTAGTATCATCATCATCATTAACTATAAAATCAATGCATTGATGGGGTGTAGACAGTATTATCACCATCATCATTAACTATAAAATCAACGCATTGATGGGGTGTAGGCAGGAGCTGAATCAGGAGAGAGAGCAGCAGTCGTCACACCACAACACCACCCTAGTGGACATCGAGGAGTACACACGCCTCTCTGCCGAAAACGTACGTATGTCTCTGTCATGTCGGGTGTTGGTTAGCCTGAGTGAGAAAGAGTGGCAGTGGTTGCTTTGTTTTTTGATGGTGGTGTTGTTGTTGTGAGAATAGAGACCTGTGGGAAACGTGTGTGTGTGTGTGTGCACGCGCGTGCGTGCGTGTGTGCGAGAGGGTGTGTGTGGGGGGGTGTATATGTGACGCTCCACCACAAAATGAGTCGCTTAGTACATTACCCAATTTTGCGTTAGGAGCCATTAAAGGCAGGTAGGGGTCAAGTTGTCAATTTTGAGAATTTAATTGATTATTAAACTATTTCCGTAATTCTACCTTGTAATGAAATATCAAGGCATAATTTTCATTCCATTTGCTTTTAAATTTGTTTTGAAAATACCCAAGTCCTCATTCTGCCAATTTGTTTTGAGAATAAACTTGCCCGTTTCTCATTTTGTCACATCCTGAAGTCTATCATTTCAATTTGTAATAACTTTGCATAGAACTGTCCGATTTTCAATCCGTTTTTTGTATTGAATAGCCTTTTTAATGCAGATTAAGAACTTGTCAATAACTTAAAATTGACCTCTGGTGTAATGCGACTCCTGATGTGGTGGAGCGTCACATATGTGTGTGTGTCATACATCATGTGTGCATGCACCATATTACCGTATGGAACAAGTCAGCCCTTATTAACGACTTTCAATTGACTGGTCATGAAATTTTGAATAATTGGATTGTATAATAGTAACAAAATTATAGTATTGATAATAATGAAAATAATGATAATAGTACTAGTAATAATAATAGTAGTAGTAATAATAACAATAATAGCAACAACAGCAATAATAACAACAGTGATAGCAATAATGAAGAGGATGATGATGATGACGACAATGACGATGACGACAAATGGTGATGATGATGCTGCTGCTGCTGATGATGACGACAATAAACATTTAAATGTAAAATACCTGGACTTTGTTGCGTGTTTCAGGAGAGTCTGTTGGAGTACCATGCAGACCTGAGAACGCAGGTGGAAGCCTACCGCCGCAACGCCAAACATTTCCCCGCTACTCACCCCGCCCCTGTCAACCACTGAGGGCTCTTCCTCCATACTGATTGGTCCAGCTTCCTTGTTCATCTCAACACGGATTGGTCGAGTTGCTTAGCTCAGCTGAGCTTTGGTTGAGTTGCCTTACTCATATGAGCAGTGATTGGTTGAATTGCTAAACTTGTCTGAATACTGATTTGTTGAGTTGTCACTCTCTCATCTGAGCATTGATTGGTTGAGTTGCCCATCCCATCTGAAATATTGATTGGTCGAGATGCTGAGCTTAACTCACCATTGATTGGCCAAGTTGCCTAACTCATCTAAACATTGGTTTGTCAAGTTGCCAAGCTCATTTCAGTTTTGATTGGTTCAATCAATTGTCTAGCAAATCTCAGCATTGATTGATCATTGACTATTGGATCGGTTATGTTGGCTATTTGAGTGATCCCAGCATTTCAGCAACTGATTAGTTGTGTTTGCATTTGTTTTGTGATGCTACAGAATATATTGTTTTATGTAAAACTCAATTACTGTGTGTACAAACACTGAGTAGAAGTAAATTTCATGGTGCGTGCTGTTTGATGAATCAAGAACCCAGTGTGTTGGTAGTGGAAGTCCACTATTGAAATGTCAGCAGTTTGTCATCAAACGTTCTAGTCAGAAAGGGATGATCATGGCTTGAAACTCAAGGAGAAAGGTGTACGCTTGATGAGCCAAAGACTCACAGGAGATGGACTCAGGTCTGATAAGGAAGTAACACCGCAAATGTCATACACACTTTGTTGTTCGCAAAAGTTTGTCACCACTTGCTGTCATTATTTATGCAAGCAAAAATGTTTTGAGAAAAGTTTAAGAGAGCAACTGAGAGAGATTGAAGGATAGGAGTGCATCTTTTCAGCAGTTGTTCTGAGTAGCTGTTGGTCCTGTGGAGATGTAAACAGGAAAGTGATCTTATAACCAAGGCTCAAGAAATTTTATTCTTGTTGCAAAAGTCTTGACTGTGCCGCCACCCGGGTCTTTCAAAGGAGCTTGTTAATCTCAAAGAAGTTTGTTCCTTCTATTTTTTGGATGATATTTGAATGTCTTTTTATCAAATTTTTGTTTTGGGTTCCTGGGCTAGAGTTCTGAGGTTCACCACCAGTGAGATTTTGCACATGCTGCCATTTTTTCCCCACTATGAAGGTTGGTGTATTTTGATTTCAGGGAGGAGAATGTTGCTTTGGGCTAAGGCCTTGCCTGCTGTGAACAAAATTGAACATCAGTGCTTGTTTCTCCCTCCTATTTGTCACTTCTCTGTTACTGTACATGTAGGATAGTGGACTCGAGGCAGGCAGATACAAGCACTGGAAATAAGGGGTCAGTGGTTCGGATCCTAACCTGAGTAATCATGTTGTCTTTCATTCTGCTAGTCCTTGGAAGAGAGGTGTGCACACTTGTTTTTTGTGAGTTGTTGTTGGGTGTTCCGCAGCTTAACACCCTGGTGGTTGCCCAGATTGTGCATTCTGTCTCACCCATACTACCTGAAATAACACCAATAGTACCTGAAACAACACAATAAAGCGTAAGTACACACTCAGTGAGAAGTTTGCATGCATGACTGTTTTCAAATACCTCACCATGTAGACAGCCATACTCTGACTTCAGAGTTGTTCTTTTTCCTCCTATGAAAGGAGGGAGTAGGTTGTTATGCTAAGAGCTTGTCATGACTGAAAGTTAGTGTAGCATTTTGATATAGGCTTTGTACTTAGCTGTCATAGGTCATGAACATCCTCTGCCAGCTTTTCTTAGGAGTGAAGTGGATGAATACATAGCTTGTAAGGAGGTCTCAGTTGAAGCATGTAAAACAATTTTAAAATAAGCGTCAGAGTGAGTGCAGACCTTCATACTTGTTGGCATAATCGCAGCCCTGAGAGAGAAACAGATAAAGGAAAGGAGAATGAGAACAGGGAGATGAGTGGGATATTTATAACTATGACTCATGCACCGTATGAATACATTTACTTTCATGCATGCAGTCACACATCATATGAGCACACACACATGTATAAAGACACACACACACAAAAACCAACATAATGTATAGGTGCATATGTGCACACCAGACACACACACACCACACACACACACACACACACACAAACACACATGCACACTCACCACACTCATTCATTTGATCTGATCTTATTCCTTTCTATCAGTGTTCAAAAACACAGATAATGATTGTTGTTGATGCTCTTCTTTAGAATTGGCTTTTTCGTGTTTTGAGGTTTCTGTAAGGGAGCATGTGGTATATTGAATGACACTTTAATTAAAAGTGATTTTTCTTTTTAATTGGCAATGTTGGCTTTAAAAAATAAAGAAAAAAAAGATCTGAAATACTGTGAAAAGAATATTTTTAAATTTTATTCGGCAAGTACTTAATTCTGAACAATGTGTGTTCAATGTGTGTGTGTGTGTGTGCGCACACACAAGTACATAATTGTTTTGTACACAAGTATGTGTGTGTATGCATGTGTGGGAGCATAATATGCATGCATGTATGTGTGCATATATGTGTTCACATGTGTTGATAAGTGAAGAAGTGCTTCCAAAGAAATTACAGACTGAGGAACAGTATTTATCATGAATTGACAAGAATGCCAAATTTTGTTTGTTTTTTGAGGGTTTTTTTTTCTTGACTTACACCAGTATGGACTTTCCTGCCAAAAAGTGTGTACCAGTCCTTTGTTTGACCTGTATATAATATGGTATGTTGTTGTCTTCTGTCATGAAATGGTTTTGTACAAATCACTTTGTTTCGTTCTTTGTTGTTGTTGCTGGTGAATCGCTGACAGTTCAACTGATATATGCATGTATAAACATAATAGAGTAAAAGCATATTTGTGTTTCTTACTTGTGAAGAGGGTCAGTTGTGGTAACTGCACAAAGATGCTACTTTCTAAGCTGTTATTAATTTGTTGTTGATTTTTGTTTTATATTGAATGTGTTTAGAGTAGAAGAAACATTACTCTAGGACGTTTTCAATTTGTCGTCGTTTGTTTTACATTGAATGTGTTTATAGAAGATATGCAAACTTTCTAAGAAGTTAACAGTTTGTTGTTGTTTTTGTCTTATATTAAATGTTATTTATAGAAGAAGTATCTTCTTTCTAGGAAGTTACCAGTTTGTTGTTGTTTGTTTTATATTGAATGTGTTTATAGAAAATATGTTCTCTCTAAGAAGTTATCAGTTTGTTGTTGTTTTATCTCAAACTTGTTTATAGAAGAACTCTGGCTGGCATTGCAGTTGACAGGAACATACCCAGCATGCATCCTATAGCCTGGAGAGCAATGAGCTTCACTGGATTTAGGATATGGGTGAGTTTTTCTGCAGTGACCCAATAAGTCCTGTGAGAGTTACAGGAAAAGTCAAGTCAAGTCAAGTCAAGTCAGTTTCCTATGTGACAAATAGTAATAAATATATTTTTAAAAGCCCAAACCAATAGAAAACAGACACCAAAGAAATAATAGGCCAGTGGAATGGGTTGACAAGGATAGGTTGGTGCCTGTGGACTTCTCTCTGAGAAGGTAGTCACAGAAATGGTTTGTAAGTTTATTTTATTTTATTTATTCTTTTATATCAAGGATAATGGGATAAACACTCATGTGCTTTTTTACATCCAGTCCCCGTTGAGTATGCAGTTTTTGTAAATCTTGTCATCTGTTCCCACCAGCACACAATGGCCTACTCTTACGAAAAGCAGAACAAGATTCAACATATGCGCAAGATGTTCTGCGTGCGTTCGCACACGGGGCCTCGGTTTATAGTCTCATCCAAAAGACTTTTGGGGAGAGTGGAGTCAGCACTGATGTTTACTCCAGGGGAAAAATCCCCTCAAACGAGAATTGAATCCGAGTCGTCAAATTGCAAGTGCAATGTTCTGACCACTAGGGCTATCCTGTAAGTGTGGCCGTGTGTGTGCATGTTCTTTTTTTTTTTTTTTCTTTTTTATTTTGTGTGTGTGTGTGTGTGTGTGTGTGTGTGTGTTGAGATTGGGTGAGTACCATGACAGTGACAGCCTCACCTGTCGGTATCACGAAGTTTAGCGTTTGCTGCCACACCCAGTGACACTAACATGATCATGGTGTCACATAAGATAAAAGAGGGGGGAAAAAAGACAATCTAAAAAAAAAATCAGATATCATTCTGGAGGGAAAAAAACGACAATCTAAAAAAAAAAAAATCAGATATTATTCTGAACTGTGAATGCATTGTGTTATTTTGTTAATGTTCAATGTAGCTGTAAAATTTGTTGTATTCTTTTTCTTCTTTGTTTAAGACTCAGACAGCAACTATTGTTGTCTGTTATACATGCGAAAATGCGTTGTGCTGCCATTAAGCGCCTGACAAGTCAGGCCCAGCATGTCTGAGTTTAGCGTGGGAGAGAATTCATATCATTAAAGCCTTTCTGGGAAAAGGCAGGAGAATGGATCCAAAAGGTCAGAAAATAGATGAGGAGGTGGTGGCAGGAAGAAAAGGAACTAGGCAGAAGTAAAGAGAGGGATAGAAAAGAGGAAATTCCTAGCACAGAATTTCTAGAAGGTGAGGATGCAGTTTTATACTGTGAGGTCCCAAGCATCCTGATGGGGGAATTTGTATTTAAACACTGAGTATGTTATGTGTTCATAACCTGATCAATCATTTGTGAAGATAAGTCTGTTTTGTTTTGCGTTTTATTTGTTGATTTTCTCCTTATTCTTCACCACATAATTGTTCCTAACTGCCATTTGTTTTGTTCAAAGGAGTATTTACAATTTTGTTCCCATATTCAATGATATTATGAAGATTATAGCATAATGTAAGACATTTATTGTATTCATGAAAAAAACCCTCTGTTTTCTGTGCAAATTTTGTGTGTAATCTTTTTGTAAAAAAAAAAAAAAAAGAAAAAAAAAAAAGGATAGATCTGAAATTAACAGTTTACTGTTTGCATGAATTGGTGTGTATATTGGTTATTATTGTGCTTTGTAAGTATTACATATGACATGTTATCATCCTGTTGTTAGTTTTATATGATGTTCATAATTCACCTTCTTTTCCCTTCTACCATAGCATTGACTCAAACCACAGGAGAAAACTCCCCCAAATGACCTGGACCTTAATCATGCACTGATCATCCTACTAGAAAAGATTATTATTATTTTTTTTTTTTTTATAATTTAATTTAAATATTTTTTACAAGAAATACATTGTTCTTACATGGATTCATTTAAGAATACAGATTGTTTGTCTACAGACTAAATCTCCTTTAAGTGTATACATCTGAGTAAATTCATTTATACTTTTGAGCAAACAAAGCGTCTAACAGACTGTCGCTAGTGCATTGCTTTAACTTTTAAGTAATGACATAGTTTTTCTATTTTTGATACACTTTCATTTTTTTGTTTTCATTTTTTTCCTGTCTGTTAATTTTTATGGTCAATGTTCACCTTACCAAATCATACTGCCTTACACCTTTTTGTTCTCAAGTACTGTAAGGTATTTGTCATGTTTCATTTATTCTACAGTTTTAAAAGTTCATTCTGCAGTTTAAAAAATATATTAAAAAAATTTTAAGTTCATTCTGCAGTTAAAAAAAAAAAATTTTTTTTAAAAAGTTTATTCTGCTGTAAAAAAAATTCTGCAGTTAAGGTCAAGGCCATGATTGGTTGGGTTGTTTGGGTTTTTTTTCTCTAACGTCGTGTGAATTTGACTTTGTGTTGTGTACACTACATTATACTGCTGAAATCAAAACTGTGTTCCTGTTAAGTGATGCTATGATTAATCTGCATTTGGTTGTTCTCAGATACATGCTTTATTACATGAATGATTGTTTCTTATTATTATGGAGTTTTGTGAATGATTTAGAAGGTTTGCTGTGTAATGATTCTGAGTATATTAGTTTGTAGGTGGGCATTTACTGAACAGTCATATTGAGTAATAGAGGTTAATGAGTTTGATGCTTGATTTAAATGTTTTTGTTGGGGGAGGGGGGGGGGGATTTTAAAGTGTGTATGATAAACTTTCTGTGTGCTTGCATACATTTAAATAGAAGGGTAAGGTGTGTGTGTGTGTGCGTGTGTGTGTGTGCGTGTGTGTGTGTGCGTGTGTGTTTGTGTGTGTGTTTGTATGTGTGTGTGTGTGCGCACGTATGTGTGTGCGTGTGTACACACATGCCTTATACCCATATTGTTTTAGCGCAAAATGCCTTAGGTTTTCAATTACCAGGAAATAAACACCAGACTATTTATATGTCAAATTGTGGGCCTGTCTTCCATGTCTTTTTAAGCAACAATGTTTTACCGCCAAAAAGTGCACTGCAACTTCTGTTCAGGGTCTTGTGATAAAATTTTATTTTATGTGCTTGCTTGTGCCTTCCTTTTGTCAGTATTGGGAAAAACTGTGCTAAACGCATGCTTCTTTAGAGATAAAAGAATCTTGCATTATCTTCTGTGAAGAAATAATCTTCCATTTTAAAAGTGGAAAGACGAATGGATTGTGCTGTTTTTAATGCAGATATAGATAAGATGCTTTGTTGTTTTTGGGTGTTTCCCAGTTTAATGCCCTGGAGGGTGGATTGGGTTTCGGGAGAGGCGGGGGGGGATGTCACCCACAATATGCGCTCTAGCTCAGTCACTCAACTCACTTGGAACCCCAGTGAGGTCGTAAGTTCACACTGGATGAGACGTTAATGAGTACGACTGTTTTTAGTTACCTTGCCATGTAGGCAGCTGTACTCGGACCCAAGAGGAGAGTACAGTTTTGTCATGGCTGAAGGCAGTTTCAACATGATGTGTAAAGTCATAACAGCGTTTTGATACAGGGTCTTGGCATTTAGCTGACATCATTAAAAAAAAACAAGAGTTTTGACCTGAGCCAGGAACTGTTGATTTAACTCTCAGGCCATTATTATTTTATTTATTTTATTTTATTTTATACCACTTTATGTCACAGCAGATTTCTCCGCATGAAATTCGGGCTGCTCTCCCCGGGGAGAGCGCGTCGCCACAAGTGCAGCACCTACCCTTCCCCCCCCCCCCCCCCCCCTCAGGGATGGTGTCTAAACATGACACCTGTGTGCATACTGGGTTTTTTTTTAACATAATTTTGTCATCCGCTCCTACGGGCACACGATGGCCTGCTCTTCCGAAAGGCGGAACGGGATTTTAACGTGTGCGCAAGATGTTCTGCATGCGTTCGCACACGGGACCTCAGTTTATAGTCTCATCCGAATGACTTTGACATTCAGTTCGATTTTTTCGTCAAACTGGGAAGAAAGGGTGAGCTGGGTACGAACCCAGAAACTCACGGTTTACATATTGGCTGGCAAACGTCTTAACCATCCTGCCACTGTCCTTCCTCAGCACATGAAGGGGGCAGGATAGCCTAGCGGTTAGAGTATTGCGCTTGTGATCTGACAGTCTAGGATCAAGCCACCATGGGGGTGATAGTTTTGTGGAATTTTTACTTAGAGTTAACATCAGTACTGACTCCACTTCTGCAAAAGTCCTCCGGATGAGACAATAAACTCCAGGTCTCTTGTGCAAATGCATGTAAAATATCTTGTGCAGATGTTACAAATTCTGCCTTTCAGAAAAATAGACTATTTTGTGCTAGTAGGAATGGATGAAAATCTTTTTAAAAAATGCATGCACACAGGTGTTGTGTTTAGACATTATCCCCAAAGTCAGGATGCGGCTACCTTAATGGTGGGTAAAAATGGTCACATAGGCAAAATCTTGCTATTGGTGAGCATCAGAGCTCTAACTGAGAAACAAAACCAAAGAACATGCAAAAGTCATGAAGACATCATGTACTATGATATTGAAGATAGTTTAAAAACAGATTTGATTGCAGGAAAACTGGGGAATGAAGTAATGATGAATCACTCTTAACAAGTGTGAAATCTTGCATTAGTAGCTCAGTGTGCTGAATTCATTACATCTTTTTTAAAGCTGGTATGTAAAATTATCCAATAACCATGTAATTTATCTGAATACTTTATTATTGTTGTTGTTTGTTGTTGTTGTTGCATGAGGTATTCCACACTTCGTGATTGACATTTTTTGCTGTTGTGACTGAATGCATTATTCTTATAAGCAGATCAAGTGAGTATTATAGTAATTATTCAGTTAATTAGCATTTCACTTGGTTAATTGTGATCTCCTTGCAAAATGTAGATGAATCTTTCCTTGTGATGAAGATAAATAAGGAGTAGATTATGTTTTCAATTCAAAATGGTGCAATACAGTTCAATGAAGATGTGATGGATTTAATTTTTGTTGCGATTGATGAGGCCTCAAAGGGTGAAAAATCAAAAGCCTGTTGAAATAAAACACAGCTGAATATGAAAATTGGGTGGTGTTGTTACTCTTCTGGTAATGAGTGAGTGTGGTGGTAGTGGTGGCTGTGATGTGTGTGTGTGTGTGTGTGTGTGTGTGTGTGGGGTGTGTGTGTGTGTGTGTGTGTGTGTGTGCACGTTTAGAGTTGTGTGTGTGTGTGTATACTTTTTGTTTAATTTTCTGAATTCTCTCTCTCTCTCTCTCTCTCTCTCTCTCTCTCTCTCTCCTCTCTCTCTCTCTCTCTCTCTCTACACACACACACATCCCCATTTCCTCTCCCCCCCTCCTCCCAAAAATTGACTTTTCTTTCTGTATTTGTTCTTTTCTTTTGCTGTTGTTAGAGCTTTTTGGTGTTTAGTTGTTTTATTCAAAGACTTGATGGTACTGCTAACAAAAGTTTACATCAATAGAACTGTCAAATTAGTCAGATTAAACCAAATATTCACACATTTCTAGATAAATTCCAATACAAAATATGAAGTAGTAATGTTTGAGGTTTTGCAAACAATAATCACACGTTAACGAATTTTCAGAAAACAAGTCATTCCAAATATACACTTGATAAAAAATACATAAGCTTGCATGGTTTCAAAATAGTTGTACAATTGTAGCTGTTACCTACATATAGGGGGCGGGATAGCTAAGTGGTCAGAGCGCTCGCTTTCCTCAAGTTAAGCAGCGTCGAGTGTGCTTACCAGTTGGATGGGTGGCCGTTTGCACATCTTGGCTTCAGTACAGTTCACCCAGCTGTAAGAGGGTACCTGCCCTCTTTAGGGTCAGGGAAGGTAAAGCAGTGAGGGAGGGGAGATGGGCGCCGCCCTCAAAAACGCTGGCCCCTAGAGAAGCTGAGGTCTCTGATGCCTTGCTCCCCTACGACCGCCTAGGTTATAAGACACCTTTACTTTTTACCCTTTATTGATTTTATACTCTTTATTGATTTTGCTGAAGCTTTTGATATTATTGACCACAAACGTTTACTAAGGAAGCTTGCAATCTACAAACTATCTTCCAGTACCCTCAAACTGATTTCATCTTTCCTATCTGAGCGACAGCAAAAAGTATATCTAAATAACACTTCTTCAAGTTTTCTTCTAAATAACTTTGGTGTACCACAAGGATCTGTGCTTGGTCCCCTATTGTTTCTTCTATATATAAATGACCTGCCAATGAATATAAAAGTACAAAACGAATTATTTGCAGATGTCACAACTCTTCATACTAGCCACAAAAACCCTCTCCAAGTAAGTCAAAGTTTACAAGAGCATATAAATATCATTATTGAATGGACACAAATGAACCATATGGCCCTTAATCCAGGTAAAACAAAATTCATGCTATTATCAACAAGACAAAAACGTCAAAATCTTAACACAAACTTACTTTCTATTTATGTCAACAATTTCAAAATTGAAGAAGTTTCTAGTCACAAAATTTTGGGAGTAACCATCGATAATAGTTTGTCTTGGTCTGTACACATACGTAATCTAACAAAGAAAATTGCCTCCAAAACCTACCAATTAAATAAGATCAAACACTTTCTTAATCTGAATGCAAGGAAAATATTTTTTCATTCATTTGTTCACTCTATTTTGGATTATGCGTCTACACTATGGGACTAAGCAAGTAATAACCTATTCAAACCATTAATCAGTATTCATAAACGAGCTATCAAAATAGTAGTAGATAAGTCATCTTCATTGACATTTTCAGATTACAAAAATGTAAATATTCTTCCTCTCAAAACAAGATTGCTCTTTAATAAAGGTGTACTAATGCATAAAAGTCTTCATGGTAATGCCCCATCTTCCTTAAGCAGCATGTTCAGCGTAAACAACTGTCGGCATTCACATAAAATAAACCTTCCTTTACCAGCCATTACTCTATTTAAATCAAGTCTAGCATACTCTGGGAGCTGGTTTTGGAATAGACTCCCTACTTTTCTGAAAGATGAAACAAAATTTTCAAGATTTAAGATTCTTTTGTATGATTTTCTGATGACTCATGATAATGTCACATTGCTTTCACCACAAATGTTTTGATCAAACCACAAGAAGTCTCAATTACATAAACTGTCTACTCGGAGGGTACAGTTAGTTTCTGTTCTTATGTATTCCTAATTATTTCTTTTTCACCATTTCCACATATATTTAATCTCTCTCTCTCTCTTCTCTCTCTCTCTCTCTCTCTCTCTCTCTCTCTCTCTCTCTCTCTCTCTCTCTTATTTTTCTTTTCTTTCTAGGTTTTCCCTTTGATGTGTGTATATGTGTGTGCGTGCTTGTGTATGTGTTTGTGTGTGTGTGTGCGTGTGTGTATGCGTGTGTGTGCGCGCGCGCGCGTGTGTGTGTATTGCTTTCCATGCATTTCTATGTCATTATGTACATTTTTCCTGTTATTGTTGCTGTTGGACTAGTTTATTTATTTTGTTTTGTTTTGTTTTCTTTCGAAGGCTGGATGTAAAAAAGCTTGTAATGCTTAATCTATTACCCTCTGAAAAATAAAAGTTGTTCAAATTTGTTCTCTCTCTCTCTCTCTCTCTCTCTCTCTGAGAGGAGAGAGAGAGAGAGAGAGAGAGAGAGAGAGAGAGAGAGAGAGAGAGAGAGAGAGAGAGAGAGAGAAGGTTTAGTTCCTTTTCAGACACCCTGGGTGTCTGTACACCCAGGAGATATGGTAGCGGGTTATACCTTCACTAAAAGTATGGGTGTCTGTACACCCAGGAGGTATGGTAGCGGGTTATACCTTCGCTAAAAGTATGGGTGTCTGTACACCCAGGAGGTATGGTAGCGGGTTATGCCTTCAATAAAAGTATGGGTGTCTGTACACCCAGGAGGTATGGTAGCGGGTTACACCTTCACTAAAAGTATGGGTGTTTGTACACCCAGGAGGTATGGTAGCGGGTTATGCCTTCAATAAAAGTATGGGTGTCTGTACACCCAGGAGGTAGAGGGTGTCGAGGCCGAGGCGACATACGGGGAAGGCTAGACTTATCTCAGTATAGGTGTTTGGTTCCTATGTTGAATTAAAATCGAATTCTACTGTTTAAATATAGAGATATGATTTTTAATTAGCTTTTTTGTGTTTAAGGGTTTTTATGTTTATTTTTTATGTGTGTGTGTGTGGTTTTTTATGCCTTCTTTGCTTCCCCCCCCCCCCACACCACACACACACACCACACACACACACACACACCACACACACACACACACACACACACACACACACACACAGACACACACACACAACACACACACAGACACACACACATGGAATGTATTATTTTTTATATGAATATTTTGGCTTATAGATTTGCAATGCCTTATGTACAATCGTCCTGAATAATTGCATTTTCCCTTTCATCTTCATTAGTATATTTTTAATCCTTTAATGTATTGAATTTGATTTAAAACTGATTTATACAACCTTAAATGTTGTTTGGCTCCTATTTGATATTTCTTTTATATAATTTTGCTCTTTTGTTTGTTTTGCTTTCGGGATTTTTCTTTTCATTGTTAGGCTTGGCCACATTGTGAGCTTACAGGTTTCGTTGATAATAATTATTGTTTACAGAAGTGTTACGTGGGTGCTTTGAAATACTTTATTGACTGGTTTGTTTTGATCTTGATGTAACATAAAGATGCCTCTTTTTTTCCCTTCTCCATCTTCTACTTCCACATATGCTATCCTAGTCTTATCATTGGATAGGAATGTTTCGGTTCTTATTGAAATTTGAATTGAAATTGTATTTTACTGTTTAAATATAGAGATACGAATTGTATTTGGGGGTTTTTGTGTTTAAGGGTTTTTATGTTTTTTTTTGTTTTTGTTTTTATTTGTGTGCGTTTCTTTTTCCCTTTTGCCTTCTTTGCTTGTCCCCCCCCCCCCCCCCGTCCACCCGCCACCACCACGCACGCACGCACACCACGCCGCACACACACACGGCGTCACACACCACACACAGCGGGTACACACACAACGGTACACACACACACACACACCACACACACACACACACACACACAGGTACACACACACACACACACAGCGGGTACACACACACACACACAGCGGGTACACACACACACACACAGCGGGTACACACACACACACACACACACACACACACACACACACACACACACACACACACACACACACACACACACACACACACACACACATGGAATGTATTATTTTTCATATGAATGTTTTGGCTTATAGATTTGTATTGCCTTATGTTTTATGGTCCTGAATATTTGCTATTTTCTCATCTTCATTAGTATATATAGATATAGATATATATAGATATATATGATATATATATATATATATATATATATATATATATATATATATATATATATATATAAATCTTTTAAAGCATTGAGTTTAAATTATAACTTTGAATGTTGCATGTTTCGCTCCTATTTGATATTTCTTTTATATAATCTTGCTCTTTTTGTTTGTTGTTTGCTTTTCGGGGTTTTCTTTTCCATGTTAGGTTTGGCCACATTGTTAGCTTATGGGTTTCATTTATGATGATTTAAATTTTTTTTTTTTTTTTTATAGAAGTGTGAGTCTTTTAAAATATTTTGTTGACTGGTTTGTTTTGATTACGATATAATTTGAAGATGCTCTCTCTCTCTCTCTCTCTCTCTCTCTCTCCTCTCTCTCCTCCTCTCTCTCTCTCTCTCTCTCTCTCTCTCTCTCTCCTTTGAGATATTACTGCCACCACTTTAAACCAACAATTTTCCACAATTTCCTCCTCAACAGTTAAAAATGATAGCTCTTGTTTCAATGACCTTGCCTTACTGAATGAATTCTGTATTTCAAAAAAGATCACTTCAAATGTAGTAATCCCATTCTTGACAGTATATATACAACTCAAACAGCTACAGACATCTGCTCGTGGTCTAGATGGCTTAGATGGAAAAATCCTTAAACTTAGTGCTCCTGTAATATGTGATTCCCTAACTTACCTGTATAACCTATTTATTGATAAATGCTGCTTCCCCAATATTCTTAAACAAGCCAAAATAATCCCTCTGTACAAGTCAGGTGATAAAACCGTTCCTTCAAATTACAGACCTATTTCAATATTACCAGTCCTTTCAAAGCCGTTAGAAAAACATATTTATCAGTGCCTTTTGTCTCACATTTCAAAGCATAACTTACTTCATCCAAATCAGTCTGGCTTTAGAAAATATCATTCTTGCCATACAGCCCTGATTAGCCTCGTTGATGAATGGTTAAAAAATATCAACAATAACAAATTTACTGGTCTGCTACTCGTTGACTTTGCAAAAGCCTTTGACGTCATAGATCACAACCTTTTAGTCCGTAAATTGAAACTATATAAATTTTCCGATGATGCTTTGTCACTCATAAAATCATTTCTTTCTAATCGAAACCACACTGTTTGGCTAAATGATGAACAATCTGAATTTCTTTCACAAAAATTTGGTGTTCCCCAAGGATCAGTATTAGGGCCTCTTCTCTTTTCACTATATATATCAATGATCTTCCTTTATCTGTTACGAAAGGCGTAACTGAACTTTTTGCTGATGACACTCTCATCTATTCTTCTCATTCCGACTTGAAACAACTATCTCACTATATGCAAGAAAATGCCAATCAATTGCTGGAATGGACAAAACTTAATCATATGGCCCTTAATCATCAAAAAACAAAATATATGATAATTACATCTCGACAAAAACGGCAAAATATAGCCTTTGTTTTGCCACCAATTTATATTGATAATAATGTTATTAAAGAAGTAGACACGCATAGACTCCTAGGAGTTACTATTGATAATGATCTTTCCTGGTCGCCACATATTGATTTTCTATACAAACGAATCTCTCAAAAGATATTTCAGCTCTCTAAAATCAAACACTATCTTGACCTAGATTCTCGTAGACAGTTTTATTTTACTTATATTCAATCATTTATTGATTACGCCTCAACATTGTATGATGGATGTAGTGCTAATAGCTTAAAACCCCTTTTAAGAATCCATAAACGAGCTATTAAAGTGATACTCTTAAAGCCTTCAACCTTGTCACCCCAAGACTATACTAAATTGGACATTCTCCCCCTAACCTACCATCTGGAATATAATAAATCAATCATAATGTATCGTATAATGAACGGTCTTGCTCCATCTACCCTGACTACTAGATTCCCAATTAATCAGTCAAGATACACCAATAATATAAATTCCTAAACCAAGGCTCGATCTTTATAAAACAAGTCTTCGCTACTCTGGAGGTATTGTTTGGAATTCTTTACAAAAAAATATTAAAGAGGAAAGTAGTATTGTATCTTTTAAGCGTAACTATAAATCTTTCCTGTTTCAAAAAATACGTCAAACATGCTCCTAAACTATAGTCGTTTTCCTTATTATACATGTTAAAATTGGGGCAACTGTTAGAATCACATTCTAAAACAAATCACCTGGTAAAAAACAATTAAAACAGCATCGACAAACTGTATTTATGACCTCAGGTCTCGTACATATGTATTCTGCTTCTGTATTATGATTATTGTATGTTATGTTATAGTGATAATGTACTCTGACTGCTGATGTTGTTGTTGGTTTGTTGTGTTGTTGTTGTGTTGCTGGTTGTCTCTCTTTGTTTTTAAATCAAATTTTGTAATCACCTTCTTCAGAATCTATTATACATCAATTCTAGCTAAAATTGTAATGCCATGTGCTCATAGATTCTTGTTTGTATATATAAGTCATGCTTTAAAGACTGGAAAGAGGTAGTCAGAGATGTGGGTAAATAACATGTCGATTTGTGTGTGTGTGTGTGTGTGTGTGTGTGTGTGTGTGTGTGTGTGTGTGTGTGTGTGTGTGTGTGTGTGTGTGTATGTGTGTGTGTGTGTGTGTGTGTGTGTGTGTGTGTGTGTGTGTGTGTGTGTGTGTGTGTGCGTGTGTTACATCCCTCCCTCCCTCCCTCCCTCCCCCCCCCTCTCTCTCTCATGACTC
The DNA here is from genome assembly GCA_030674155.1 of Stramonita haemastoma. Taxonomy (NCBI): domain Eukaryota; kingdom Metazoa; phylum Mollusca; class Gastropoda; order Neogastropoda; family Muricidae; genus Stramonita; species Stramonita haemastoma. The sequence goes on along the minus strand of CM060333.1, from coordinate 42,247,637 downwards.
ATTAAATTGTTGTTTTTTTCTGTACCCTTCGTATTTAGTATTTGCTTGTTCGTTTGAAATGATTTTCATTATCTGTTTTCATATTGTGTACATTGTGTACACCTTTTCATGTATATTGTGGGGGTGGGTGCTTGCTTGTTTATCTTTTGTTTTGGTCGTGGGTTTTTTGGGTTTTTTTAGGAGGGGGGATGGAGGGGGGGCGGGCGGTTGGGATCTTTTCTGAGGGCTGGATGTAAAAAAAAAAAAAAGCAATTGTTGCTTATTCTATTACCCTCTTTGAATAGAAAAGTTTTCAAAGTTTTCAAAGTTTTTCAAAGTTTTCTCTCTCTCTCATTCTCTCTCTCTCTCTCTCTCTCTCTCTCTCTCTCTCTCTCTCTCTCTCTCTCTCTCTCTCTCTCTCTCTCTCTCTCTCTCTCTCTCTCTCTTCCTTTCCCTTTCCAACTTCCACATTCATGTATTCTTTCCTAGACTTATTATGGAGAGGAGTGTTTTGGTTGTTATGTTGGATTCAAATTGTATTCTTTCCATTTGAATATTGAGATGTGTTTTCATGTAGCTTTTTGTGTTTAAAGGGTTTTTATGTGTTTTTTTTAAATCTGTTTTTTCCCTTTTATGCCTACTTTGCTTGTTTTCCCGCTTACATACAACCACACACACACACACACACACACACACACACACACACACACACACACACACACACACCCCACACTCACACACACACACACACACACACACACACACACACACACACACACACACACACACACACACACACACACACACACACACTCAAATACGTTTGTTTAAATAATTATCAGTGTATCCAGTTAGGATGACGCGTTTTGTTGAATGTATCCCGTTTTCTTCTTTTAAAATATTGGTTGAACTGCTGTTGGTGGCGATGTTGGTATGTAGGTGTAGGGAGGGGGTTTCTTAGCTTTATTCACTGATCAGGGCAAGGGCCGGATGAAAAAAAGTATGTAATGCTTACTCTGTAATCCTTGAAAAATAAAGATTATTCATTCTCTCTCTCTCTCTCTCTCTCTCTCTCTCTCTCTCTCTCTCTCTCTCTCTCTCTCTCTCTCTCTCTCTCTCTCTCTCTCTCTCTCCCAGACATAAGAAAGGTATATTTAGATAAACTTGTGATTTTCTTTGATATAAATACCCTTTAATGTATAATATGTGCTTTGTCTTTACGATTTTTAAAAGGAATTGAACATGATAATTATGATGTATTTTTGAGTTTTGCCCATTGCGGGACACTTGTCAACTTTCCCACACCAACCATAATAATGTATTGTGGCCCAAGGCCGATGTACATTAAATTTCTGAGTTCTCTCTCTCTCTCTCTCTCTCTCTCTCTCTCTCTCTCTCTCTCTCTCTGTCTCTCTCTCTGTCTCACTCTCTGTCTCTCGGGATGAACTCGTGTTCACAGTCGCAGCAAGACGTGTTTTCTGCACGCTCTCTGCTTTTAATGAAGTTTTTGTTAATTAAGCAGGTTTGGTAATGACCAGAGACTGTTTGATGGTACCATCAAGATGCCAACAACAGCAGCAACCCACAGGCAAAAAATTGGGCAATTCTATAGCCTTGCTGTGGAAATATCTGCAGGAGAAAGAAAACAAGATAGAAACAAGGCACTGGCCAAGTCATGTTCAGTGACAACAGAAGTGGCAGGCTGGTGCGCTGCTATGACTGTCTCTGCACTTTACTCTCTGTTCTTTCTCATGCTCTTGGTGAGTGGAGATATTGAACTGAACCCTGGACCCAGAGATGACACGCACGAAACTACCTACAATGACCGTAACTACTTCACCAGCTTTACGCAACAAGTTCAAATGTTATTGGACAACAAATTTTCTGACTTTACAAACTTTCTTCACACCCACGCTGAAGACGTTTGCCATAAAGTGGATGAAAAGCTGGCAAAGCTGGAAAGTTCATTTGACCGTTTGGCTTCAGACCTGAGCTCTCTTCAAGAACGAATCCTAGAAGACAGGAACGACATATACGAAATGAAGCAAAACCAAGGCCACTTTTACCAACGTATGAAGCAAATGGAACGGGAACTAGAGGAACTGCAGAAGGACTCCCGACGGTGCACCTTGAAACTTTTTGGTGTCAGAGAACAAGATCATGAAAATGTGCAGAAGAGTTCCCAGATTGTTGTCCACCTGCTCAACAAGTTCTCGTCATCACGCACATGGCACGAATCTGACATTGAAAGATGCTACCGTGTGGGAGCTCGCCGAACACACAGAGATCATCCTCGACCATTGATTGTCCACATGCACAGATGGAGCGACAAAATGGAAATCCTCACCAACAAGGACTTGAGAGATCTCCTTCGGCAAGAGAACATCCGGATCTCTGCAGATCTGACTGCTCGGCAACGTGACGAAGTGGAGCACTATCGCCAGCAGGGCAAAACTGCCTACTTCAGAGCAGGCCGACTGCAAGTGGAGGATCGACATCAACGGCCTGCTACGTACAATGGAAACCGCCAGAAGGATCGTCGCACTTACCACCACGAGAACCAAGAAGAACCAAACTCAAGACGCCAGAAAGATGGATGCAGCTTCCCTGAAGAGTCAGCGCCACTCAGAGGCAAACACAGGGAGGAAGAACGCTGTTCATCCCTCCGAGGTGAAAAGAGAAACTGGAGGCAGACAGAAGCCCACAGAAGACGTGACACTTTCTGGAAGTCTCACTCTTATCAGACTTCAGGATCCCTCTCTCTGCAAACTCCGGGACCACACCCTGCGGCGTTACCCATCACTCCTGGTTCGTGTCTGTACAGTGAGAAGTTGGCAAATGGTCCTAGTGCCCCTGAAAGGACTGTGGAAGAGCCAGACCCATGTCTTTCCCCCACCTGGAAGAACGTTGAGGAAACCACCAGTGATCAGAGGCCGAGTCTGTTGCCAAGGGAAACAGAACTGGTCAGCCTTCCGCTCCACGAAGCAATGAGTGAAGAACTCAGTGCTCAGCCCTGCCCTGCTGTGCTGGATCCTGCTGGCCCGGAACCTGATGTCTCTTCAGCACCGAAGAAAGGAGAAGAAAGGGAGAATGATGTGACATCGGATGAGAAACATGCTCTGGAAGAACAGAAAGACAATACACCATTGGCAGCGACAGCAATTTCCTCCCTTCCCCCCTCCACACAGGGAATGCTGGCAAACCCCCATCCCTCCCCAGTGAGCTCAAGAAAAACTAACAAAGACGGAAACGTGCATACGACAGAATCGAGTATGGTGACACTGCAAAATGCAGAGCAGCATTCCGGGGATTCCCCAGGTCAACAGCATCGGATTGAGAGCAGTCCACCTGTACCGAATACTGGAAGCAATGAAAGCAATTCTGCAGGGACTGTAAGTGAGGACATACCACAACAAACCGCTTCAGACAGACGGACACGCAGAACGCAGGCAAGACTGCCATCAAACTGGACAACGGCTCAGCGAAGAATCAAGAAGCAAACTTCAAAGCCCAGCGTGTCAAAGGAAAAGAAATGACGTCAAAATCATGACCCCAGAAAAACTGGAACAGCACAACTCACACTCACATCAGTGCACACACACTAGTCTAGGAAGTGGAAGGCTTAGGATCCACCGTGAAAGATAGTTCATTCCTGTCCATTGTGTCATAATTGTGTTTGTTTGAAACCTTTATAAAAAAAAAATTTCAAGCACATTTTCTTCAAATAGATCTATGCATTTTCATTCAACAGCAGAGACAATTTCAAAACATGGAAGAAACAGTAGAGGAACAATCATCCTTGAAAGAGAGGAAGGTGTGTATCTCATGAGTTAACGCATTTTGTCAAAGACATCTCAACAGCCTATCAAAACATGAACATACTTTAACTTACAAACTTGTTCTTTGCAGATATAGTTACAATCTGTATATATCTAATCAAAGTGACAGCCCAGGCCCATCTTAAGATAACGGTGGTTTCATATAGGGTATCCGAATGTTCGAGTGTTGTGTGCTTAATTCAGTATTATTGAAGGTAATGGTGATGCTACCTAAATGCAAGAACAGCAAGCAAACAGCCATTGTGTTCTGATGGAGATTGTTTTCTTTGAGCTAGATGAAACCCTTACTGTGTGACACAATTCATTGCAAATCCACCTATTGCTCTACTTCGAGGTTGCAATATTACAGTTTATACGGTTGTAGGAAATTTTGCGAGGTTTGTGGTAGTTTTGATATGTATATATACTTAATAGCTCTACTGAAGGTGACAAAAATGATTCCACTACATTTACCTCTCTTACTGAAAACTGTGATGTATGTTATTTTCCATGTTCATCTTCTCTTCGTTTAGCCTCACCTATATGTACTCTAAGAACCTATTGATTCAAACACATGCCCATTGTGTCATGATACATTATGGAAATGTACTTTAACTTGGTACCTAACAAAAATATTGGCGACATTTTGTTTGAATTATTATTATTTCTTATTTGAGATAGCATGATCATCAGCGTTCATTTGTCACAATGCTGTAGAAACAAAACTATATTTTCATTGCAATGTTTTAAATGACTTATGACAAAAATGTGTTCTATAAACGTATAGTATGTATTATCTGTATATTGGACGTATTTATGGTGTCATGTAGCATGTATTTTCTGCTAGCCTCATTTTAAAGTTAAATGCAAGACAGCAAGTGGGTCCAAGATCTTGTTAGGTGTCATGCCGACAAACGCTGTTAATGTCATTTGGAAATCCAATATTGTTTTCTTGGTGTCACTGATGATGTTTCATTCAAAATGAGTAAACCACAATACCGCATCCATTCATTCTTGATTGCCCAAGGAATTGTAACGGGTTGTATGGCCTATACAATTAAATTCTTGGGTCTTGAGTCTTGAGTCTCTTGAGTCTTGAGTCTCTCTGTTCTCTCCCCGTTACTCTGATATATCTCCCTCTTTCTCTTCCCCCTTTCTCATGGTTTCTCTAATCTTTACTCTTTTTACGTGCTCTTTTTCTCGATTTGTGTTTGAATGATGTAATACGGTCTAGGATATTTTGAAGATCATGTTATGCCCTTTTACATTAATTCATTAATCCCCGAAGTCAGAATGCAGCTGCCTAAAGGGTTTGGCGGGGGACGGTCCCATAGGTAAAAGTCTGAACTATTGGTGAACCTGGCAGCTCTAGTGGCAGGACGGTTAAGACGTTCACATTCTCCATTCCCATTCGAGGGGATTTTTCCATTGCAGTTAACATCAGTGCTGACTCCACGCTCCCCACAAGTCCTTCGCATGAGACTAGAAACCGAAGCCCCGTGTACGAACACACGCAGAAGGGAACTGGAACAGTATGGAACATTAACAGTGCCGGTGGGAACAGATGACAAGATTTACAAAACTGCATACACACAGGGACTGAAAGAAAAAATCACATGAAAATCTCACCTGGTTCTACCACGTATCTCACCTATGCAAATACTTGTCTCAAAGAGTATAGCAGTTGACTAAAATTAAACACTTTCTAGACTTTCATTGAAGGAAATTATTCTTTTAAGCCTATATACAATCCTCAATAGATTATGCTTCAACTCTATGTGATTCTGCCTGTGCAAACACTTTCAAACCATTACTAAGTTTGTATAAACGTACTCTTAAACTGATCCCGCTAAAGAAAACAACCTTGCTAGAAGTGGATTATACTCAGCCAAATATTCTTCCCCTGCAAGACTGAAATATAACAAAGGAATCATGATGTTCAAAATAATGTCCGGAACTGTTCCCACATCTTTAAACTCAGTTGAACTTGTATCGTCCTTTTTGTGTAATAGACAACAAGCAGTATATCAAGATTGTATTACCTCCCCTTTTATGCCAATTAATCATGGAGTTCCACAGGGATCAGTTTTAGGTCCCATTTTATTTTCGGTTTATGTAAACGATCTTCCATTGAATATCTCCACTACGTGTGAATTATTTGCTGATGATACTACGATCCATAATGAAGGTAAGGATGCAAGTTTGCTTTGAAATGCAAAAAGACATCGATAAACTTATCCTTTGGTCTAAACTTAATCATATGGCTCTCCATCCTGAAAAGTCCAAATTTATGTTAGTTACGACAAGGCAAAAGCGACCAAACATTAGATTGAAGTTACCGGATCTTAAAGTTGACAATAAGCACTTAGAAGAAGTGTATTCTCACAAATTGCTTGGCTTAAATATTGATAACAATTTATCTGGGTCTATTCATCTTTCAAATTTGTCTAAAAAGTTAGCCCAGAAAATCCTCCAGCTCAACAGAATAAAATATTTGCTTGATCAACATACCCGGAAGCTTTTTTTTCATGCATATATAGAGCCCGACATAGATTATGCTCCCACATGCTGGGATTTAGCCAGTAAAAAATGCTTAAAACGAATAGAAAGTTTGTATAGACGTTCCTTAAAAATAGTGCTTGTTAAATCGGCACCATTGGAAGTAAAAGATTACAAGGACCTTAATATTCTTCCCTTCCATCTACGATGTCGTTTCAACAAAAGTGTATTCATGTACAGAATTATTAATAATCTTGCTCCATCCTATCTGAATAAAAAATTTATTGTTAATAATGTTCCGAGGTAAAAGTACACTTTATCCCACGTCCAAGAACTGATCTCTTTATGTCATCTTTGATTTATTCAGGAGGTAAAATATGGAATGAAATTCCTGTTCATTTAAAACAAAAACTTAGTGTTTCATCTTTTAAAACATCTTTTCAGAGATATTTGTTTCAGGTGGTCTGACAGGACTATGCATTTGGCCTTGTCGTATAGTACTATCACTGACAGGAAAGGACGATCCAGAAGACATGGAGAGACTGGCGACAGATGAGCTGTGAATAACTTAATGGAAAGACCAGGGCCATGAAAGAGGATGTATCAACACACTGCTTCCTACTCCTTCTTAGAGCATTTATGACTTTACTGGAAAAACAAACTGTTATGCACTATTGAACATTGCGAACATATAGTGTGCGCGAGAGCGCTACATATTTACTTGTAACCGTGTTTGAGAGTGTTTTGTCTTTTTGCATATTTCTCAAGTTCTCATTGATAATAGAAGAGTGTATGTATGTATGTATGTATGTATGTATG
>CM060333.1:42223022-42230522 GCA_030674155.1 Stramonita haemastoma | reverse complement strand
CATGTGATGGCTGCCGTGAATAAAGCAAAAAGTACATTTCCACAGTAGGGTGTTATAATTTCACAGTCTTCACAGTCGTACTTTATAAAAAGAGAATACTGGGGATCGCATCAAAGACAATGCTATCTCACACAGTAACTTTGGATTGATTAACACTTCTTGCAGAGACTTATCTTGAAATGGTGGTAGGAACTGTTTTAAACCTTGACAATAATACAAAACATGAACATTGGAAAAATTTTCACCACATATGCATTTTATATTTTTGGCAAATTTTGCTCGAAATGCATTTAATTTCAATCTGTGAATTAGAGAAACAATATTTCTAGTACTGGATTTTTGAAAGCCGTACTGAGTACAAAGGATGTTCTCAATATCCAGAACTGAACAAGTATGCTGGGGATAGCCAGCTTCTTCATGTTTCTTTTTTGTTTCCAGCAAACATTATGAAGCAAAGCATAACCCTCATGAAGAAAAAGAGGAATGTCTAAAACATTCGAACAGCTAGAATGTTTTGCCGCCTTTTTGGCTGCTTTGTTAACCTTTTCATTGAAATAAAGACCACAGTGAGATGGAACCCAGCAGAAAGTGACATTCGAACCCCTCAGAATGAGAAAATGTATCAAAGAATTAATTTCAGTGATAAGATTCTGCCTGACCATCGATGTCGAGTTATTAAGACACTGTAATGCAGATTTAGAATCAACGCAAAACAAAATCTGCAAAACAGTATTTGGATAATCAAGCAGAAAGTACAAAGCCATCAAAATAGCGGTAAGTTCAGCAGTAAAGATGGAATGATTTTTGCCAATATGATAGGACTTTTCAACTTTCAAAGCGTGTGTGTGTGTGTGTGTGTGTGTGTGTGTGTGTGTGTGTGTGTGTGTGTGTGTGTGTGTGTGTGTGTGTGTGTGTGTGTGTGTGTGTGTGTGTTGTGTTTGGGCATGGAAGTGTGTGTGTGTGTGTGTGTGTGTGTGTGTGTGTGTGTGTGTGTGTGTGTGTGTTGTGGGCATGGGGTGTGTGTGTGTGTGTGTGTGTGTGTGTGTGTGTGTGTTGTGTGTGTGCGTGCGCGTGCGCGTGCGGCCGTGCCCACGCAAGCACTGGCATGCAGGCTGGTGACCTCATTTAGATCTATCAGTGTGGCTACAAAAGCAGCACGGTTTTCTTTTTAAAAATTCAAATTGAGCGGAAAAAATGAAGTGGCGGGCTCACACTTCTATTTTAAACAAGAAACTGCGTTGCTGGGATAGGTGGCTGAATTTAGGATACTGACGATAGGAGTTAGGAATGTGTGTGTGTGTGTGTGTGTGTGTGTGTGTGTGTGTGTGTGTGTGTGTGTGGTGGAGAGAGAGAGAGAGAGAGAGAGGAGAGAGGAGAGAGGAGAGAGAGAGAGAGAGAGAGAGAGAGAGAGAGAGAGAGAGATTCTCTCTTTTTTATTTTGTTTTTTATTCTTTTATATCGAAGATAATGGAATAAGTACTGTTGTGCTTTTTTTTTTACATCCAGTCCCCGTGTGTATGCAGTTTTGTAAATGTCATCTATTCACACTGGCACACGATGGCCTACACTTAGTGCACAAGATGTTCTGCATGGGTTGCACACGGGGCCTCGGTTTAAAGTCTCATTCGAAGGAGAAAGAGAGAGAGATTTTGATTTGATTTATTCTTTTATATCGAGGATAACGGAATAAGTACTCTTGTGCTTTTTACATCCAATCCCCGTGTGTATGCAGTTTTGTAAATGTCATCTGTTCCTACCGGCACACGATGGCCTACTCTTACGAAAAGCGGAACAGGATTTAAGAGAGAGAGAGAGAGAGAGAGAAGAGAGAGAGAGAGAGAGAGAGAGAGAGAGAGAGACAGAGAGACAGAGAGAAGAGAGAGAGAGAGAGAGAGAGAATATGTATATGAACGTGATTTTTATTGCCATAGTCATAAAATTAAGGTATTAGAATATATATATCCCAAAATATGTGCCTTAGAGATAATATATTCCTCTTGTGTTCCCTTACATGATCTTATTCAAAATTCAGGGCATATAGTTCCTTAGAATGAAGTTTATTGACATGCATGCAAACCTGTGAATGTGTGTGTGTGTGTGTGTGTGTGTGTGTGTGTGTGTGTGTGTGTGTGTGTGTGTGTGTGTGTGTGTGTGTGTGTGTGTGTGTGTTGAATGGCCAGGTTGGACACTAAAACAAATATACACCAAACCTAAACACAGACAAAAGTACTTACTGTCTGACCAAGGGCAAGAATGTTTAGATTCACAAGTCAATACCCAAACAGCAAACCACACACTTTCAAAACACTGCTGAGTCTCTAGGAGAGGGGGATAGAGGTGGCTTCCAATCACTACTGATAGTAGGCCTAGCAGACCAGAGCAAATACACTGAAAACATTGTGGCCAGGAGAGAGGAAGGGCATGGGTTGCCGATTTCGCGCGCTTTTAGATAGGTATATATGGGCAGAGCAAGGTGCAAGAAAAAGCTTTTATATGCACAGGCAATTGCGTGTTGGTGATGGGCTAATCTGATTGGTGTATACTTCACTATAGCAGTTAGCTAGTGTGTGTGGGTCTGTGCGTGGGAGTTTTGTCACATCGTGTTGAAATGCACCTTTAGCTTACTCATAGGGTGAAGGGGGTACGCGTGAACCGTGCGTGCTCTCACTGGTGTTTTTGTGTGCGATGTTTTGTGTATGTGCCTGTTGGCAGAGACCTAACACTTAGTTTTGGCTAATCATATTGTATGATATTATGGTTTGATGTGTGTTGTAGGGGTCATTATTGTCTACTCTGTACCCTGTTTCTTTCCGACAGACATGGCTGTGTGCAAAACAGGGTTCCCATCTACAGAGCTGCTGTATCGCCACATATCCAGCGCCACACATTGCAAAAACGACTAGAACACGATACCATGTACCACAGTAATCTGCGGGCTCCCCTCCACACGCACAAACACAAAAAACCGCACACACAAACACCAGCGAACGCGCGCACGCGCGCATGCATACCCACCCTCCCATGAATAAGAGCTAAAGAACTAGAAGCATTGTGACGCAAACGCCGTTTTCGGGACCTTGCCGCCCGCACTTTTCCGCACTTGCAGAGCCCAGGGCACCACCAGCGTATTGTACCCTATGCAGACAAACTGGACAACCATTTTCCAGGTGTGTGGCGCTGGAATTGTGGCGACACCACGGCCCGGAAGATGGCAACCCCGCTTGTACAGAGCCAAGTTTGTCGTATAGAAACAGAGTACAGTGTAGGCAAAAATCACCCCTACAACACCATCCCAAAAAGATTTCCATACGATACCATGCACCACAGTAATCTGCGGGCTCCCCTCCACACGCACAAACACAAAAAACCGCACACACAAACACCAGCGAACGCGCGCACGCGCGCATGCATACCCACCCTCCCATGAATAAGAGCTAAAGAACTAGAAGCATTGTGACGCAAACGCCGTTTTCGGGACCTTGCCGCCCGCACTTTTCCGCACTTGCAGAGCCCAGGGCACCACCAGCGTATTGTACCCTATGCAGACAAACTGGACAACCATTTTCCAGGTGTGTGGCGCTGGAATTGTGGCGACACCACGGCCCGGAAGATGGCAACCCGCTTGTACAAGCCAAGTTTGCTATAGAAACAAGTACAGGTAGCAAAATCACCCCTACAACACCATCCCAAAAAGATTCCATACGATACCAGCACCAGTAATCTGCGGCTCCCCTCCACACGCACAAACAAAAACCGCACACACAAACACCACGAACGCGCGCACGCGGCATGCATACCCACCCCCCAGAATAAGAGCAAAAATAGAAGCATTGTGACCAAACGCCGTTTCGGACCTGCCGCCCGCACTTTTCCGCACTTCAGAGCCCAGGCACCACCGCGTATTGTACCCTATGCAGACAAACTGACACCATTTTCCGTGTGTGCGCTGGAATTGGGCGACACCACGCCCCGAAGATGGCACCCCGCTTGTACAGAGCCAAGTTTGTCGTATAGAAACAGAGTACAGTGTAGGCAAAAATCACCCCACACACCATCCCAAAAAGATTTCCATACGATCCCATGCACCAAGAAATCTGCGGGCTCCCCTCCACACGCACAAACACAAAAAAACCGCACACACAAACACCAGCGAACGCGCGCACGCGCGCTTGCATACCCACCCCCCCCATGAATAAAAAGTAAAAGAAACTAGAAGCATTGTGACGCAAACGCCGTTTTTGGGGCCCCTTGCCCCCCCCCATTTTTTCCCACTTGAAGCCCCAGGGCACCACCGCGATTGTCCCCTTGCAGAAAAACGGACAACCATTTTCCAGGTGTGTGGCGCGGGAAATTGTGGCGACACCAGGGCCCGGGGAAGATGGCAACCCCCGCTTTACAACCAAGTTTGTCGTAAAAAAAGAGACAGGTAGCAAAAATCACCCCTACAACACCATCCCAAAAATTTCCATACGATACCATCACCACAGAAATCTGGGGGCTCCCCTCCACACCACAAACACAAAAAACCGCACACACAAACCCAGCGAAAGGCCCCACGCGCGCATCATACCCCCACCCTCCGAATAAGAGCAAAGAAAATAAACATTGTGACCAAAAACGCCGTTTTCGGGACCTTGCCGCCCGCACTTTTCCGCACTTTCAGGCCCAGGGCACCACCAGCGTATTGACCCTAGCGACAAACTGGGCAACCTTTTCCAGGTGTGGCCTGGAATTTTGGCGACACCCACGGGCCCCCAAATGGCAACCCCCTTGTACAGAGCCCAAATTTTGTCTATAAAACAAGTACAGTGAGGGAAAAATCACCCCTAAAAACCCATCCCAAAAAGATTCCAACGATACCAAGCACCACATAATCTGCGGGCCCCCCCTCCAACAAAAAACCCAAACCCCCAAAAAACCCACACCACAAAAAAAAAAAAAAACCCCAAACCCCAAAAAAACCCCCCCCACCCACCCCCCAAAAAAAGACAAAAAAAAAAACCAAAATCCCAAAACCCCCCAACCAAAAACCCCCAAAACCCAACCCACAAAAAAATAAAACCCAAAACAACAAAAGAAAATTTCAGGGGGGGAAAAAACAAAAAAACCACCCCAAAAAACAACCCCCAAACCCCCAAAAAAACCCCAAAAAAAAACAAAAAACAAAAAAACCCCAAAAAACCCCAAAAAAATTTAAAACAAAAACACCAAAAAAAACCCCCCCCCCAAAACCCCCCCCAAAAAAAAAAAAAAAAACCGAACAAAAAAAGGAACCCCACCCCAAAACCCCCCCCCGAAAAAAAAAAAAAAAAAAAAAACCCAAAAACCCCCCACCCCCCCCTTTTTCCCCAAAAAACCGCCCCAAACCACTTTTTCCCCAAAACAAACAAAACAACCACCAAAATTTCCAATTTAAAACCAAAAAACCCCAAAAAAAAACCCCGGACAGACCAATTTTCGAAAAAAAAAAACGGGGGCAAAAACCCACCCCAAAAAACCCACCCAAAAAAAAAACCAACAACCCCCCCAACAAAAACCTGGGGGGAAACCCCCAAAACACAAAAACCCACAAAAAAACCCAAAAACAAACCCAAAACCGGCGCCATCCAACCCACCCCCCAAAAAAAGCAAAAAACAAAAAAAAAGGCCCCAAAAACCCGACGCCCCCCCCAAAAAATTTGCATTGCAACCCGGGGCCCCAGGAAAACCCCAAAAAACAAAGGCAAAAATTTTTTCCCAAAAAATTTGGGGAAAAAAAACCCCCAAAGGGAAACCCCCTTTAAAAAACCAAAAACAAAAAAAACGGGAAAAAAAAAAACAACCCCCAAAACCACCCAAAAACCAACTTACCAAATCCCAAAAAATGGGGCCCCCTCCAAAAACCCAAAAAAAAAAAAACCCAAGCCCCAAAATAAACAAACATTTGGGGCAAAAAACCCCCCAAACAAAAACCCCAAAAAAAAAACAACCCCCCCAAAAAACCCCCCCCCCAAAAACCCAAAAAAACAAAAAAACCCCCCAAAACCCACAACCCCCAACCCCCATGCAACCCCCCCCCCAAACCCCCAAAAAAAAAAAAACAGAAGCAACCCAAACAAAAAAACCCTTTCCCCCCCCCAAAAAAACCCACCAAAAAACCACCACAACCCAGCAAAAAAAAAGGAAACCAAAAAAAAATTTTCCAAACCCCAAAAGCCCAAAAAAAAAAAAAAAATTTAAACCAAAAAACAAAAAAAAAAAACAACCAAAAAACACCCCACAAACCCCAAAAACAAAAAAAAACCCCAAAAAAACAAAAACCACACCACAGAACCCCCACCCCCACCCAAAAAACAAAAAAAACCCAAAAAACCCAAAAAACAAAAAAAAGGGGCCCGGAAAACCCCACCCCCCCCCAAAAAAAGACAAAAACAAGAAGAACCCAAAAAACCTTTTTTAAAAAACCCTTCCCCCCCCAAAAAAACACCCCCCCCAAAAAAAAAGGGCACCCCCAAACAAATTCCCAGAGACAAAAAAAAAAAACCAAGGGGGGCCCCAAAAAAAAAAAACGCCCAAAAACCCCCCCAAAAACCAAAAAAACAAAAAAACAAACAGAAAAAAAAAAACCCCCCAAACAACCCCCAAAAAAAAAAAACCCAAAAACCAAAACCCCCCCACATAAACCCCCCCCCCCAAAAACCCCCAAAACCCAAAAAAACCCAACAAAAAAACCCCACCCCCCCGGGAACCCCAAACCCAAAAAATACCCACACCAAAAAAAAAAAAAAAAACAAAACCAAACCCCTTTTCAAAAACCCCCCCCCCCCCAAAAAAAAAACCCCAAAACACAAAAAAAAAAACCCCAAAACAACAAAGGACAAAAAACCAAAAAAACCCCCGGGAATTTGGGAAAAAAACCCCAAAAAACCCAACCCCCAAAAAAAAAGGGCAAAAAAAAAAAAAAAAAAATCCCCCCAAAAACCCCAAACCCAAAAAACCAAAGAAAAAAAACAAAAAATTTTCCCCCCCCCAAAACAAAACAAAAAAAAAAAAAAACCCAAAACAAACAACCCCCCCAAAAAAAACCCCAAAAAAGGGGGGCCACAAAAAAAACCCCCCCAAAAAAAAACAAAAAAACAAACAAAAAAAAAAAACCCCCGCAACCCCCCCCCAAAAAAAACCCCCCGCATTTCAAGCCCACACCACCACAAAAAACCCAGGAAAACAAAATTTTTTCCTTTCCCCAAAAAATTTCAACCACCCCAAAAAAAAACCCCCAAAAAACCCAACCCTTAAAAACCAAAAACAGGTAAAAAAAAACCCCCCACAAAAAAACCCCCCCAAAAAAAAACCAACATCCAAAACAACACAAACCCCCCCCAAACCAAAAAAAAAAAACCCCACAAAAAAACCCCAAAAACCCCCAACGCCCAAAACCCCAAAAACCCCCCCAAAAAAAAGCAAAAAACAGAACAGTAAAAATTTCCCCCCCCCCACCCCCCAAAACCGCCCCCCCAAAAA
>CM060333.1:42220728-42222922 GCA_030674155.1 Stramonita haemastoma | reverse complement strand
AAAATAACATCACAATCTAAATGTTCATCAGCAGTGCTTTTGTGTTCAAAAGCTTTTGGTAAAAAAACTATTCATAAGCTTTTAGTTTTGACAATACAATTTGAATTTTTAAAAATGTCACAGAGAAAACTATCTACTACATGTATACGCACCTGACAGTTTTGCAAAATTTAGTAATAAGTGAGTTAATTCTCATTCAATCAGTAGGAAACGGTAGTAATCAGTCTCAGGACTAAAAAATATCTAAGAACACAATAATTCAAATACGGCACCAGTACTTTTGTCAGGTTTTTCTGCTATACTAGTTCAGCATTTTTTCCCTTCCCTATAATGCTATACTATTGTGTGTATAATGCTAAAGCTCTGAGGTTCACCATGGCGACATTTTGAAAAAACACAACCGTTTTTACTGACCATCAATGATCAAGGTAGCCAGATTCTGACTTCAGGGATGGTGTCTAAACATGACACCTGTGTCAGTGTGAACAAGCCATTTTTCTCAAATTCTGTTTGTTCCTACTGGCACAAAATGGCCTACTCTTCCAAGATGGCAAAACTTGCCAAAAGGCAGAACGAGTTTTTGATGTGTGTGCAAGACGTTCAGCATGTGTTCTATATATAATATAATTATATTATATATATAATGATAATTATACAGGGCCTTGGATAGTCTCATCCAAAGGACTACCTCAAATTTGTATTCATACCCTGAAGTTACCTTCAAGAACTTTTTTCATTACAAAAAGAAGGGATCTTTGACTGCTGGAGAGAAAGAGAACTCTGAAAGAATTTAATCATGAAAGACTATTGGCCAATATATTATATATGATGGGGGTTGCTGATCAATACACTTAACATGCAGAGAGAGAGAGAGAGAGAGAGGAGAGAGAGAGAGAGAGAGAGAGAAGAGAGAGAGAGAGAGAGAGAGAGAGAGAGAGAGAAAGAGAGACAGACAGACAGACAGACAGACAGACAGACAGAGAGACAGAGACAGAGAGAGGTGAGAGACAGACACTGAGACAGAGAAAGTATGCTCTGTGTGTGTGTGTGTGTGTGTGTGTGTGTGTGTGTGTGTGTGTGTGTGTGGTGTTTGTGTTGACTGTTGACTGTTGTGTGTATATTGTGGTGTGTGTGTGTGTGTGTGTGTGTGTGTGTGTGTGTGTGTGTGTGTGTGTGTGTGTGTGTGTACAGTGTGAATGTGTGTGTAAGTGAGAGTCAATGTATGTGTTTGTGTGTGTGCATGTGTGCATGTTGTGTGTGTGTGTGTGTGTGTGTGTGTGTGTGTGTGTGTGTTGTGTGTGTGTGTTGTACATTTGTACTATGCTTGCACACGCATGTATGCACAATAAAAAAAGTCATGTTTTCTTAAGGCAATGATAATTTCTCATGTCAACTTATGTCTAGACCCACAAGTGCTAGTGTATAGTAAACCCCTGCTGATGATCAACTTTGCATGTAATAAGACCGGAGTTAAATAGCTACTGAATCCCCAGTTAATACACTGATCAGCAAAAAATAGGCATCTCTTCATAAACCTGACTAGATTTACAAAGAAAGTCTAGGAAAAAAATGGTTATATTGATACTATTGCTTAAAGTTAAAGACAAAAAAGCATCTTCCTCAGTAATTATTTAAACAGGTACAGGTCTCTCAGTGTTTTTTACTATTTTACTTCATGTACATCACTACATGTATCTCAAAAATAGCATGTTGCACTCTGAGTTGCTGATTACTATTTTTTTTTTATTCTTCATTCCTCACATTAAAAAAATGTTAAACCTTCAGTCCTCACATTTTTAAATTTTTAAACCTGTTCTTAACAATATTCTGCAATGTTATGGTGCTGATCACATTGTTTGTCAAGCCTTCCTAACTTAAGTTTTTAGTAAACTTTTATCCATTTTATCAGTAGTCCACTAGTTGGTACCTTAAAATAAAATAAAATAATATATGAAGCAAGTCCTGATGTGAAAATGCAGCATGCACTAAGCAATACAAAACCATAGGCAATGTGATGCTGGTCTTGTAAAGCTACTGTGTCCATAAGTGTTGCAAGTGTTGCCAAGTGCCACTGCTGACTTCTGCTAGTTCTGGCTTTCTGCTTTTGTTTCTACGTGAATACTATCCACTCGTTCCATTTCTTTCCTGTCACGTACACACATAAATATACGTGTGTTTTTTTAAACAGTGATGC
>CM060333.1:42208228-42215728 GCA_030674155.1 Stramonita haemastoma | reverse complement strand
CCCCGTGGGCGAACGCACGCAGAACATCTTGCGCACACGTTAAATCCTGTTCCGCTTTTCGTAAGAGTAGGCCATCATGTGCCGGTGGGAACAGATAACATTTACAAAGCTGCATACACTCGGGGACTTGTGGTGAAAAGGCACAAGAGTGCTTAGGCCTATTCCATTATCCTCGATAAAAAAAAGATAAAATTTAATAATAAATAGGCGCCTATAGGGCTATTTTGTGGCCGTCTGTCTTTCTGTCTTTTTTTTTTTTTTTTCCTCCTGCGCGCTTTCGTCCAATCAGAAACTGTAAAACAACGCCTCCGCAGAGTGTAGTAGGCCTACGGGAGACCATGCCAAGAATTTATTCAAAGGGAGAGAACGGCTGGTGACAAAATGGCGGAACAAGCCATCAAAGAACTCGAACAGGCGTCTCAGATTGTGTTGGTACGTCTCTTAGAGATAATCTTTAGTAAGATTTATGATACTGGAATTCTAAAGGGATGAAAGAATATGAATGAATCGACAAAAGTAAAAGATTGAAGACAAAATCGTTACTACACAACTTGTAGCATGCTGTTCATTTCTGATCTTGGAGTACATGTGACTTCATAAAAAAAGAACTTTCATATTTCTTCAGTTAGGCCTAGTATACATATAAAAAAGTATGTTGTTAAGTCTGAAGTAACTTAGTGTTATGCGCCTGCTCAGTAATAAGGTGTTAAAATCGTGTGTCATTGTTATCTTAACGTCGGACATTCAACTTAACATGACAAAAGGCGAAAAGCCTGAAATTGTAAAGGAGACAAAGTAGTTTTAAGTACTCAAGGAGATAGATGATTGGAATCAGAATGACAGGCAAACAAAAAGCAAAACAAAACATGCAAGATTCATTTGTCTGTCAGGGCAGGATGGCCTAGAGGTCAGAGTGTTGCCCTGGTATTCTCACAGCCTGGGATTGAGCCACCACCTCTTTCATGGATTTTCCCCCTGGAGTTTACATCAGTCATCAGAACTGACACAGTACAAATCCCAAATTTATGTGAAACCTTTCGTGTTCACACTGAGTTTTCAGGCATACCAGGCCTAGTGTTTTAGGGTAAAACAGTAATGAACAATACATTGTATGCTACATTACTGCATATGACATGAGTAAGCCTGTTGAAAACTGCTTCCTTGTTGGCATTGCTGCTCTAATGCAGTAATGTAGTCCTGTGCTGTATATCTCTCTAGATCATGTTTTCATTTATGATTTATGATTATTCACTCGCACACACATACAGATACACACACGCACACACACATACACACACACACAATTATATTATATAACATATAAATTATATATTATATATATATATATATATATATATATATAAACATGTAAATTATGTTATATTTACTTAGTCTTTGATTATACTGTTGGTGCCTATCTTGCGTTATTATAACATTTGTATCATTATACAAGGTTACTTATTCCTTGGTGGTACCGATGGTACCAGTGAAAAACACATTTTTAAGGGAAAAAACTGTGTTTTAGTTACCATTACATGTGCTGTGGTGAGCTGATCAGATAGCTCATTTTCCTTTATCATGACATGGGCTATGATAAAATGATCACACTCAGTTTTCAGTTGGTTTGCCCTTAATAGCATGTCTGTGTTTGGCTTCTAGCTGAGCCTATACCCCAGAATACAGGTGTGCTTTGTGGTGAACAGTGTAAACAGCTGTTTGTTTTTAAGTATTGATGAAACAAAAGGTCAGGATTTTGTTTGATGCCACAGACTGGGTGCATGCTCGCAGAGGGCTGAAAGGCTACGTCACAGGGGGCAGTCATTTCTTGATTGCTGTGGTTTGCTTGGGTCAGATACCATTGTAGCAAAGAATTGCTACCAACATGGTTATTTGTCAGAAGGAAAACCACAAGAAAGAAAAGAAAACAAAACCCCAAACCAAAAAAAAATACCCAAGACAAAGCAAAAAAAAACCTCCTGCAACAAAAACCTCTCAAACAAAATCAGAAACCCCCTCCCCATACACTCAAAGCTAGTTAATACTGTCTTTTTTGCAAGAAATGTACCGTAAGAGAAGGTTGATAAATGGAGGCAGGAGGAAGAGAGTCTATACATTTCCCTATCTTAATTCAGGTTGTCAGTCCATGCTTGTGTGTATACATGTGTGTGTGTGTGACTGTGCACAGGCATGTGCACCTGTAAGTGTATGTGTGTGTGTGCATGCATGTGTGTATGACTAACCATGTGTGTGTGTGTGTGTGGTGTGAGTGTGTGTGTGTGTGTGTGTGTGTGTGTGTGTGTGTGTGTGTGTGTGTGTGTGTGTGTGTGTGTGTTAGAGAGAGAGAGAGAGAGAGAGAGAGAGAGAGAGAGAGAGAGAGAGAGAGAGAGTATTGTTGCTGCACCTGGGTCTTTTATGTTTTTTGACAATCATTAAATGTCCCTGATATATTTTTTTGATTGCACTGACCTGTTTCTTGTTTGACCGTGTTGACAGGCACCCCCAACAGTTGTCACCTCAGAGCAGAGACATGCTGCTGAAAACGTCATCCTCAACTTCAGGAAGACCAAGATGCCTTATAACATCTGTCGATTTATTTTAGGTTGGCACACTTTTCTTTTCCTTTTAATTTGTTTTTGTTTTTGTTGTTGTTATTTCAAGATCTCTTTCTTTTTCCGGTGTGTTTACCTTTATGATGGAAAAGAATTTCTCCCAAAAAGGCCCAAGAAACTTAGAGCTAAGTAGCTTGATGTTTATCAAGATCAGCTTGATAGATTTTTTTGAAAAAATATAAAAATGTCGTAAATCGTGTGTGTGTGTGTGTGTGTGTGTGTGTGTGTGTGTGTGGTGTGTGTGTGTGTGTGTGTGTGTGTGTGTGTGTGTGTGTGTGTGTGTGTGTGTGTGTGTGTGTGTGTGTGAGTGAGTGAGTGTGAGTGAGTGAGTGAGTGAGTGAATGAGTGTGTGTGTGTGTGTGTGTGTTTTGTGTGCATGCCTGTCTGTTTCAGCATCCATGTGTGCATAATATGATTATCAATTATGTAGCAAGAGAAGCATCAGAGTACAGGACTGTTCCCTCTGTCTCATTCATTACAAAACTAACTGTGTTGTTTTCCCTCTGTGTGCAGAAAAGAGCACCTTTGATTATGTTTTGTTCCAAGCGGCCACCACCATCAAAGAAGCCATTGTGCGTGAGTGGACCTTGTTAAGTGCTGACGACATTGAATCAATACGCTCTTTCCTGTTGCGATACATCACCAAAAACATCAGGTTTGTAAACTAAACAATTTTATGGGTGTAACTTGTTTTGGCCTGTAGATTTGTTTAGTTAAAAAAGGCCCCCTCCCCAAAGTTTAAATGAGTACCTCTTGCTATAACCCTTTGCTTGGTACAGCAAAATCATTTGTCACCTTCCTGCCGGGCAGAGAAAATGGAGGTGGATGGCTTGTGAGTGGGTGCATGTATTTAACATGCAATAACTCTACAATGGTCGGGTGGATTTTGATGAAATAAAAACAGCAAAATGCAGAAATGAATAAAGAAGTTGCTAATACCCAATTTTTGTCATTATTTTTGTTTTCTTTTAGAATTATAATGCATAAACACACAAAATCATTGATTGGTTTGTGTGTGTTACAGTTAGCATTGCAATAACTTTAGAATGCGTGCATGGATTTTGATAAAATAAAAACTAAAACATTAAGAAACAATTATAGAAAATATATTTTCAACCTACTGTTGGTTTTTTAGTTTTTTTGATAAATGGTGCACGAACACATCGAACATTCCGACGATCGCCATTTTTGTTTACCGATGATCGCCATCAGAGTTAACGTTCAAGTTTGAGCCGCTACCATGTCAAAATCCCAAATAGCAACCAAATCACAAAATAAATCAAGTTCTGAACCATTGCCGAACTTGAAATTCGCAATAATTTCCCCAAATCTAAGAGTAGAATTCAAAACGCGTATCGGCCGTGTTAGATTTGACGATCGATTTTCGTCTCGAACTTCGCCATAGTCAAAGTCGTCTCTCTCACTTTAGTCAACAAACTCAAAGTGCACACACTACTAGGATCGATTACATCGATATTTGAGCCTAGATACACATCTCACAGTGTCATATTTTCGGCATGGAAGCTGTAAAAACGATCGTACATGTCGGAAAAAATTGTGATTTTTTTCCTCCAAAACTTGCAACAAACTCACTCCAATCGCCGCCATTTGTAATACACATGCGGAAGTCTCGCAGGCAGTCTCGTGGCTTCTATATTCACGAGATTTGAAGGGAGATTGGCGGGAATTTCGAATGTATGAATGCTCTGAAGTGACGGTCCCGTCGCGGGGCGCTTTGGGGCGTTGTGCCCAAGGACAGGGTCGGGCGCTTTGGGGCGTTGTGCCAAGCAAAGGGTTAAGGCTGTTTTTTTCTCCAGTCAGAATTATTTGTTTAGTAGGTAATGTTTCGATTAATTTTTTTTGGTATTAAATAAGGAATAGCTAGAAAGCTCTTAAGTTTTTGTAAAAGAAAAAGTTGCCAAGTTTGTGTGTGTGTGTGTGTGTGTGTGTGTGTGTGTGTGGTGTGTGTGTGTGTGTGTGTTGTGTGTGAGATTTGAATTGTATTTGTCTGATAATGAAGATGATAGTAATGATGATAAGTACATTGACCATATGATAAGAATGTATCATTTGTCTGTGTTTGTTAGTCATTTTGTTTACTTATTGTTTATTTAACTGTCTTAGAAATTAATCGTTGTAACAGTAAAAACCTCAGATAAATTAACATTCTTTTCAGGTAGATAAACACAGAAGAATATTTTGTACAAGTTGCAACAGCTTTAGTTAACAGCACAACATATTGTTCTTGGTTATGTGCTGTATCAAAGGAAGTACTTGTATACTCTCAGCCTGTCTTGTCCCTTCTCTTGCCTTGTTACAGTCTCCATACTTTGATTTGTTTTTGTTTTCATTTCTTTACTATTCATTTCTTTTTTGACAAATGCTATTGCTTTTCATTGATTTATTATTTATTTATTCATTTATTTTTCTGTTTGATAAATGCTATAGCCGAGTTGTTAAGACAGTTTGTCTTCAATCCCATGGGTTCATGAATTCATGGGTTCAAAACTTGGCAGTGTCTGGTGAATCAAGGGTGGGGATTTTTGCGATCTGCCAGGTCAACTTCAAGTGCAGACCTGCAAGTGCCTGAATTCCCTTCGTGTATGTACACATATACAAAACCAAATATGCACATTAAAGATCTCGTAATTCATATCAGCATTCAGTGGGTTAGGTAAACACAAACATACCCAGCAGATCCCCAAAGTCTGAATGCAGCTACCTTGATGGTGGGTCAAAACAGTCACATACACAAGATCTCACCATTGGTGAACCTTGGAGTTGTAGCCAAAAAATGAAAAAAAAAGCCCTCCATTTTTGATTTGATTTGATTTAATTTATTCTTTTATATCGAGGATAATGGAATAAGCTCTCTTGTGCTTTTTTACATCCAGTCCCCGTGTGTATGCAGTTTTGTAAATGTCATCTGTTCCCATCGGCACACGATGGCCTACTCTTACGAAAAGCGGAACAGGATTTAAGGTGATTTGTTTGTTCATTTTCAGTCTGCAGAGTTACGTGAGGGAGCAGATTCTGCAGACAGTGGCGGTGGTGCTGAAACGCGGCACTCTGGAAACGGACCACAGCTGTGACTGCCTCTTTCAGGACGTCACGCAGCTCATCAGCAGTGGAAATGTTACTATGGTAAAACGATCCTCGTGAAATTGTTTTTTTAATCTAAAAGAAAAGGGGGTGGTGATGGTGATGGTTGTCATCAGCAATGGAAATGTTACTATGGTAAAACGATCCTCATGGAATTGTTTTTTAATCTAAAAGAAAAGGGGTGGTGATGGTGGTGGAGGTGGTTAGCAGTGGAAATGTTACTATGATAAAATAATCCTGATGCAATTAAAAAAAAAAAATTCAGAGCAAAACCAAAAGAAAAAGTGAAGTGGTAGTGATGAAAAAAATGTACATACAGAAAAAAATAGAAAAGACAGTAAGAAAGAAATTGGCTAAAGGCCAAAAAACAAAAACACCCCTTCCCCCCCCCCCCCCAAAAAAAAAGAAATGGAAGAATATGTTTTACAAGTGAGAAACGTTTGCATCACGACCGTAAGAAAAAAGAAGAAAAGCCAGGAGTTGTGCATGGTTGGGGTTTATTACCCCCCTAAAGAGATCTCTGGTTATATACTTAATCAGCATTTGTTTACTATCTAAAGCAAATTCGTTTGGCATAACAGGGGTAGAAAGTTCTTGTAGTTATATGTTTGATTTTTTTTTTTAAGAAAGAATGGTTTCATAGAAATGTTTTGGGCTGCTTTGATATTCAAGCAGTATTTCAAATTTTGTTTTTTCTTGATTATAGTTGTGTTTGCATTTTTTTTTTTTTTTTTTTTATAGATTGATACGGTTGGATAGCAGTTGAGTGGGTTTAATCATATTACAGTAATTGTGTGAAGTCCTGTAGTCTGTAAAATGGAGCACTTCATTTGTGAGGTTTTTGAAAAATATTTATGAATGTGTTAGTGTGACACTTCCTTTTGAGACTGACATTAACAGGTGCATCACATCAGTTTTGAAACTTGAGATCTGTCATCGTTTATTGTTGTAATTGTTATATTTTTATTGTTGTAAGCTGTTATGATAGGTTAATTAAGTGGGAATGATGTAGAGTTTTTCATGTACAGTTTGTTTTGATTTCAGCAACTTGTGATGTTGTTAAGCATTGTAGCAGAATGACAGAGCTAATTTTTATATAATCGTTTATTTGTTTGATTTGTTTTCAGCAACTTGTGGCCTGCTCCATGTTGTCTGCCTTACTGAACGAATACTCCACCACAAGTCGGATGAGCAGTGTGGGCTTCACCTGGGAATTCCACATGAAGTGCAAGCAAACCTTCGAGGTTAGGCCATTGGGCTTTAAACAAAATTTCATGTGTCCAGAACAATGTAGCTTCAGCACATAAGTGCAAGTATAGGCATCTATACCTTCCATTGCTTGTAATGCTGTTTTGAATCTTGTTTGCTTTTGTGTATTGGTGAAAATAAAATCTTTTTTTTAGAGTCTGTTAAACTTATTTTCAAAGAGAACTCGGCCTTAGGTTCTGTTTTATCCAGGGGGAATTTTTGGGGAAATGACTTTGGGAAAAAAAATGGCGTCAGAAAAGCTGACAAGTAAAAAAAGAGGCAAAAAAAAGAAATAAACTAATAACATTTTTTCATCATCCTGCTGGGGGAAAGGGAAAAAATCTGAAGTTAAAATTTTTGCTGTAAGCTTCTGAAAAGACTTTTTATAAGTGTTGAGTAGTGAATGATAAGGGTATAAGTTTGGGCTTTGGGGGGGTTGAAATTTTTCATTCCCTTGGTAGAAATAAAAAAAATGTTGCTGTATATTCGAACCGTGGACAGTGATGGTAATGGAAATGATCAGGAGACTGTGTTTTTCCCC
>CM060333.1:42200796-42208128 GCA_030674155.1 Stramonita haemastoma | reverse complement strand
TGCGTGTGTGCGTGTGTAAGAGAGAGAGAGAGAGATTGTGTGTGTGTTTGTGTGTGTGTGCATGCATGCGTGTGCAAGAGCATTGCTTGTGTGTTTTCTTAAAAGTTAGTGTGTGCGTATGTGTGTGTGTTGTGTGTGTGTGTGTGTTGTGTATGCTCGTGACTTGGTACAAGAACATTGGATGTGTTTTTCTTACAAGTTATTACTGAGGAATGATAGACAGAACTTTGCATTTCATGAGGACCCTCACGACTTCCATCCAGAACTGAAAGTAGCTCTTCTGCTTCTTAGTAAAGGGCATTCTACTTATGTTTGATCAGAAGAGGCACCATTGACCATCACTGAGCGCGAACGAAGTGACCCAGCTGCAGTGCAGGGCCACTTCTGCTCAGTTGTTTTATGGCAACTGAAGGTGAATAGCTCCCTTGCAATGCTGGCTCAAGGATGCATCAGAGGGAGTCGGGTAGTAGGTGGGAGTAGTGAGGGCGGGAGGGGTGTGACAGTGGCAGTGATTGGATGTGACAAGATGACTGACATCTATCATTCTCCTTTGGAAGTCATTGGGTACCACACTGAATTGTTCAGGCTGTGTGTCATGGTATATTCATGTTCACATCGCTTATGCTGCCTCCATTCTCATCTTTGAAAGGGCGATTGGGTTTTAAACGAGTGTGTAAGATGTTTTTTGTACTGTTTGCACACAGGACATCAGTTTACACTTGAGAGTCTCATCTGAAGAACTTTTGGAGAAGTGGAGTCAGTACCACTTTTAAATTGGGGGGTGGGGGAGGACGAATGATCACCTTGGCAGAGACTCAAACCCATGCTCGGAGGTAGAGTCAGATGATGGGTACTACATGCTAACCACTTGACTATTTCACCCCCCTATAGCAGAAACCTGAAAAAAAAAGATGAATGAACTAAAACAGGAAAAATTCCCCAAGTGTCGTGTTGAAGCCTTAACTGGTGCAGATTATCACCGGGTGTTCCCCAGTGGGTCCTTTGTCACCAATCAGAATGTGTCCCTGAGGCCCAACGAAGCGTGGAAAGACGTCTTGCTGAGCAAGGACACCATGGCGCTTTTCTTCATGGTAATGCTGACACGTGCATTTCATGATTGCTGTGGTGATAGATTGCTGCGATACTGAACACTTTCTGAGACTGAGTAGTCGTGGTATGCATAAGAAAAAAAATATTAAAAAGTTGGTGGTAGACTTTTTATGTACTCTAGCTGCAGCGTCAGCATACAGTGATATGAAGGGAATCATGATGCTTATCAGTGCATTTGGCCAAAAGCTACACACACACACATGTACACACACACACACACACACACACACACACACACACACACACACACACACACACACACACACACACACACACCTACACCTACACCTACACATACATGCAGACACATATATCAAAAGATACATAATTATCATTTTTTGGTGTTTTTTTAAAGTGTTCGTTCCTTGGTCACACCTCTGAGGTTCAGCAATGGTGAGATTTTGCATATGCAACCATTTTTGTCCACCATGAAGGTAACCACATTCTGATTTGGGGATGATGTGTAAATAAGAATACCAGCGTGCTGATTTTAAAATGATGTCATCTGTACCTACTAGCATGCAATGGCCTATGCTTCCAAAAGGTGGAACAGGTTTTAACGTGTGGGCAATCTATTCTGTATCCATTTGCAAGCGGGACCTTGGTTTAGAGTCTCATCCAAAGGACTCTAGGGGTGTGGAGTCAGAACTGATGTTAACTCCAGCAGGAAAATCCCCTTGAATAGTTGCCATGGTGGGGGCTTGTTTTAGGCTGTCAGATCATAAATGCATCGCTCTAACCTCAAGGCTATCCTTTCTTGTATATATTCATTACAAAAATGTTGCTTTCTTCTCCCAGTCTCTAATTTTCCTCATAAATATGTGTGACGCCACTTAAGGGAGAGAGATCTTCAGGACACTCAAAACTTTAAAAAGATACGCAGACAGACCCATAAACATGCATAATAATTTGTACCTGAAAATATAGTAAGCACAATTCATGCTTTCTGTACAGATCCACAAGAAAGTGCGGCACAATGAAGAGATGGCGCATCATTCGCTGATGTGCATTTCCCAGCTGGCATCGCTGAATGGAATCATTTTCCGTAATGACGAGGCCCGACTCATGTACCTGACCATGTTTCTGGACGGCCTGTTGGAACTGTTGACCAGGTAAAAACCGCTTCCTTTCCTGCATACCTACATGCACCTTTTTTTTTTTTTTTTTTTTTTTTTTCAAATGTTTACCTGCACTGTCCAGTTTACGGAGCGCTTTGCCATAGAAGTTTTGTTACCTGAATTTCAGAAACTGCAATTCTTTTATTTTTATTTTATTCTTTTATATCGGGGATAATGGGATAAGCACTCTTGAGCTTTTTTACATCCAGTCCCCGTGTGTATGCAGTTTTGTAAATGTCATCTGTTCCCACCGGCACATGATGGCCTACTCTTACGAAAAGCGGAACAGGATTTAACGTGTGTGCAAGATGTTTCTTATGATGTGTACAGTATTGAGACTGCTGTGTTTTCATATTCACCATGCAACACTGATAGCACCTGTATATAATAATGATAATAATAATAATACATGACATTTATATAGCGCTGTATCTTGTAAAAACAAATCAAAGCGCTTCATATATATCACAGGTTTGTTTGTATCAAATTTCAGGGGCACAGGAGGTTGGGATAATATTTTTCTGAGTTAGTTTTGTTTCATGGATATATAAATGGTATACATTATTCACTCTCCCTTTCCTGCTGCTTCTGACAGTTTTGATGTGTGTGGCCTCTGCAGTTGTTGGGGTTGTAAATAATGTTGGACTCTCTCTCTCTCCCTCTCTCTCTCTCTCTCTCTCTCTCTCTCTCTCTCTCTCTCTCTCTCCTCTCTCTCTCTCTCTCTCTCTCACTCCTCTCTCTCTCTCTCTCTCTCTCTCTCTGCTGAACACAAAAAATGGATTTCAAAGCCGTTCATGATCTGGCTGTTTTCAGCATGGGATACTGATGACTGTGTCAGTTACGGTGCTTCCACATAGCTTTTCATTGACAGTTTATCTTGTCATAGATGAATGAAAATGTTTTGTGACATATAACCGTACATACTGAAAGTTATTGCCATGGTTTCCATGTCAATTTTGTTGCATCATGTTCGGTATTATCGTCAAGTTGCAGTTCCATTCCAACTACCATATGAGTGTAACAACTTAATGGTAAGAAATATTCATTCATTCATTCTCATTCATATCATTCCTTCAAATTCAAAAAAACTTTATTATCTCTAAAACAGAAAAATTCCAGTGGGTTACAAGCCATATATAAGAACAAAAACCACATAAAAATAATATAGCACAACACAGGTTCTGAACATCAGCATGCACCCATCACAGTATAAAAAGCACCTACAAGTCAGCAATACCTCAGCCAGTTGTTAACTCACCCACGTAATATCACAAACTAGTTTTGCTTCCTTTTTTTTTTTTTTTTTTTTTTTTTTTTCAAATTATTTTTTATCTTTATTTTATTTTATTTATCTATTATTATTATTTTTAAATTTTATTTTATAGTTTTGCTTCCTTCTTTCTCTTGGTCTCTCTCATCATTAATTCCACTCTTCTCTGTCGCAGTGTGGATCTTTGTGGCTACGAACACCTGGGCACGGCCATGACGATCAAGAACCTGGTGATGATGTTTCCTTTCACCTGCATCGCCAAACTGCCGGAGAAGCTTCTGGAATCCTTCGTCAACTACATGACCACTCTCACCTGTGCCTTGGGGGCTGCAGCCTCCCAGGAAGAAATGGTCAGTGTGTGTGTGTTGTGTGTGTGTGTTGTTGTGTGTGTTGTGTGTGTGTGTTGTGTGTGTGTGTGTGTGTGTGTGTGTGTGTGTGTGTGTGTGTGTGTGTGTGTTGTGTGTGTGTGTGTGTGTTTTGTGTGTGTGTGTGTTTTGTGTGTGTGTGTGTACACGTGTGTGTGTGTGTGTGTGCGTGCGTGCGTGCGTGCGCGCATCCACAAGCATTGTGCATAATGTGACCTAATGGGTAGAAAGGAATTCCAGCATGAAGGAATATTTAAACTCCAAACTTCTGACTATCACGAGTGAATAAGCACCTACAGTACACCACAAAATCACAACATGAAAGGAATGAATACCTCGTAATATTTATATTATATATGTATTATTATATCACAATATTCCCCTACCTGTCGACAGCTGGACCCCGACGAAACACTGCACATGGAGGCCTATGAGAAACTGCTGGACACCTGGCTGACGTTTGTGGAGGAGAGGGACTCCCTCCCCTCCTCCCTCATCCAGCCTCAGGCTGCCAAGGTCTTCAGCTCCTACATGATGTGCCACCTGGCCCTCCTCACGGCAACAGAACCAAGGTTCGTACAGACGGAGAAGTGTGTGTGTGGTTGTGTGTGTGTGTGTGTGTTAATTGTGTGTGTTTTGTGTGTGCGTGTGTGTAGGGGGGGAGGGATAGTGTGTATGTGTGTGTGTGTGTGTGTGTGTGTGTGTGTGTGTGTGTGTGTGTGTGGTGTGTGGTAAAGTGTGTGTGTGTGTTTGTGTGTATAGTGGCAACAGCATTGGTTGTGGAGGTGGTTAGATGTGTATTGCATTTTTCGTTAAGTGATTGTAACCATAGAGATTGTGATAGAGTAAGTGTGTGTGTGTGTGTGATATTTTATTTTTTATTTATTGTATTTTATTCTTTTATATCGAGGATAATGGAAGAAGCACTCATGTGCTTTTTATCATTCAGTCCCCGTGTGTATTCAGTTTTGTAAACATTGTCATGTTCCCACTGGCACACAGTGGTCTACGCTTACAAAAAGCGGAACAGGATTTAACGTGTGCGCAAGATGTTCAGTGTGTGTGTGTGTGCGCGCATGTGCGTGCATGTGTGTGTGTGGGGGGGGGGGTTGTGACTGTGTGTATGGTGGTAGTAGCAACAGTAATGGTGGTGGATGTGGTTAGATGTTAGATATGTATGGTATTTTTCGTTATATCTGATTGAAACCATAGAGTTTGTGAAACAGTAAGAATAATACGATTTGTTTTATTTTTCTCAGAGCAGTGCTGCTGACGCGGAAGAGGTGGAAGAGCTTGAAGAGGACGACAGGGACAAGTTTGCCGATCAGCTGTGCTCCATAGGGGCTCTGGCCAGGGTCGTTCCAGACCACACAGTGCCCCTCATGGCTTCGTGAGTTGCTCGGTCTTGTGTCCAGTGTTACTGTCAGCTGTTCTTCAACTTGATAGTAGTAGTAGTAGGCACCCATCAGTCTTGGAAGACTATGGAGTTGCGCTTTAGTAATGATGAAGATAATCATTTATGTATGGCACAACGCTCTAATTACACAAGCACTCCAAAAACCCCTTATATGCTGACATTACAACTTTACAGATTTATGTATGAATACTTTATTGACTTCTGTGGTTTAAAATTTTTTTTTTATTGACTTCTATGTTAAGAAAGTTAAAGATTTTTGCTGGATGGCTAATTACCATGATTTTGATAGCATATAGAGTTGGGTTTGCTTTGAGAGAGGGTGGTGGGGAATTCTTGGTAACATGAAGTTATTAGTTGTTGTTTTTTTTTTGGGGGGGGGGGGGTGTATGAAGAGAACTTAATGGTTTTCAGGTGTTTTTTTTTTCTTCTTGAGAAAGGCTAGGGACATAGTTCTTGGTAATGTGAAGTTGGAAGTGGAAGGATTTTTGGCCACGTGGTTTTAAATAGGTTTTGGGAACATCAAACTGCAGTACTTTATATCTGCAATAAATTTGAGAAAGCAGAGATAGCTGAAATGTCCTTGTTTTTTGGTTCTTCATTGTTTTGGTTACATATGGTGTGTGTTGAAATGTGCATGCTTGACAAGAGTTATTTTCTTATGTGTTTGTATTTTTTTGTGATAAAAGATATGAAATATGGAGAGTATTTAAAAAAAAAAAAAAAAAAAAAGGAAAAAAAGATTTTGGCAACCTGAAAAAGGAAACAGTCATTTACTATGGCTTTGTCCTTAGCCTGTTTAAAGGGAAAAAACCCCCTTGAAAACCATTATGATCAACATGCAACCCCCCCCCCCCCCCCTAAACCCCCCCCCCAAAAAAAAATGCCCCCCCAAAATCACAAACAAACAAAAATATAAACAACAAAACGAAAACAAAATAAGAAACCCAATAAACAAACAACAAATTCCCTCCAGTTTTATGTCTAACAATAATAATTTGTATATTTTAAAAATTTCTATATCTTACTACTCTTGCACATCAGTGGCATCAAAGTCTTTTCAGAATTGAGGATGAATGATGTTTCAGAAGTTGATCATTTTCATCATCATTATTATTATTATCTCTATGATTAAGATGATGATGATTAGCATGACTAATATCATTATCATTTGTATCATAGTTTTTTTTTAATCATTATTATAAATATGATGATGGTTAGCATTACTAATAGTATTATCATTTTCATCATCATCATCATCATCATCATCATCATCATTATTATTATATTATTATTATTATTATTATTATTATTATCAATATGATGATGATTACCACTATTATTACTAATATCATCATCATCGTCATCATCATCATCATCATCATCATCATCATCATCATCTAAACACAAAGAAAATCATTATTATTAATATGATATTTTCATTACTAATATCATTATTATTATCATTGTCATTATCATTACTATCATCCTCCTCCTCCTCCTGATCATCATCATCACTGTTGGTGGTCTATAATATCTCCCTCAGGGTGCTGGAGAACTTGGTGGTGCAGTACAGCGAACAGCTGCAGCAGGTGAAGCACAGCCAGATGGCAGGGAAGACAACTCTGCCCGAGGGGCTGAACCGCCTGAATGCTTTGCACGAAGACATCCACTGGTCTCTGCTGGTCACTAGTGAGTGGGTTTTTGTTGGTGTTTCTTTTGCCCCTCGTAGAACTTTTTGATCGTGAGGTGTCTGAGTACTGGTTGTGGTGGTGGTGGTGGTGGTGGTGGTGGGTGGTGGTGGTGGATGGTTGGTTGGTTGGTTGGCTGGGTGGGTGGGTGCGTGGGTTGGTTGGTTGGTGGATGGGTGGGTAGGGTGGAGGTGTGTACACATACATTTTTTATTAAAATAAGCACTCTGCTCACTTTTTGTTTGAAGTGAAAAGTGGTTTGGTTACAACATTTGATTTTATCAGTTTAGTACTCCACTCCACTCCACTACACCGCTAATGAAAAGTGGTCCGGGGGGGAGGGGTGGGGGGGGGGGGCTGGATG
>CM060333.1:42188296-42195796 GCA_030674155.1 Stramonita haemastoma | reverse complement strand
TCTGAATGAAGTCTTTCTGTTGGGTAAAAAAGTCATGGTTGTGTGTCATAAATATGTTCAGTGGACTATAACTCTTGAGTCATGGCTGATCTGAAATCTTTCTGTTGGGGGGAAAAAAAGTCATGGTTGTGAGTCATGACTGATCTGTTCTGGAAAGTGGTCAGTGCTGCTCTGTCTCTCTGATCTGAATGAAGTCTTTCTGTTGAGCAAGAAAAAACTTGTTATTATAATGTCTCTCTTTTAGGACTGCTTTTTTCAGCATTATAGCTTTTTTGGGGGGGGGGGGGGGGAGATCACTTTTCTATTATTCTTTTTTTTTGTTAAATTGTTTTTGTTTTGCTGTGTGTGTGTGTGTGTGCATGCAGGTGTGTGC
The DNA here is from genome assembly GCA_030674155.1 of Stramonita haemastoma. Taxonomy (NCBI): domain Eukaryota; kingdom Metazoa; phylum Mollusca; class Gastropoda; order Neogastropoda; family Muricidae; genus Stramonita; species Stramonita haemastoma. The sequence goes on along the minus strand of CM060333.1, from coordinate 42,195,423 downwards.
GTGCATGTGTGCATGAAAGTGTATGTGTGTGCGCGTGCATGCATGCGTGTGTGAGAGAGAGAAAATGTGTTTGTGTGTGTGTTAGTAAGTGAATGAGTAAGTGTGTGTGTGTGTATTTGCACATGCATGTGTGTATGCTTCTGCGCATGCAAGTGTGAACACAAACTTACACATATGTATACATGTGTATTCACATGCACGCACGCACATGCACACGCACACACACACACACACACATACTGAAGATACATACACATGGTACTTACTTTCCAGGTGCTAGAAACAACACAGAACTAACACACACACACACAGTACTTACTTACTCACTTTTCCAGGTGCTGGAGACGACCCAGAACTGTTTCTACTCGACGGTGCAGCACCCCCAATTCGCTAGCCAGGCTGCCTTCCAGGGGCAGAGCAAGGAGGAGCTGGTGTGGGTGCTGGAGTCCCTCATCGGCATCTCCCAGGGCATCCGCGTCGACGTCTGCGAGCAGATCTATGCCTTCCTCCACCCTCTCCTCCTTGACTCCGTCAGACTGCTGGGTGAGTGGGTGGAGGGGTGGGGAGAGGGGGGAGGGAAGGGGGTGGAAGAGAGGGAGGGAGAGGAGGATGATGAGTGAGGGGGAGAGAGAGAGAGAGAGAGGTGGAGAGGGAGGGAGAGAATGGGGGGGAGAGGAGGGAGGGAGAGAGAGGGGAGAGAGGGGGGGGAGGAGGGGAGGGAGAGAGAGGGGGAGAGAGGGCTTTGATTGTTGTCAGTGTTTTGTGGGTTTTTTGTTGTTGTTTTTTAGAGCTGGTGTCATTGTAAGATGTGTGTGTATGTTTGTGGGGGTGGTGATGGTGGTGTTAGGGTGTGTGGTGTGTAGAAAAAGAAGCCTTGAGCCTAGTTGTTAGAGTGTTGAACTCTGAAGTGAACTGAGGTAGCGAATTTGAGTATCTGTTTAATGCCATGGGATTTTTGTCCCTGGAGTTGACATTGATACTGACTCCTCACCCTCAAATGTCTTTTGGATGAGATTATAAATTGAAATTCCATGTGCAAATGGATGCAGAACATTTTGTGCTCATGTTAAAACCCTATCTGCCTTTCATAGAAGAATAGGTTAGTTATGGCTGGTGGTATGGATGATGTTAACACATATCCTGCGTGCATCCTGAGAGAGTGAGAGAATCCACTGTTGTTGTTTTTTCTTTTATTTCTGGGCTAGAGCACTGGGGTTCATTAATGGTGAGATTTTTGGATATGCAACTGTTTTTCCCCACCATTTAAAGTAGCTGCATTCCAACTTTGGGGATGCAGTTGGGAATTGAGTGTACCAGTTTTGCCAGGACAGCTCTTTCCAGTGCCAGCTGTTGTGGGTTCTTTTCATGTGCACAAGTCTGTAAGACCACTGGTCTGGCTAGTTTAGAGTCTCATTTGAAAAACTTGACATTGTTTGATTTTCCTGTCAAACTGGGAAGACATGGGCAAGGCTGGATAGCAAACCCAGAACCTCATGTTTTTTTTTGGGTTTTTTTGTATTTGTATTTTGTACCACTTTATGTCATGGCAGATTTCTCTGCGTGAAATTCGGGCTGCTCTCCACGGGGAGAGCGCGTCGCCACATGTGCAGCGCCTACCCTTTTTTTTTTTTTTTTCCTGCATGCAAGTGTTTTTGTTTCCCTATCAGAGTGGCTTCTTTCTACAGAATTTTGCCAGGGACAACCCCCTTGTTGCCGTGGGTTCTTTTACGTGCGCTAAATAGTGATGTGTAACACACGGGACCTCGGTTTATCGTCTCATCCGAAAGACTAGCGCCCAGACCACCACTCAGGGTCTAATGGATGGGAAAAAAGTTTTGGGTCCAAACGGGGTACGAACCCCGCACACTCCGACCCAGACATTTTGCTTTCTAGGCAAGGCGCGTGACCACCTAGACCACCGATGGTTTATTTGTTAGGCAGATAAAAGTAGGAGAAGTTTACCATCCTGCCACTTTCCTTCTTGTTAATAATTGAGTTTGAAGATACAGATGAAATGTTCAAGGGAGAAAAAAAAAGATTGTGAGTTTGGTGTGTTTCAGAGGTGTACAAGGACAGTGAGGAGATGGTGAACCTCATCCTTGAACTGTTCTCTGAGGTGGTGAAGCATGACCTCTGCTACCTGGGAGAGGTAGGTACAGCACACTGTCTCTCCTGTTATTTTCTCTGAAGTGGTGAAGCATGACCTGTGTTACCTGGGAGAGGTAGGTACAGCACACTGTCTCTCTGTTCTCTGAGGTGGTGAAGCATGACCTGTGTTACCTGGGAGAGGTAGGTTCAGCACACTGTCTCTCTGTTCTCTGAGGTGGTGAAGCATGACCTGTGTTACCTGGGAGAGGTAGGTACAGCACACTGTCTCTCTGTTCTCTGAGGTGGTGAAGCATGACCTGTGTTACCTGGGAGAGGTAGGTACAGCACACTGGTCTGGTCTTTTTTTTTTTTTATTTTTTTATTTTTTACTTTTGGCTGTCATAGGGCCTTGTGGGCTGGTTTTAGTGTCAGGTTTCTGAAGTAGAATACTGTATTGCGTTGTTCTGTTTTGTATTGTTTTGTGTTGTATTGTATGCCACATTCTTTCATGGCAGATTTTTTTGCTTGAAATTCGAGCTGCTGTCTCTGGGGAGTGAGTGTTACCGTAAGAGTGGTGCCACCCATTATTTTATTGTTTTCCTGTGTGTTTACATGTTTGTTTCCTATTTCTTGGAGTGGGATTAACTTGCCCAAGACACACTGCCTGAATAATTCAGTGCAGTTCCCCCAATGACTCCTCAAGGAGTTATGGGAGAAGTTAAGTCAGTATGTTAAAGTTAAAGTCTGTCTCGAGCCTAAGGCTCATCAGGCCGGTGCTTATCCCGGTTTCTGTGGCGTTAAGCGACTGAGAGTCATAGACTCTCCCCTGGATAGGACGCCAGTCTATCGCAGGGTTAACCCCTGACACAAGGTTGGTACCCCTTTTACACCTGGGTGGGGTGAGAAAATAGCCGTAAAGTGCCTTTTCCAAGGGCACAATGCCATAGCCGAAAGCTGGGATCGAACCCGCAACCTTTAGATTACGAGTCCAACACCCTAACCACTAGACTACAGCAGCGGCTTAAGTCAGTATACTACTTACTATATTACAGTCAGGGAACAAGTCTGAGTGAAATTGTGGCTGCTCACCTGGGGGAGAGAGTATGTTGCCACAAGTGCAACAACGCCTGTTGCAAACATTTTATCCTGTCTGCTGTATTTTTTCGTTGAGAATGGCTTTTGTTTATCAAGTTTTGCTGGGGACGGTTTACTTGGCACTGGGGGTTCTTTTCGTGAAAGTTTAATGTAAGCAGCGCTCAGGACTTCAGTTTATCAGATGATCCAAAAGACTGGCATCTAAGCCACAACCGCTCATGGTCTAGTGGATAGGGAAAAGTCTGGTTTTATACCGGAATCACTAGAGCACAAAAAAAGGGAGGGAATCAAATTGCAACCTCTTGCTTTTTAGATGCTTGTAGAACTGTAAGACCAAATTCAGGGAAAAAAAGAGAGAAGCCGTGAGCAATTGTCATGTACTTAGATTGGGGGTAGGTCTGTGTTGAATAAATAACTCCCAAGTGGCTGTGCGTAGTGTGTAAGTTTTCTGCTCTTGACCTTTTGGTCCTTTGATTTCGTTACATTTCCCTGTAGTTTATAGTGTGGTCTTGCCACATCATTTCAGAAATTGTGGAGTTTTGGGGGGATGTGTTGAGTTTGTTTTGGTGTTTTTCAAATCTGTCTATGCCAAAAAGATGTTATGGAAATAGCTCATTGTATACCAGGTTGTTAAAATGAAGTTTATGACTTGAACAGTGCATGACTGAAAAAAAATCAAAATAACTTATATTTTTTCATTTTTGTACAAGAAAACCTGTCAAAATGAACAAAGGGTAGGTTAAAAATAATCTAATAGGAACATTTTTTAATTTCTCTCTTATTTCAGAAAATGTTCACATGTTATTGTACCACGCTACTTTTTCCTCAATAATGTTATTTATTGTATGTTTAATACCTCAAGTTTATTCTGTTGGTTTGCTTTCAGGGAAACTCTCAGAAGCTGTTTGAGGTGAGTCTGTCGGCGATCCAGATGTATTCCAAGTACCACTCGGGGAAAACGCGCACGGTGAGTGAGGACGAGGAGGAGAACAAGTTCCATGACATCAGCCTGATGATGGACCTGCTGATGAACCTGCTGGCCAAAGAGGTGCTCGACTTCGGGCCTGAGGGTGAGTGTGTGTGTGTACGTGTGTGTGTGTGTGTGTGTGTGTGTGTGTGTGTGTGAATCAGAATCAGAAAACTTTATTGCCATTAAGTCGGAACGAGACTTATTCGACACCAAATGTAAACGTATTTAACATTCTTAAAAGATGTAGATTCTTAGATATATGTAATGTATCTATGTTCTTGCTCTTCTGGAAAAAGAATCATGCACATATTTGATCATATCTAGCAGATGGTCCTCGTTGTTGAAAAACTTACTCAGATTCTTGTAGTTATTCATATTATTCATTTTCGCGAAAACTGTTGATTATTGATGTTGCTATGATTATTTCCAAGTCTTCTGTAATTTTTTTTATGGTAGGTATTTTGTTGGGTTTTTTTTTTTGTTTTTGTTTTGTTTTGTTTTGTTTGTTCTGTTTTGTTTGTTTAGTCTAATATCACCAAGTGTGAATAGACTTTAAGGTGAGACACGGGTCCAAAAGTGGCCTAAAACATGTTTTTCTAGAATTAAAAATTGCTGGATGCATTTATGGAGATTTCCCTGTGTAAAATTAAAGAATTCAGACCGTAAAATATGTCTGTAGAAACAGGTTACTCATACTTACTCATATATCTGCTATCATTAGAAATATCATAGTCAGATTTTACTAGAGGCTTATGTATACTTACTAATTGATTTCACACTAATGATTTATCTAGTCATTCTTGGAATTGGAAGGGGTAGGGGGGGGAGGAGGAAAGAATGTAGAATGGGGTGAGAGGTTATTTTTTATTTGTATATTTTTTGTATTTTTCTATATATTTTATTGCTTCAACCATGGTGGCTTAATTTGTTTTATTGTTTGAAAGAAGGGTTTAGGTGGGATGAGGGTTATTTCATTTTATTTTATTGAAGTTTACGTCCATGACATGAAGAAGGGTGTGCCTTCAGTATTTGATGGTTGGCGGGCAGAAGAGGATGTGCCCCAGAATGGAGGCAGTATGGGTGCCGTGGCCGTCGTCTTGTATGGACTGGAGATCATCGTGCCCCTCATGACTGCAGAGCTGCTCAAGGTAAGATCAGGCAAAAGAAATGAAAGTTACTTTTGATGTTGAAAATGGAAAATTTATGGGGGTTTTTGTTGTTGTTTTTTAAAAATAGGTTTTTAAAAGATTTTTAAACAAGTTTTTTTATTAATTTTTTTATTTTTATTACAGCTTCTCAATGTAAGGCCACACAGATACGTCAAGAAGCTTTGTAATTTTTGAAGTACAAATTGTTTTTGAAATTGAAAATTTTTTTTATCATGATTTGTGAATTCTTCATGGTAAAGTCGATTCAGTCATGCACGCTCTGTATACGTTCACACATGGCACCTTGGTTTATAGTCTTGTCTGAAGTGCTGTTGTGTGGAATGGAGTCAGTAACGGCCTGTGTTAACTCTAGGGGCAAATTCCCGTAACTGGACACGGCAATGAAGACTGGAACTGCTGACATCAGTCACTATCAAATCACAAGGATGATACTAACCACCATGCTATCTCCCTGTGCTAAACTGCATCCCTCAAGTGGTACCTAGTAGAGAAAAAAGAGAGGGGAGGGGGGGGGGGGGGGGAGTCAAGTCAAGGTACTGAGTCTCCGAAGGTCTGTGTGCATTAGCGTGCATTTGCAGGCACTCGCACAATCCAAAGCAGAAAAGTTTCTTCAGCAGAAGCAGAAAGGTACAATGATGTGACCACCACGATGTGTTGTTTCAGTTCCCCTCGCTGTGCATCAAGTACTACAAGCTGATCACTTTAATGCTGTGTTTCAGTTCCCCTCTCTGTGCTGTGTTTCAGTTCCCCTCTCTGTGCTGTGTTTCAGTTCCCCTCTCTGTGCTGTGTTTCAGTTCCCCTCTCTGTGCTGTATTTCAGTTCCCCTCTCTGTGCGGTGTTTCAGTTCCCCTCTCTGTGCTGTATTTCAGTTCCCCTCTCTGTGCTGTGTTTCAGTTCCCCTCTCTGTGCTGTGTTTCAGTTCCCCTCTCTGTGCTGTGTTTCAGTTCCCCTCTCTGTGCTGTGTTTCAGTTCCCCTCTCTGTGCTGTGTTTCAGTTCCCCTCTCTGTGCTGTGTTTCAGTTCCCCTCTCTGTGCTGTGTTTCAGTTCCCCTCTCTGTGCGGTGTTTCAGTTCCCCTCTCTGTGCTGTGTTTCAGTTCCCCTCTCTGTGCTGTGTTTCAGTTCCCCTCGCTGTGCATCAAGTACTACAAGCTGATCACTTTCCTGGCAGAACTTCACGCTGATCGCTTCTCGGGTCTGGCGCCGTCTCTCTTCCAGAACATCGTGGCCTCCATGGAGCTAGGGCTGCTCTCGTATCCTTCGCTGGGAATGTGGCATAACTGGGGGGGGGGGTTCATGGGTGGTGGTTTGGTTTTATCAGGTAGCAGTGGAAATGGTCTGTGGTGTGGGTTGAGGAATTTAGATTTTAGGGAATTGTGGATGTGTTTTCCAGTTGTGTCTTTTTGTTGTGTTGTGGAGGCATTTATTGCAGAGTTAATGGTTGAAAGAATGAAAGAAAGGGTTTAGAAATTAAACTGAAATAAAACATATTGGATCTGTCTGTCTGTCTGTCTCCCTTTCTGTCTCTGATTTGTTTATTTGATTCATACATTTTTAAAAGTCATTTACGTCTGCTCTGTTGTCTTTTAGTTTTTGTTTTTTTTAAGGATAAATAAATTGAACAATGATGGTATTCGTGCATTTTAAGGTAGAACTGAAGGGGACAGTTTTTACTCATCTGGAGATTTAAAAGACAGAATGCTCAGGGTTCCTTACAGACGCCTACAGATTTGGGTCGGACATCAACAAGATGTGTCTGGACGCCCTGGGCTGCCTAGCCCTGCAGGTGTTTGAGGAGAAAGGGGCAG
>CM060333.1:42174599-42184599 GCA_030674155.1 Stramonita haemastoma | reverse complement strand
ATTTTGATGCTTCAAATAGAAAAGAAAACCAAAACCAATAGCACAGATTTTCACTTCAAAATTATGTAGGGAAACAAATACAGTTGCGCAGACAGGGAAAAAAGAGAAAAAAGGGTGACGCTGCACTTGTGGCGACGCGCTCTCCTCGGGGAGAGCAACCCGAATTTTACACAGATAAATCTGCTGTGACATAAAGTGGTAATAAAAAAAGAGGTTTTTTTTGTGTGTTCTATGTGTAGTTGGTCATGAACTCTGCATTGTCATTGTCTCCCCTTTCGTCTTTCTTCCACAAAGTTTTCAACTTCTTTTTTTCTTCTGTCTTCTGTCTTAAAGTAATTTTCCTGTCCTTTTTGTGCTCATCGTCGTTCTTGCGCTTTTTATATAACAATAGTCTGCATGATGTTTGTATTTCAGTATTTTTACATCTATTTTAGTTTCAGTACGAGTTTTACCTGGTCGTTCTTTTCTTCCTTATAACTGTATTGAAGATCAGTCCTCATCAGAAAATTAATAAGTTAAAGTTTGATTGGTTGAAAATTACCTTTTTAAGTTATCCCCTAATTACCACATTTATTCAAAAGGCTATCAACCACCCCATCCAGTGATGATGGCAATAATGACAAAAATGGTTTATGACAATGATCAGTTCTAATTTATAAAAATATCTCTGAAATCGGAATGTGGCTACTCTACTGATGAGCAAAAATGGGTGCATATACAAAATGTCATCATTGGCAAACCGTGGAGCTGTAACCGAGGAGCGAAAAACAAAAAGTCATACAGTAACATAAAAAATATCCCAGCAATAAGTGAGTGAGGGATTTACAGAAGAAGAGCGATTTATTTGCAAATTGTACATAAAAGAAGATGGTAATCGTAAAAAAACAGACAAGATAATAATAGTAATAATGATAATAATAGTGGTGATAATGTTTCAGCAAAACAAATTTTGCAAGCATCTTTCCTGTTTTTAGCGGTATACGAAAAATAGCTCCTAACAGTAGGCCTATATATGCCAGTGACACAGACACTCACGCTCACACTCTGTATCACTAACAGATAATGCATCTTTATGCTTGAGGCAGCGCCCGTGTAAGTTTATTCTGAACAGAACTGATGATTATTGCCTCGTTTATTCTCATGGGCAGTAAACATGCCTCGTGCAGTCATGCTTCTGAAATCAGCCTCTGCACTCCTCAGTGAAAAACCTTGGACCTGCTTCTCTTCCTGCCCACACCCATTTCGAGAGAAACAAACACCTAGTCAGTCTTATTAGCTGTGTGCTGTAAGCAGACAGAGGATGCTTTTGACGTCACTTTGCATTGACGTTACCAATACTGACATCAGCAGGAGATCAACGAACTCTGCTCGAGATCGCTGCCTGTTGCAACGCAGAAGAGCAATTTGTCTCCCCTTTTCTCTCCGTTATAAGCGGAACTAAAACTGTCTTTTAATAAGTGTTAAAGCTTTCACAGAAACTTGGAGGTTTATGGATCCAGACAAACACACCTATCTCGATTTACTGGTTTCAGTAGTTTTGTTACACTGTTGAGTTGAAAACGAAATCATTCAGAGGTGTACGCTATTCAGCGACCTGAGGAAGAAAGTGTGGCCGACAGAGATAACCCTACAAACCAAGCTGTACGGCCCACAAGAGGAGCTGGAAAGGACATGCCATTATTTTCCCCAGACACATCTGACAGTGTAAAGCGAACGAGAGAAGAAGAAAGAGGAAGTTGAAAAACTCGAGCAGAAATGCAGTACCCATCAGTTTCATTGAGGTATTGGGCTAGTTTAAGCAGAATTTTAGTCATTCATGACCATAATTAGATCCTCTACCTTTGGGTATGGCTGCCTGTGTAGCAAGATGATTATTTGAAAAAGGTCATACGAGCAAATTTCTCACCCAGTGTACCTATGGTTTAATAGTAATTTCAAGGTGATGAGTGAGACTGTGCACATTCTGGGTGATCTTCAGGATGTTGAATATATAGACTGGCCTGGAGGATATCAAACAACAAAATCCTGATGCACTGGGATGCACCAACCTAAACTTTCAGTTACTTTCTAATTCCAACACATTTTGGCAGATCCGTAAAACCCTGAAAATATGGAAAGAAAAACCCTTTGAATGAATAGTGAAGTTTAGGGTTCCAGCCCATGTTCGTTTGTCGGTCATATGATTATGAAGCAAAGAGTAAAGTGACTCCCCCGCCCCCCCTTTCAAAGAAAATAAGGTATTAAGCAACCAAAAAATCAAGCAAAAACGAAAATGTAGGTGGTTTACCTCGGATATAGTTATGACTGTAAAATAAAATGTGCCAAGTTATTGCGATGTTAAAGTTCATTGAGTTGTTCTTTCATTATCCTGCTTGATATTGTGTGGTTGTCCTAACGAACAAATCACAAATTCTCCTGTTGAAGAAATAGAACAATCTAGAAATAGAATAACCGAGAGTCGCTGAGTTTAGTGAAACTCCCTGTTTCCCTTCGACGAACCGAAAAGGTTAGTTTTAGGTTAGTTTCAGTTCGACGCCTTTGTAGGAGTTTATCGGTCATCTCTCTGGCACCACTCACAGACCGACCAACCGACAGACCGGACTAACGGGAGGGAGGTGTATGTAGTGTAGTGAGAGTGGCCAACACACACACCATCACTTCTGCCCACAAGCCGAAATAAACAAGTTTCACTTCCGATATGTTTGGTGAGAAAACATCAGTAGGAATCAGTGACCTGCCACAACCCTCTTTTCCACTTTAGATGCCGTATCGGTTCGTGCGCACGCGCGCGTATGTGTGTGCGCGCGCGTGCGTGCGTGCACGCGTACATGTGGGTGTGTGCGTGGGCGCGTGCGTGCGTGTGTGAAAGTCAAAGTCAAACTTTTATTTCCAGATGGTACATTGAATAAGCAGTGTAGTTAGATTATTTGATAAATACTAGCTAGCATAAATGTGCTGGCTATAGTGAAAAAAAAAAAGAATTTGAAAAAAATCACCCTGGAATTATTTTTGTGTTGGTCACCAAGCAATATTTATGTAACACATAAAAATGTGTGTGTGTGTGTGTGTGTGTGTGTGTGTGTGTGTGTGTGTGTGTGTGTGTGTGTGTGTGTAGTTGTGTGGAGGTGTGTGTTGTTGTTGTTGTCTTCAATTTAACGTCTGTTCACACTCAGTGATATTAGACGAGGAAAGTGGAAAGTAAAGAAGTTGAAGAAGGGAGTGGAAGGAGTGGGAGAAGAAAAGACTGAAGAATTAGCGTGTGGGTGGATGTTTTTGTACATGAAAAGGTAATAATACTTATTTAAAATAAAAATTTAAATTAAAAAAAAAAAAAAATCTTAGACATGATAAAAGTTTAAATTTAACAAAGTGTGAAAATTAAACGTCAATAATGTAACTACAACAAATATTCAAGTGGACTGTGCAATAAACATCTAGCAATGGCAAAGGCTAACTTTGAATTTTCAAATACTTTTTTCAGAGACTGCTCGGAAAATACAGGTAAGAAGGGCTTTACAATTGGGCACTCAAATATGATATGAGTATTTGTAATATGATCTCCGCATAGACATTTGACATTTTTACAAAATTTTGTGATGAATGCATTTAATTTCATTCTAAAATACAATGCATTTACTCTTCTTGTGGTTATAACACTAGACTGTATTTTAGAGGGAGACATGTAACATGAAATAAGGGAACTAGTCAAACCATTCTTTAGACATTGTTCCTTGAATTGAACAGATTCTTTCAACTTACTCCATGACTTTTGTTCTAATATGCGGTATCCCTCCTGTAGAGATAAGGGAACATGTAGTTCTATTGATTCCAAAACATGTCTTGCCCCCTTTTTTGCAGCTCTATCAGCCCACTCGTTTGGAAATATTCCAACATGTGAAGGTACCCAACAAAAATGAACCGGAATACCTCTTAAACTTAGAAGGTGTATGACGTATTTAATTTCAAAAATAATTCTGGATACTTTCTTGGAATTTGGGGATTTTATAGCATACAGTACCGACTTAGAGTCTACACAGAGCAAAATAGGAATAATGAAAAATGGAAAATCAAGAATGTGGTTAAGAGCCATAAGAATAGCAATTAATTCAGCTGTAAATATTGAATGATGTTTACCAAGATAGTATGATTTCTCAGTTTTAAATGCTGGTATGACGGATGCTGAACCTGTTTCATGGTTTTCTAAGACAGATCCATCTGTGTATACTTTTAAGAATTTAGCATACTTATTTTCGATATGTGATCGGACATCTGCAACCATGATATTTTGATTTTCTTTCTTTTTTCCATTTGTACATTCTATGTCAAAACATGCTTTATTTATTTCCCATGAAGGACATGGTAAAGCTCCTTTTTGTGTTTCTAAGTCATAATGATTAAGTTCAGATTTTTTAAAAAGGTCTGATACATAACTGCCAATAGGCGTTAAACACGAAATATGTCTGGCTCTTTTCGGAAAATTCGTTTCAGCTTGAACTTGTAACTCACTAGAAACAAAATTTTCATTTGCTGTGCTCCGTAACACATATTTGGCACATGAAAGTTGTCGGTATTCAGCTAAGGGAAGTTCCCCAATTTCGTTATAAGTTCCTATGGTGGATGCATGGAATGGCACACCAAGTGCAAGTTTGTATGCCTTACTGTCTAAACTTTGGAGTTTTTTAAGTAAATAATTTGGAGCACTAAAAAAGACTTCTTGCCCATAAGACAGTTTGGAACGTATAAGTGACGTAGACAAGCATTTTAGAGTGAAGATATCTTGTCCCCATGACTGTCTACTAACCATTTTAAGAAAGTTGATACATTTTCTTGCTTTTGTTAAAATGTATCCAATATGAGCATTCCAGGTCAACTTTGATGTTAGTAAAATACCTAAAATTTTTACAGTATTTGTGTACTGAATTGTTTCCCCTCCAATCATAAACTGTGGTAGTGTATCTGGATCATTGCCATTGTTAAAAAGCATAATGTGTGTTTTTTCTGTGGATAATGTCAGACCATTTTCAAAAATATATTTATATAAATGATCTAGCTCTTTTTGATAAATCTTTCTAGTATAATTAATCATCCGCTTTGTTGTACTGCGCTTCATAGTGACATTCATCCATATACATATATCATCAGCATATTGTACTAGGATTACATCGTTAGACAGTTTTGTCGGTAAGTCATGTAACAGTATATTAAATAGAAACGGGGCTATAACAGAACCCTGTGGTAAACCCATGTGCAGTGACCTAGTGTGTGAATACGTATTCCCTACTCTTACTTGCATACTTCTGTTACATAAAAAACTTTTGATATAATGATAGAGATGCCCAGAAAAGCCAATAGTCTTTAATTTATGCAGCAATTTAGCATGCCAAACTTGGTCGTAGGCTTTTCTGACATCAAAAAATGTTGCAAGTACATTTTTTCTTCTGGCAAACTGTTGCTTGATTTGTGTTGTTAGCTTAACTAGATTATCAATAGCAGATCTGCCTTTTTGAAAGCCGGCTTGATTTACAGGAACTACTTTATTTTTTTGACAATAATATACAAGCCTCTTTAGAATTATTCTCTCCATAAGCTTACCTGTGTTAGAAGTCAGGGCTATGGGTCTGTAACTACTTTTATCAGTTTTAGGCTTCCCTTGCTTATGAATGGGAACAATGATAGACTGCTTCCAGTTTATTGGCATAATACCTTCAGTCCAACACCTTTGAAAAAGTTTATGCAACAGAATAATGAATTTTTCCGGTAAATGTTTAAGCATATCATTGGATATGGCATCTAAACCAACAGAAGTTTTCTTACTAGGAAGAGAAAATAATACAGAGAGTATACACCTGGAGGCCCAGCGATAGACTGGCGTCCTATCCAGGGGGGAGTCTATGACTCTCAGTCGCTTAGCGCCACAGAAACCGGGATAAGCACCGGCCTGATGAGCCTTAGGCTCGGGACAGACTTTAACTTTTTTTTTTTAACACCTGGAGGTGTGTGTGTGGAGGTGTGTGTGTGTGTGTGGACGTCCGTGCGTGTGTGTGTGTGTGGACGTCCGTGCGTGCGTGCATGATTCCGTCTTTTGTGCGCCTCGGAGTGCAGCCAGAGCAAGTTTGTAGTACTTGAAGAATTTCAAAGCCATCCTTAGATTACTTATTGATTGATCAGGCACGTGCGCTCTGAGAGAGGAGAAATCCTGTATTTCGAGGATGATAGATCAGCACTGAAGCCTTCTGAACCTTTTTTTTTTTTTTTTTTTTTTTTTTTACAGCCAATACCGCCCTTGCCAGGGTTTAGGCTATGCCCCTCATGATATCTCAGAGAGAGAGAGAGAGATGGGAGAAAGGCAAGGCAAGGCAAATTCTTTTATTTCGAGGATAATGAATAAGCACCCGTGTGCTGGGAGAGAGAGAGAAGAGAGAGAGAGAGAGAGAGAGAGAGAGAGAGAGAGAGAGAGAGAGAGAGACAGACAGACAGACAGACAGACAGACAGACAGACAGAGAAGGCAAGGCAAGGCAAGGCAAGGCAAGGCAAGGCAAGGCAAGGCAAGGCAAATTCACAATCTATATAGTTATAAAATGCAAACAAAAAGAATGTAAGACAAAACGAGAGACAGAGACAGAGACAGACAGAGAGACTTTGCGCAAAGTCTGTATGTATTGTTTCAAACGGCGTGTGCAGCCCAAACTAAACGAATGGGCCGTGCAGTGCAGTGCCGTGCACGGTATTAGGAACGGTACACCGTTAGCTGCTGTGGCTTTTGTATTGGCAGTGCTGGCAGCCCGGGTGAAACCCTAAGCCACCCTAAAGGGCACGGGTGTTTGCACACCGTTCCAGGTTGAAGGAGGAGAAGAAACTCTTTGAGGTTTCTAGGTTTCTCTGTCTGTATCTTTGTGTGTGTGTGTGTGTGTGTGTGTGTGTGTGTGTGTGTGTGTGTGTGTGTGTGTGTGTGTGTGTGTTGTGTCTGTATGTCTCTGTCTCTCTTTTTTCTGTGTGTGTGTTTCTCTCTCTGTCTGTCTCTCTGTCTCTGTCTCTCTCTCTCGCTCTCACTCTGTGTGTGTGTCTCTCTCTGTCTCTGTCTGTCTCTCTCTGTCTCCCCCCTCTCTCTGTCTCTCTCTCTCACTCTCTGTCTGTCTCTGTGTTTCTCTTTTTCTATTTCATTCTGTCTTCCATTCTTTTTGTTTGCATTTTATAACTCTACAGATTGTGAACCCTCATTTGTGTGCTCGTCTGTCTCACCCATTCAGTAATACATTGTCTCTTTCTGTCTGTCTCTCTGTGTGTGTATCTTTTTTCTCACTTCCATTCTCCCTCTATTTCTCTTCCAACTCGAGAGAAACCGACCCCCCCCCCAATAAAACTCCCACACCATCTCCTCTGAACACACACACACACACACACACACACACACACACACACACACACACACACACACACACACACACACACACACACACACACACACCACACAGAGTCACTTTTTCACATGTATATTTCTTAACACACATGCAAGCACGCGTGCATGCAAAAATGTCTACACGCACGCGCGCGCGTGCTCAGGGCACCCATTTTTGACGAAGTAGAGAAGGCTGCTTTTGGGCTGCTTCTTCAAAGACCCCGTAATGCTATCCAGGAGCTGTTATTCCATGGTCGTATAGGAATATATTATACCTGCAAGTACACAGAACCAGCCTTTATCGTTATTATTTTATTGTAGGAAAACCTGTCCGAAAGAGAGTATGCGGAGAAGAAAGCAGCATATGCGATCAGCCTTTTCATTTACTTCCCTATCCATCTGTAGTTGTATGCCTTCACTGGGCCTGGCAGATTCTTTCATTTCTGCCCAGCTGGCCACACGGGTACTACTTAATCCTTTGCAAATGCAACACCTGGCTTCCCCCGCCCGACTTTCCTAGATATGCTCACGCCCATAATAAGCTTACAGACAGACAGACAGACAGGCCTCCAGGAAGGCAGGCAGACATACACTATACATACGCTAATGCACGGATACGTGCGCACAGGGAGGGAGGGAGGGAGGGAGGGAGAGAGAGAGAGAGAGAGAGAGAGAGAGAGAGAGAGAGAGAGAGAGAGGGTGGTAGGGGGAGGAAGGGAGGGAGGGAGGGGGAGGGAGAGAGAGAGAGAGAGAGAGAGAGAGAGAGAGAGAGAGAGAGAGAGAGAGAGAGAGAGAGAGAGACGCTTCCTGGAAAAGCTATCAAAAGCAGCAGGCCCATCAAGTAAGCAGCCAGGTGTGCAAATTCAGCATGATGAGTGCCAGAATGCGCGCGCGCGTGTGTGTTGTGTTTTTGTGCGTATTGTGCGCATCACAGTGCAGTAAGGCACCTAGGCACGCTGATGTATACGAGAGTACACACAGACGCTTTACTATTAACATGCGCTTAAAAAACAACAAAACTTACATATACAGCTCAGGCATGCGTGTAGTCGTGCGCACACACACGCACAGATGTATACTGGCCGCACACAACACACATGCACGCACTCATGAGTGCTACACAAACACACACACACCACACAAACACACACATACACACGCACGCACGCACATGCACATGCACACACACATGCACACACACTCACACACACATACACAATACACACGCGCACACATACACACACACACCACACACGCACACACACACCACACAAACACACACACACATACACACACATACACACACACACACATACACACACACACACACACACACACACACACACACACACACACACACACACACACACACACACACACAGAGGAGCAGCAGGGGGGGGGGGGAGTAGTGTAGCAGTAGGAAGGGAGGGAGGATGAAAAAAATAAAACAGAAAAAGTCGTTTTAAAGGAAGAAAAGAAAAACAGAGGACAAGTGGAAACGACAGAGAAAAAGGGAGAGATAGTTGAAGAAATAAAAGTAACAGGAAAAAGAATGAGAAACAAGAGGAGCAGAAACAGATAATGGAGAGATAAAAGTAACAGGAAAAAGAATGAGAAACAAGAGAAGCAGAAACAGATAATGGAGAGATAAAAGTAACAGGAAAAAGAATGAGAAACAAGAGAAGCAGAAACAGATAATGGAGAGATAGAAGTAACAGGAAAAAGAATGAGAAACAAGAGAAGCAGAAACAGATAATGAAGAAATAAAAGTAACAGGAAAAAGAATGAGAAACAAGAGAAGCAGAAACAGATAATGAAGAGATAGAAGTAACAGGAAAAAGAATGTGAAACAAGAGAAGCAGAAACAGATAATGAAGAAATAAAAGTAACAGGAAAAAGAATGAGAAACAAGAGAAGCAGAAACAGATAATGAAGAGATAGAAGTAACAGGAAAAAGAATGTGAAACAAGAGAAGCAGAAACAGATAATGGAGAGATAGAAGTACAGGAAAAAGAATGAGAAACAAGAGAAGCAGAAACAGATAATGAAGAAATAAAAGTAACAGGAAAAAGAATGAGAAACAAGAGAAGCAGAAACAGATAATGAAGAGATAGAAGTAACAGGAAAAAGAATGTGAAACAAGAGAAGCAGAAACAGATAATGGAGAGATAGAAGTAACAGGAAAAAGAATGTGAAACAAGAGAAGCAGAAACAGATAATGAAGAGATAAAAGTAACAGGAAAAAGAGTGAGAAACAAGAGAAGCAGAAACAGATAATGAAGAGATAGAAGTAACAGGAAAAAGAATGAGAAACAAGAGAAGCAGAAACAGATAATGAAGAAATAAAAGTAACAGGAAAAAGAATGAGAAACAAGAGAAGCAGAAACAGATAATGAAGAGATAGAAGTAACAGGAAAAAGAATGAGAAACAAGAGAAGCAGAAACAGATAATGAAGAGATAGAAGTAACAGGAAAAAGAGTGAGAAACAAGAGAAGCAGAAACAGATAATGAAGAAGGAGCAACAGGACAAAAAAAACAAAACAACAACAAAAGATGAAGAAACAGAAGATGAAGAAAAGGGCAGAAGAGAAGAAGAAGGAAG
>CM060333.1:42164599-42172099 GCA_030674155.1 Stramonita haemastoma | reverse complement strand
GTGGGTAGGTGGTCAAAAAGTATTAGTTTTCAAACTTGGCGTACACAGTGGGACAGATGGAAAGTAATGGTATAGAGATGATGGCAAGTATGTGTCTCATTCGCTTTCTTAAAAAAAGCAACACTGAAACGGGGCAACATATTTGTTAGTGGAGAAAATCATTGTAAACGGTTTCTAGTGCCTGTGGCACAACTCATGCGCGAGTGCAGTCAATAATTTGCACACACACACACGCATACACGCACACATGCATTCAGTGCACACAAACACAACCAAAGCACATACAAGGCCTTCGACTTTTGGATTACTATATAATTATTTTCTAGGAGCAGGGAATAAGAAAACAAGTTAAGTCCATACCCCTACAGAAGCAGTAAATGGTAGGAGGAGTTAGAGACACAAGAGTGATGGGGAAAAGAGGTAGATGAGGAAGATCCCAGTGTTTTCTGGTTACAGTAGGGATGACGTGTAAACACCCGTGTCCTTTAGCTAAACCCTCTTGGGTTTCTTCTGCTCTGCCAACACCGCCATCTTGTTTTCTTTTCCCGTCCTTTCACTCTTTGTCTTGTCATTGGGCCGCTGCTCTGTTGTTGTTTTTTTTCTTCAGGGTTGTGCCCTGTTGTCTGGTTGAACTTGGTGGAGTTTATCTCTCACGCCAGGTACAGGGTTGCATACTGAGTAAGTCTGTGTTTCGGTAACCCTGTTAGTGCTGGCATGCATTTTGAGGCTACTACTACTACTACTACTACTAACTACTACTACTACTACTACTACTACTACTACTACTACTACTACTGCTACTACTGCCGCCGCCGCCGCCGCCGGCTGCTGCTGCTGCTGCCGCCGCCGCCGCCGCCACCACCACCATGACTACTACTACTACTACTACTACTACTACTACTACTACTACTACTACTACTACTACTACACACATACACACTACTACTACTACTACTACTACTACTACTACTACTACTACTACTACTACTTCAATTACTCCTCCTCCTGCTACTAATACTACTACTACTACTACTACTACTACTACTACTACTACTACTACTACACACACACACACACACGACGCACGCACGCACGCAAGCAGCACGCACGCACGCACGCACGCACACACGCACGTACGCACGCTCAAAGGGAATTAAGATACTGGTATGTATGTGCTTTAAGTAACCTGGGAGATTGTAATGCAAAGATGTGAACCTACAACCTGATAGACCCAAAAGATGGAAGTGAAACACACTGTTCACTGGCGTCCGTCATACCGGCCCTCAGGCACGTTCACACACACACACACACACACACACACACACACACACACACACACACACACACACACACACAGAGAGAGAGAGAGAGAGAGAGAGAGAGAGAGAGAGAGAGAGAGAGAGAGAGAGAGAGAGAGAATTATGTGCACACATTGAAGGGTGAAGATGAAGGATGAGTTGAAACTGCTACATTGTCTTCCCATTATATTCTGCTTCTTCCCCTTCCTTTTGCCTTTTCTCTTCTTATGTCTTGCTCATAACTCACACGACTTGCTCTTGTTGTGAAGTCTCAAAAGTATCTTTATCTTTAGCCTGCTCCCTTTCAACTGTCTGAAAAAAGAATGTTTTTTTGCTTCAAGAACATGTATGTGTACTGCTGTAGAAAGAAAACGTGTATGATGAAGTGTGCGCTTTACAGAGCAGTTAAAAGTCAAAAGAACACAGTCATTTGCTCAGTTACAGTACATCACCATCAGTTGGAAAAAAAACCCTGCCCAAAATACCCTTAGAAGCCCCCCCCCCCTCTGTGTCTCTGTCTCTCCCTCTCTCTCTGTGTCTCTGTCTCTCTCTCTTTCTGTGTCTCTCTTAGTACATGTCTGTGTTTCTTACTAATCTTTCCATTCTCGAAGAAGACCACGTGATAAGACAACTGGAAATAGGAAAAAAACCCAAACCTTCTTGCCTTTACCTTACTTTTAAAGATTTAGAAGTCCTGTCATCACCCGGTTATTTCGTTTATTCCTTCTAATAAAAACCACCTGGGGCAATATTGGCATTTGTAGCAACTCTCTGACAGTGGACCTTGCGTGTACGTGCAACGCGGTACATAAATTATCACGTGCTTATGCCGTCAACAGTTTCTCTCTGCAGGGTCTGGATTCAGTTTGTAAGTAAGACCAAAGAAATTCAGCAGACGAAACAGGATGCAATATGCACTACTAGTGATGGTTGTTAAGATCTGGGAGTTAAGTCTTTACAAAAAAAAAATGATACCAGGAAGAAAGTGTGTTTTGTCTCTGGTGGTAGTTTTTAGTGATCTATTTTTTTTGTTCGGTAATAGGAAAAAGTGATGGGAGAGACTAAAGGAGGAGGGAGAGAGAGAGAGAGAGAGAGAGAGAGGAGAGAGAGAGAGAGAGAGAGAGAGAGAGAGAGAGAGAGAGAGAGGATGAAGAATTGCTTAAGAATAACAGTAAAAACATTGGCCTATGGTTGTGCATATGCGTGTGTGCCTGTATGCACGCACATTATATATAAAAATGATATATATATATATATATATATATATATATATATATATATATTCACATCTACATAGCTTTGCACATGTGTTTACATACATGTGTATCCTTATGTGGATGTGTATGTATATGTGTATGTAGCATTATGGTTTTTATGTATGCGAGAAAGTTAATACACAGTTAAGATACAATTTTGAAAAAGAATATTTCACTAAACATTTTTTTCCAACAAGATACACACCGAGAGATTCCCCCCCCCCCCCCTCTCTCTCTCTCTCTCTCTCTCTCTCTCTCTCTCTCTCTCTGTGAGCCCCGGACGAGAGCACATGAATGTAAGAGAGAAAAATATTTCTTGAAAGGTTCGTTCGAGAATTGGAAATGTTGTCTTCTTGTACTTATCTCGTTTATTTCTACAACAGTGAAAACCACCAGTGCAATATTTACGTTGGTGGAAAATCGCTTTGCAGTGCCCTCCCAAACACGTGGAACTCGGCACATGTCACGCGCGAATGCTGTCAATACTTTCTCCTTCCGTCTGTAAAGTTTGAGGTTTATTTTCAGAGTGTTCTACTATCGTGCTGGAACAGAAAAAAGGGCAGGCAATAACGGTGCTATTCCTTGTAGAATCTGTGTTTATTGTCAGAGGGGGTGTTCTAACAAGGGGCGGAATAGACAAGTTAGTAGAGCGTCGTGGTCGTGACCTGACAGAAAAAAGGTTGATGGTTCAGGTATTTATAGAGATTATTAAGGTTTTTCACCCAGGGCTGACTCCTTTTCTTGAAAAATCCTTCAGGTGGCACAAAAAAATTGAGTCCTGTATGCGAATCATGGGTAACATTTTGTGAGCTCCATCCCCTTTGGTAAGATAGGCCAGCGGGATGATTGACAGTAACACACCCAACATGCACTCTGCTATCTGGAGAGGGATGGGCTCAGCCGTGATCAGCTTGCTCATGACACTACGATTAAGAAAATCAGTGCAGTTTTCCAACGACTCCCCACAGGGGTAAAGTGTACTGGTGTGGTGCAGAAAGACGAGGAAGACGAAAGATATTGATTGTGTGAAGGGCGGTAATAAGATTACCTCCCCTGTGATCAGCACCCTGTCGCGGCGTCGTGTTTCTAAATCAGGACACACCAGCGAATTGTGCAATGTTTCCTTGGGTGGTTGTTGAAAACCTTTCAACATTAAAACACTTCGCCTACTCACCCACACACTTACTTACATGTGGGAACAGATGACAATATTGACAAAACTGCATACACACGGGGACTGGATGTAAAAAAAAAGCACATGAGTGCTTATTCCATCATTCTCGATATAAAATGAAATAATATATAAAAAAATAATGAAATAAAAATAAAGATTAATACTCTTTCTCTTATGTATGCGTCCATGCATGCACATTTTCTTGCATACAGGTAGGACCACTTTTTTTTTTTTTGGTCGTAGGATTGGAAAAGTTTTAAATTATTCTCACGCATACAATAATCAAATATCCCCTTTCCCTCCCTTCTTCTCCCCCCTCCCCTACCTAGTACATGCCCTTCCCTTTTCTCGTTCAGGCAGCAAATGTCACTCTTAAGTTAGTGATGACACTTAACTTTTAAAGAAATTTTACCCCAAAGGATTAGGATATAAATTCTGCAGCCCCTCAGAAAGATGACCCATAAAGGAGAAAACAAAGTGTGTTCTTACCCGAGACCCACAGCTCAAGTTATCGATCCCTGCATTTCTTACTTGAGTGGATACGGCAAGTGTTACTGGTTTGGATTGTGGGGTTTTAAGCTGGCCAAAAGCGATTTTTCGCAATAATTGTTAAAAAGTAAATGTTCTTGCCAGTACCACTGAGGAAAAAAAGGAAACTTGAAATTTTCGAGGGTTGGACGAGGTCTTTGTAGACGAAGCCCTCTTCCATGAAGTGGCTTTGCAATCCATTATCATAGCATCGGCATCTGCTTTTATTGCTGCATGCACCAAGATTTGAACCTGTACCGTCAGGATTTTCAGAACCTCCAGACCATGTGGTTTTTTATAGTCAGGAAGCTTATCCACCTTGCCTCGGGCACACCTGTTGTTGGTGGGGAAACTATTTCCTATCACACCGAAGTCGGATGTGCTTGGCCGGACTTGTCAGGCGCTTAACGGCAGTGCAAAGCATTTTCGCTTATGTGACAGACAACAATATTTGCTGAGTGTGCGCCGAAGACGAGGAGGAATTTCCTATGAATGTTCTTTGTATATTGGTAGTTTTACCGACGCTCAGTAAAATATTTATGTGTGTGTGTGTGTGTGTGTGTGTGTGTGTGTGTGTGTGTGTGTGTGTGTGTGTGTGTAGACCTCGGTCTGGTGGGTACAGACCAGAAGAAGTGGTTTGTGCTTAGGGCCCTCCTAGAGAAGGTAAAACCATGCCCATCGTAACGCACCATCCCTCCTCATCGAAAGAACCATTACACTGAGCCATGGCGGTAACCGTTTTCCATTTGCCTGAAGCACCACTGAAGACTTTGTACTCGTGTTCATTGGCTTTACGATGAGGGGTGCAGACAAGAGAGACTGAAAATAAAAGCAACAATATACCTAAGTGCAGAGAGAGAGAGAGAGAGAGAGAGAGAGAGAGAGAGAGAGAGAGAGAGAGAGAGAGAGAGCAATTATTTAGACCAAGGCCTTTAAACAGCAGGTTGCAGACATGAACACGTGGAACATCCATCTTTCTATTGATTCTAATATTCAAATTTTCCAAATATATTTTGAACTCACGAGAACCTTTAGACACAGGGACAGTGCAATCATGGAAAAGTATTGAACTTAATTTAAAAACCCTAAATATTTGAAAAGGTAATAAACTACCATCCTTTGTGAAAAGAGTAATGAAATACCATCCTGAGTGAAAAGAGTATTAAACTACCATCCTTCGTGAAAAAAGTTATAAAATACCATCTTTTGTGAAAAAAGTAATAAAAGACCATCCTTTGTACACAAAATTTGTTCTAAAGCGTCATGTACGAAAAAATTCCTCAAGCTGTAAAATGTGTCTGTCTATTTGCAGGACCTGTGGTCTAACCAAGAACGGAACCTGGAGTGGAAGCCAACTGACGAAGCCAATGGCGGAATTAGTGTACTGACCCTGCCTATCACTCACACCAAGTGCTGCTGCCTCCCTGATCATGACAGAGCCCTCAAAGTAAAAAAAGAACCTCTCTCACTGATCATTTGTAAATTAGCTTCAGAAGGAAAAAGCGAATGACCAACACTAACGCAAGCTTGGCTCAGGTTTAAAGGAACTTCTTGAGCACAAAAGACGAAAATAGAAGTATACCAGACTCTGATTTGAAGGACTACCTGAAAACCCCCCCCAATACTCCTCCACCCACCAAAAATCTGCCTTCTCTTGTAGCGGAAGTGAGTAGTCAGTTGTACATAGCGCATCGATGTTATATGAATATTTCACCTGCCGGAAGAGCAGATAACTGCAGGTGCTAAGCTGTTTTTCTTCTGGTTTTGCTGTGTGTAGACTTTGCAAACGTTCGGTGATATGTACAACTCTTCATTCACTAGACGCGGTTACGGCAGTTTCTGAGTTTTCACTTTGCAGTTTGTATGTTTGGTGATTAATAAGTTGTTCTGCTTCCATAAATCATTCATCGTCTTTATATGAAAGCAACAACTTTTTGCAGATGCTTGTGATATTTCTTATTTGAGGAATACTGGCTCACTTCGCACATACTTAAAGCAAAATTTGTGTGTGCTATCCTTTTTTTCTAAGCTATAGTTACAGCTTGCTTGGATTAAAAACTTGAAGTCTTTTGAAAACTGTAACATTGTGTGGTTAAAAGAAGGTAATTCAGAAGTTTAATTGCTCTATTCCCTGAATATTCTTGCCAATTGTTTTCTTAATCGGCAGAAAAATACACACTCTTTCAGAAGTTACTGAAAACACAATCAGAATTGTTTCTGTGGCGAGGGGCAGTGTATGTCTTTGAGGAAAGTGACATTTATTCAACTGCTAAAGAAAACAATTTCTTCCCAGAAGTCAGTAAAATCAGTACTACAAATAAAACGTTTCTTCAAACAAGGGCAAATGCAGATACGGAAACACTTTATGTAAAACATCACGGTTTTTTTCTGCAGATACGGAAACACTCTCTGTAAAACATCACGGTTTCTTCTGCAAAGCTACATACATCTGCTGCTTCAAGTACAAACCGAAGTCTGTGCTGCGAAACATACTACTAGGTTATTTTCTTCCACTGCAAGGGAAGTTCTCTCATCCTCGGCAACGACTTTAACGACTGCTTTACTCAGATTTGGTGGCGATAGCGTTGTGTACCCTCAAGTCCAAAGCTTCGCCAGAAGTCTTGAAAAAATTACATGAAAAAATTGAGTTTAACATCGAGCTGTCATCCCCGAAGTGCAGTGACACTACAGAGAGCTGAAACGAGAGTGTGGGGGGTGTGATACAGTTCTGCAGTCTGTCTGTCAGTCTGTCGGTGTGTCTGTCGATCAGTATGTCTCAGCCACGGAAGTTCTCTCACGCCAAGGTGGCCATTCTGGGTGGACCAGGTGTCGGCAAGACAGGTGAGTGATGCAGGTGTGTGTGTGTGTGTGTGTGTGTGTGTGTGTGTGTGTTGTGTGTGTGTGTGTGTGTGTGTGTGTGTTGTGTGTGTGTGTGTGTGTGTGAGAGAGAGTGAGTTTGTGTGTGTGTTTATGTGTGTGTGTGTGGTGTGTGTGTGTGTGTGTTGTGTGTGTGTGTGTACTTTAGCTTACTTTTTCTCGTTTTCCTATAACTTTTTTTCTGTGATCTTTCCCTACCTTTCTTCCTTCATCCTGTTTTCTTTCTTACTTTTCCTGTTTTGTTACCATCATTCTTTCATTCCGACTTTCCTTCTTTTTTTTTCATCTTCCTTTTTTTCTTCTGTCCTTATTTCTTTTCACCCGCCATATTTATCTAATTAAAAAAAACAACTTTGCTCTAAGCTTT
>CM060333.1:42157099-42159599 GCA_030674155.1 Stramonita haemastoma | reverse complement strand
AGCACTTTGATTTGTTTTTATAAGATATAGCGCTATACAAGTTCCATGTATTATTATTGTTATTATTATTATTATTATTATTATCATTATTATTATTATTATGTTCAGTGACAGGGTGGTGGATGGGTGCCATATAGTCCACAGTAGACTGCTTCTTTTCTGTCCCTTCTCCTGTGAGTGATACCCACCCTCCCCATCCAGGGACAAGTTGATTTCCATTTGTGGCCTGGAATCTGGAGAAAAAAACACACCAAAAATCAGCAAGTTGAGCTTTGTAGACTGCCTCTGTGTTTGAGAAATGAGTTTCCACAACATGCAACGTAGGTTCTGCCTTTACTTTTGCAAAGCATGGAGGAACATCATGTGGCTCATACTGCACTGAGCATTAGCGGTCCTGATAATGAGGAGGAGGTTCTGTCTGAGACAGGAGTGTCAGGCATTGTGTCCCCAGTAACCTCTTCAGTGACAATGCCATGAGTGGAGTGGGTGGTGTTGGCTCCTGATGGAGTTTCTTTGTTCAGGTCAAAGCTATCCCAGCAAAAATGGATAACTTTTTATCTCTCAAACTCACTGTTGAAGGAAGAAGACTTGCCCACTGAAGTACAGAATTGGCCATAGCAGTCTCAAGTCGCACAATGGTTTTGTATCCAGCAACATGACCAAGCCTATTCAACAGGCTTATGATTTCAGAGCTGCCAGTTACATGTCTGACAAGACATTCCAAGCAAAACATGTTTAGGCATTTTCCACTTCCCTCCTGTCACAGATTAGCATATGTCCTGGGCAATTGAGGATACCAATCTGGTGGTTTTGGGTTGCTCCATAGAACTACTCTTTCCAGATAGCAGTGTTTTTAGAAAGTCTGTGAGGATATCTGGTGGTTTAACAGCATCAGACTGAAGAAATACTGCAGAAGGAGGCCATGGCATATCAGGTGTTGCCCTGAAAGCATCCATAATGTATCGGCGAAGAACATATGCAGATTCCTCAAGACGTCTTTCTTCTGAAGCTGCTGACACAAATGCTGTCTCAACTGCCTGACCCTGGGCAAGTTCATCACAATAAACAAGATCACTGCGGTGGTTTGGAGCCCAGAATTGAATTCTGAAGCCAAAATGTTTAATTATTTTTTCTTTCAGTTTGTAAGTCTTGTATCCTGGGTTGTAGAAGGCAGGATAATGTTGTTGCATGTATTCACAGTACTTATCACCTAGTATGGTCATTCTCTCCACCTGTGAACCTCTGATTATTACATTTTCATCATACTCGCATATGTACTCAAATGCCCTCTCGTGTGCCTGTAGCCGCTCAGTAGTTTTATGGTATGTTGATGTTTCAGCATGCCTGTCTTCACATGTCAGATAGTCTTTTCTACAACCTTCGTGATAGTGAGCTTCACGTACTACAAGATCTGTATCTTGATAATGAGTGAAAATGTCATCTTGTTTAGTTTTGGCTGCATCTTGAATAGACTGTTCTGCTGTCTTGGTGACACATTTTGCAAGTTTTCCAAAACATGGAACCCCTTTTGAAACTTTCTTTTTGAATTTCTTCTTGCAAAAAATGCATATGTCTTTTGGAAGCAATAGGCCTGAAGTAGTAACAGTCCTTTAGGTTTTGATGGTCCTGCAACCTCTTCACTACCTGTCTCACGCTTTCTTTTCCTGGCAAATTTCACACTTGTAAACCGTGCATAACAGCTTCTGTGATAACCATGGCGTGTAAAGTCAAGGTCTTCTGGAATACAATTACAAATGTCATCTAGTCTATGACATGCCACATCTGAAGAACGTCTCAAGTGAAGAGACTTTTAAATAGTTTTTTTGTGTGCTTTCTTCAGTCAGTGGAGTTACAGTCTTTTCTGTTATTTTGGAAATGAATGATACAAGTTCTCCCACCCCTGGAAGTTTTTCTTTTGCACTTAAGTGTACTTTTGAAGGTCACTGGATGTTCATCTGCCATGTTGAAATGTTCATTTTATACAGGAAACGTCACATGGGGAAGATGAAATACACTTTCAGTGAGAGACTGCACACTTGCCAATGACTCCACTCTCCTCAAAAGTCTTTCGGATGAGACTGTAAACCGAGGCCCCGTGTGCGAACGTACCCAGAACGTCGTACGCACACGTTAAATCATGTTCCGCTTTTCGTAAGAGTAGGCCATTGTGTGCCGGTGGGAACAGATGAAAATATTTACACAACTGCATACACACCGGGACTGGATGAAAAAAGCACATGAGTGCTTATTCCATTATCCTCGATATAAAAGAATAAAATAAAAATAAAAATAAATAAAATAAAATGACCTGAAACATGATGCTTAAAATGGATACTAAAAGTACTACTCAACAGTTTGCCTTATCCCCAACGTTTGTGGTGGAGGACGCGGAACTGACAAGAACAACGAATTATGACCACGCTTTGTTCTATTTTTAGATGTATGCTATCGTGTGTCACTTGTATGTGCTGTGGTGTGTGTGTGTGTGTGTGTGTGTGTG
>CM060333.1:42152099-42154599 GCA_030674155.1 Stramonita haemastoma | reverse complement strand
GAGATTTACGGTGATGAATACTGGCACCGTTTTGTTAGATATTTGCAAATGCATGCTCTGTCAAATAACGTTTTGTTTCCAGAAAGGTTTGAAATCTTGTTATGTGAGCATCAGACACGGCAGAAAATTTTTCATGTTCTACTTAGTTATTCTAACTTTTAACCCCTATCAAAAAAGGACAAACTGTACCAGGATCTATCTGTCTGTCTGTCTGTCTGTCTGTCTGTCTGTCTGTCTGTCTGTCTGTCTGTCTGTCTGTCGGTCGGTCGGTCGGTCGGTCGGTCGGTGTCTGTCTGTCTGTCTGTCTGTCTGTCTGTCTGTCTGCCCGTCCATCCTTCTGTCCGTCCGTCCATCCATCCATCCATCCATCCATCCATCCATCCATCCATCCATCCATCCATCCATCTATTTATTTATCTGTCTGTCTGTCTGTCTATCTATCTGTCATATGTCATCTATCCATCTATCCATCTATCTATCTACCTATCTATCTATCTATCCATCTATCCATCCATCTATCCATCTATCTATCTATCCATCTATCTATCCCTCTATCTATCCATCTATCTATCCATCTATCTATCCGTCTATCTATCAATCTATCTATCTATCTATCTATCTATCTATCGATCTATCGATCGATCTATCGATCTATCGATCTATCGATCAACGTCTTCATCATCATTGTTGGAGTGGTGTTCCTAGCCGTCTTCTGGCAAAGGGTGCAAGAGACCCCCAGACTACAGTTTGAGCAAGGCAGGTCGACTGACATTAAAAAACATTGCCAGAACTACAGACCGTCTATCAGTTTCTTTTATTTTTCATCTTCCGTCCTTGATTGTGTTTGTATGCCTTTTTGTACATTACGTCTGGCAAGGATAAAGTACGGACATCTTCGCATGGAATCTGGGCATAGATATGCACATTATCTTAAGTAAGGAAAAAAAGGACCGCGTTTCTACTTGTTCTAGCATTCTGCATATTCGCATTTTTTAAAAAACGTGTAGAAAATTCATCTGACCCTATCTGGGTTCGATTCTATCTTGAAGAATTCAACTTTGCGGCCAAAAAAACTTGTCAGGAAATGTCTGTGCCTGTATGGTTTCGACTCTATCAAGATGTCAGCCGTTATGACAGGTAACTTATCTCCTCAGCAAACGCCTGTGCTTCACGAGTGTGCCGATGCAGAGTCGGATGCGTTTGGCAGGTATCACACCGTGGGGGATTATCTCCAGGTTTTATCAGGTAGGCTGGAAGTGGTTGCGAAGGAGTTGTCGTGGCAGTCATAACACTGACGAAAATCATTCACCAGTCTTTTATCTCTGACAGTCCTCAGGGAGACGCTGGTGCTGCCCGTTAAAAGGCACAGCAGGGGTGTGTAAGAGGGGAAGAAATTCGTGATCCAGCTAAACATAATACTTTATACGCAGGTTGGTTGTCAGTCCTAAAAGTTTTGGAGGATTTTTTTCTACTTGAAATATAGGTTCCTGTACTGCTGATACATTGCACAGATTTACAGCAAAGTCCTTGCGTTTAGACATATACTAGTTCTTTAATGTAAGAGTATGAGGTTTTGTTATTCAGATTAAAAAAAAAAACCCTACCCCAACAAATGACAGTCCGTGACCGTGTGGATGGGCCTGTGTGATCCGATCTTCTGGATTTGAAGTGGTTACAATGCTGGCCCTGTCTGTTGATCCAACCACCGAAACACTAGGCGACTGTGATAGTATCTAACACGCAGCACAACCACAGCCAGCATTCTACTAGTTATTTATTTATTTATTTCATTTTTTGAAATGTAACATCACCACGGGTGAGCAACAACAAAAGCCAACCTATCTAGGAAAAATGATATATTACGTGCTGCAGCTGACGTGTTTGTACTTCACATCACAGCGAGAGAGTTGGTAGACAGGGCGGCTGGTTCTACTTATACCAGTATTCCTCCTGCAAGGCCGTGTAGTCTGATAAGAGATAAGATTCTTGTCAGATGTCTCCTGGATCCAGTCCACATGTATGATGGACGGCAGTTGTGCAGGGTTATCAAAGAGCATCGTGACTGTTCGGAACTAACAAACCAGGCTTTATTTCCCTGGATATGCCCGTGTGGATGACTACCAGCCGTGTTTAGGGCCAGATACAGAGATGACACAATCGTGCGGATAAGGGACGCAACTGTTGCCAAATGACTTGTCACAATAGCCAAAATGTTGGGGGCATATGATAAGCAGCACGTTATACTGACTGACATGGTGATGCTTACTTTTTGCTTGTTTCTTGTTTATTTAGGACCACTAAAGCTGGAAACTCAAGAGTACTGTACAGATACTTTGTGATACTCTGGAGTGCCTGTCTAATCAATTCAATTACTTTATTATATCACAGACATGAAATTCACCCGGGTTACAAGCCATACATAAAAACAGTAGTTTTGTAAGCATAACATCACGGAAAAAAACCTCAACACATTATCAGAACATCAGCAAGCACCCAGCAC
>CM060333.1:42134599-42137099 GCA_030674155.1 Stramonita haemastoma | reverse complement strand
AGAGCAGTATGAAATAAAGAAGATGGCTGGGAGGGGTGGGGGAGGGGGGGGGGAAGGAGGCTCTGAGATAAGAAGCAGGGGAGCTGTGAAAGTGTCGTTAACTGTGAACTTTATTTTGGGTACGTTTTGTGGTGAAAACCCCGTACTTATCTTGTGCCCTAGATTAAGAGAGAGAGAGAGGGGGAGAGAGAGAGAGAGAGAGAGAGAGAGAGAGAGAGAGAGAGAGAGAGAGAGAGAGAGAGAGTGTAAACGAATTAACGCATGCGAGAGAAGTGAAAACGAATATATGCATGTGCACGCACTCACAGACAGAGAGACAAACAGACAGACAGACAGACAGGCAGGCAGGCACACATGCACACGCACACTCACACAAACACGCACAGATGCATGAGCGCACGCTTATGCGTGCGTGCACACACACACACACTCACACACAAACACACACACACACACGTATCAAGTCCAATCAGACCAAATCAAATTCTTTTAGTTCGAGGATGATAGATAAGCACACAGAGGCTTTTTATATCCAGTCCCCGGCTTTCTCAGAAATAACATCGTGTGTGTGTGTGTGTGTGTGTGTGTGTGTGTGTGTGTGTGTGTGTGTGTGTGTGTGTGTGTGTGTGTGTGTGTGTGTGTGAGAGAGAGAGAGAGAGAGAGAGAGGGGAGAGAGAGAGAGAGAGAGAGAGAGAGAGAGAGAGAGAGGGTTAAAGTCTTTTATTTTGGGGATAATTGAGTAACATTCGTGAGCTTTTTAGCATACAGTCCCCGTGTGCATGCAATTCTTTATATACTGTCGTCCGTTCCCACCAGCACATACTGGCCTATTCTTCCGGAAGGCGTTACAGGTTTTGATATGTGTGCAAGATGTTCTGCGTGTGATTACACACGGGACCTCAGTTGATAGTCTGATCCAAAGGACTTTTCGGGGGAGTGGAGATGGCACTGATGTTAACCACAGGGGAAAAGAATCACCTTGAACGGGTGTCTCGGAGGTGGCTCGAACCCAAGTTCAAACTCAAACTCAGTTCGCTAGTGCAAAGCAGTTCTAACCACCAGCCTAAGAGAGGGAGGGAGGGAGGGAAAGAGGGAGAGAGAGAGAGAGAGAGGGGGGGGGAGGGAGGGAGAAAGAGGGAGAGAGAGAGAGAGAGAGAGAGAGAGAGAGAGAGAGAGAGAGAGAGAGGGAGGGAGAGAGAGAGAGAGCGAGAGAGGGGAGGGGAGAGAGAGAGAGAGAGAGAGAGAGAGAGAGAGAGAGAGAGAGAGAGAGAGAGAGAGAGAGAGAGAGAGAGAGCGAGAGAGATGGCGATGAGCAGGATGAGGAGGATGGCAATGAAAGAAAGCAAGGAAAGAAAACCGTCAGGTGACATAATATTGACAGAATCTACCTGCAGTCTCAGGATAACGTCCAGACTGCACCCACACATGCACCCCTGAATACCCCATTAACCTGACAGATAACGCCCACCTTCCTGCACATAACAACATCGGCAGTATTTTTTGTTATGTTTTGTTGTTTACGCAGGCGTTGTTCAGCCAGGTTACAGCTTACCTGTGGTGGATCAGTGATTTAACGGTAACGCATCCTGCATAGGGAGAGAGAGAGAGAGAGAGAGAGAGAGAGAGAGAGAGAGAGAGAGAGAGAGAGAGAGAGGCAAAAGCCAGGTCTCCAGTTCTTGTCTTTTTCTTTCTTTTTTTTCTTCTCTCTTTTTTCATTTCCTTGGCTGGAGCCCGAGGTGTGATTTTTTTTTTGGGCGTATGCGACCATTTTTTGCCTCACTATTGAGGTAGCCGCATTCGACTTCGGGGATCACTTCTTGTCTGAAATCGGACCCTTTGACGTCTGTTACACAATGAATGGTTTCCCGGGTACATTCTTCTGAATTTGGTGATACAGTAAACTGACATTCTGTGTGCATTATTCCTGTAGGGCATGTTAAAGAAGCATAAGTAACAAGACAGCAATATTGCCTTCTGGCTAAATTCTGTCATAAAAAGCCATTTTTGTTGAAAAACTAAGACATCAGCAAACGAAGCTTGACAGCACACGAATGACTACACACTGCCCCACCATCTTCTCTCCATTGGAAGTCATGTGGGTGATGTGTGCACAGCACATGTCCTGTAACATCTAGAGATGAATGGGGAAGAAGCATGTTCTGTGTTAACTGTACTCCCAGCTGTGGGTGAACTGCCATGAGTCACACACACACACACACACACACACACACACACACACACACACACACACACACACACACACACACACACATACACACACACACACACACACACACACACACACACACACACACACACACACACACACACACACACAAACAAACACACACTACAGCTAGGCCCCCTGGTCTGTGGCAGGGTCTGGCCTCTTGGCGCCCGCCTTACATAAGAAAAATAGCACTTAAAAAAAAGGACAAGGGCTGGGTGGGGAAACAAGTATATTGGTGTTAATCTGTTACTTCTGGAAATGAAGAAGATG
>CM060333.1:42124599-42127099 GCA_030674155.1 Stramonita haemastoma | reverse complement strand
CAGCCAGGCAGTCAGTCATTTAGTCAGTCAGCCATTCAGCCAGCCAGTCAGTCATTTAGTCAGCCATTCAGCCAGGCAGTCAGTCATTTAGTCAGTCAGCCATTCAGTCAGTCAGCCAGTCATTCAGTGAGTGAGTGAGTCAGTCAGTCAGACAGTCAGCCAGTCATTCAGTGAGTGAGTGAGTCAGTCAGTCAGACAGTCAGCCATTCAACCAGTCAGCCATTCAGTCAGTCAGTGCAGCACCATTTCTGTTAGCGGTGGAAGGGGTCATGGACAGTGTACTTGT
The DNA here is from genome assembly GCA_030674155.1 of Stramonita haemastoma. Taxonomy (NCBI): domain Eukaryota; kingdom Metazoa; phylum Mollusca; class Gastropoda; order Neogastropoda; family Muricidae; genus Stramonita; species Stramonita haemastoma. The sequence goes on along the minus strand of CM060333.1, from coordinate 42,126,813 downwards.
ATATATCGGTCTGGCAGTTAACTCTATAACGACGGCAGTAGCTCTAGCAATATGATAGCAGAAATGACCATTTGTCTCTCTTCAAACTTTTGGCATCGAGTGTGTAGCAGCAGCAGCAGCAGCGGCGGCGGCGGCGCGGCGGAAGCAGTAACAACAACAGCAGCAACAACAATAACAAGAGGAACAGTAATAGCAACAACAGTATCAACAACAAGAACAGGAGCAGTAGTAACAGCAGCAGCAACAACAGGTTTCCCTTCTGATAACACTAACAGTAAGGATAAGCACTTTTCCGTCTTTACCCAAACTTCAGGTTTACTCTACAGCAACAAGAAATTTTTTTTATGAACGGTGATAGTGGTGGTGAGCCATTTTCCTATATTACAGCTTTGACTTTGAGCCTCTGGCAACAACAACGTTTCCGATAACAAATGATAGTGATGATGAAGAAAAATTGGCTGCCGAGGATTCTTGGCTGTTCATAACAACCGTGGGATGATAGCTCAGTGATTTGAGAGCAGCTTAAGTTGTAAGCTGACGGTATCAGAGCCTGAGGTGACTGTTGAAGGGGATTTCTTTTCCCAGTAGAGCTAACGTGGGTACTGATTCAAGCGTCATGAAAACTTCTGTTCCCATAGAGAGCATGATACATTAATCACGTTCCAATACTTATACACACAGTACACAGCTACGCATACCATACACGCAACTATAGACTCAGGTATGCATCCTTACACGTACGCGTGCGCGTATGGCCGCACGCACGTATATACAGACTTACATACTTGTGCATGTGTGCGTATGTGAGAGCAAAGAGACTGTTTTCCTTCCCCTCCATTCCCCATCTTTCCGTAACACACACACTTGCGTGCGCGCGCACGCACGCACACGCACACACACACACACACACACACACACACACACACACACACACGCATACACACACAATCACACACACACACACACCCTGCCCCTCTCCCCCCACATACACACAAATACACACACACATGCACACACACGCACACGCACACGCACACACACACACACACACACACACACACACACACACACACACAGAGTCTCTCTCTGCCTCTATCTATATCTCTCTCATTCACTCACTCACAAATTCTATTACCAACAGATTAAAAGACACACAGAGGGCTTATTGGCTCAGAAACCAGGAGAAACAGGTGCTGGGGATAGTTTTAAGCCAGACGACAGGAAACAGGTGAAACATATATAACACAACTACGGTTGAAGCCAAGCGGTTCTGGCTCTCCCTCTTTTTATTATGAATTTATGTCAATGGTGGTCTTCTCTGTACATATTGTTCTTTGTTTGTTTCGTTTGTTTGTTTGCTTGTTTGTATTAGTGTTTAAGATTATGAATTTATGAATTTATGCCAATGGTGGTCTTCTCTGTGCATATTGTTCAGTGTGTCGTTTTTGTTTGTTTGTTTCTTTGCTTGTTTGTATTAGTGTATAAGATGTGATTTGTTTGAAATGTGTTTGTTGTTGGCAGTAGTGGTGTGTGTGTTTCTCTTTAATTTAACGTCTTTTCACTTAACGTGATATTAGACAAAAATGTGTGTGTGTGTGTGTGTGTGTGTGTGTGTGTGTGTGTGTGTGTGTGTGTGTGTTGTGTGTGTGTGTGTGTGTCTGCGTCTGCACGCGCGCGTGTGTGTCACGCAACCTCTTTCTTTTACAGCGTACACATCCATTCACAAATGCAATATGTGAATGATAGTGTTATGTGTATGTTTCTGCGGTTCTGCTTTCGTTTTTGTTGTTGCCATTGTTATTGTTGTTGTGTCTGCTAATACAGCCTATTTTTATAATTTCCCATCATACACGAATGTACAGAAAAACCAAAGTATAGTTATTGTTATTTATCTAATGTTGTTATTTTTGTTGTGTCTGTGCGCATAATCAATCTCTTGTTCCCTTCATCACATCACATAACATCACACTACATCACATCACATCACATCACATCACATCACACATACGCACGCACGCACGCACGCACGCACGCACGCGTGGAGGCTGCGTTTACGAGCTAGAATGGTGTGTGTGTATTCATGCCTCCTTGCTTTTGTTGTTGTTATTGGGGTTTTTATTTTTGTTGTGGTCCTGCACATCCTTTATGAGTTTTTCTGCTCTGGACTGACAAGAAGGAAAAAAAACCACACCGAGAGAGAGAGAGAGAGAGAGA
>CM060333.1:42121038-42124499 GCA_030674155.1 Stramonita haemastoma | reverse complement strand
TCACTGAATGATCATTCATACTGACAGTCACTGAAGGATCATACATACTGACAGTCACTGAATGATCATACTGACAGTCACTGAATGATTATACTGACAGTCACTGAAGGATCATTCATACTGACCGTCGCTGAATGATCATACTGACAGTCACTGAATAATCATACTGACATTCACTGAATGATCATACTGACAGTCACTGAAGGATCATTCATACTGACAGTCACTGAAGGATCATTCATACTGACAGTCACTGTATGACAACAACCATCATTCTATGATGTTGGGAAAAGTGAGAGGTCCTACCTGCTATATACCAAGGGTCAATGTGTAAGGCAGGCAGAACACCTCGCACACGCTCTATTCCACTGTCAAACCTGTTCCGTCTTAGGGGAGAGTTGGCTACTGAGGTTTTGGGAGTAAAGAAAAAAGAAAGAAGAAAAGGCAGAACTCACCACCAGGGCACTCTCCCAGCCTCCTCCTTTTGCTGGCACTAGCAGCTGAAAAACAAGGTCATAACACACTGCATAACATTACATGGAAAATGGCAAGGACTATTCAAAACAAAAACATAACAATGAGTGGGGGTTTTTTTCTAGGTCATGGAGCACTAACGAGAGAGAGAGAGAGAGACAGACAGACAGACAGACAGACAGACAGACAGACAGACAGACAGACAGCCAGACAGACAGAGACTGAGAGAGCTGAGAAACAGAAGACAGGGAGAGAGAGACACACACACAAAAGATAGAGAAAGAGAAAAGAGAGGGAGAGAAACAGAGAGGGGGAACAGAGAGGGGGAGAGTCAGACAGAGAGAGATAATTTCAGAGACACAGAGGTGGGGGGTGGGGATCAGAGAGAAAGAGCGAGATGAGACAGAGAAAGACAGACAGAAAGGCAGGCAGGCAGACAGACAGACAAAGAGAGACAGACCGACAGACAGACAAACAGAGATGTTCGCTATGACATAGAGGGATTCCATTCCTACTTTTTCAATAGCTTAGGCGTCTAACCCTGTGAGAAGAAATTTTCACTCCAGCAGACACAAACTAATGAAAAATCAGAAGGAGAAAAAAAAAAAGTCAGCTGCCGTCCTATAGACAGGGAACTGGCTAAAGTGATTTACATTATATATATATATATATATATATATATATATATATATATATATATATATATATATGGGTCATTCTCAGAAACATGTGAGGCATGATAGTGACCTACTTTACACATCTGCCATTTGGTAGAATTAAGTTTAAAATTGTGGTGAATGCTGTTTACTGGTTGTGTTTAATTAAAAATAATAAAATTTAAATGATTTTATGACCATTTGTGTTTTTGCTTTTAAATATTGTGAATTTATTTCACCAAATTGCTCATTCCAACATGGCGGATTTGTGACATTTTGGTGCATACTTTATTCAGATTGTTCTTCTGACTTGAAAGACTGCTAATTTGAAACACAACTTGTATTAAAGTAATGCCCAGATGTTGTTTTAAATTCCCTAGAAGAAAAATTGTACTTTCTTTGTCATGGACATTAAATAGAGGGCAGATTAAAAGCTTGTTGTGGTTGTGACGTTGGTTTCCCAAAGTAGGCCCAATTTTAACAATTTACTCACAAAGAACTATATGTTATCATCAACACATTATAGCCACAAGGGATGAATTAAACTATTAACAGTATAAAGAAAACATTGTTTTTGATATCCTCGTAAATTGCTTGAAACCCCAGATGACCAACATGGTTTCCCTTTTTTCATGTCACAACCAAACGATGTAAATCTGTTGCAAAATCCGGCACATTCTTTCATTTACCGAGATTTTCAGGTAGGTACTTCATCTTGACCTTAATTATCTCTGACACATACTTTTTCCCGCCAAAGAGTATCGCGATGCTATAATTAGAGTTCCAGTCTTTGGTTTCTCCCAGCTTTTTCATGTCACAACCAAACGCAGCATTTGATCAATAAGAATACTGACTGATATATCACTTTAATTATATAAATCAATGTAGATAATGTCAACAGAATGCATTGTTTCTAATCTAAGATGGTGTTTTTTTTTCCATTTGTGTTTAAATTGCTACACTTGGGTGATTTGTGGTTTTGAAGGGTGTGGTTTCCATGTCACAACCAAACGGTTTCCATGTTACAGCCGTAACAAAAAACATCTAACTCTAAAATGACAAATTAGTATAAATAATGTTAATAGAATGCATTGTTTCTAATTTAAGATGGTGGGGTTTTTTTCAATTTGTGTTTAAATTGCTTCACTTCAGTGATTTGTGGGTTTTGAGGGGTGTGGTTTCCATGTCACAACCAAACGGTTTCCATGTCACAACCAAACGGTTTCCATGTCACAACCATAACAGATCACTCTAAAATGACAAATCAATGTAAATAATCATAATAATGTTAATAGAATGCATTGTTCCCAATTCAAGTAGGTTGTTTTTGGGATTTAATTTGTGTTTTCATTGCTACAATTTCAGGTTTTGTGCTTTTGAAGGGTGTGGTTTCCATGTCACAACCAAACGGTTTCCATGTCACAACCGAAACATATTACTTCTATAAGGCATTAATATTAAACAGCTTCCATTCTTATGTAAAGAAAACTGTTTAGTTTAATGGATATCATTCTGTGGTTTAAGTTCAGGATAATCTGGGGGATGCTTGCTGTGGTCATTTGTACAAAAACCAAACTTTAAATCTGGGTATACAAAATGTCTTAGAGTGTCATTACAAAAAAGCAAAAACATATGCTTTGTCGATGATTGTCATACTTCCAATTGATAGTTTTGTTTTTTAGATAAAAACAAAAGCATTTGTGAGTGTTTTTTGTTTGATATATTGTGTAAAAAGATGTTTTAATGCTACTTTTGGTTTCCATGTCACAACCGCAACACAGCTAAAAATATAACCTTTATGCCTCAATTACAAAAAAACCAATTAATGATTCATAATTTTTTCAACAGATCGCACTTTGCAACAGAGTACTCTAATATATGACAAGAAGGCAAAAACTTCCAAGGACATTTATTTTCAAGGTCTATGTCACAAAAACCTCACATGTTTCTGAGAATAACCCATAAAAGGCAGTACACCGGTACATACATGTCTTAAACTGTTACAGCTGATTTGAAATTTGGCATGCTTCTTGATCATGTTATTATCTTTCTTTCCATATAGCAAACATCACATTCTATAGTGTTGGAAAAAAAATGAGTGGTCCTAAAAACTGTCAAAATTGAAAATCATAAATTTACAATTCATTACACTACGTGGTAACAACAAGGAAAAAAAACTATTCACTACAAAAAAACCAGGAGTTTCATTTCTCGCTAATCTAGGTCATAAAACACAAATTTCAAACAGAGAGAGACAGAGACACACAGAGAGAGAGAGAAGGGTGGGGAGGGGGGGAGGGGAAGAGAGACAGACAGACAGACAGACAGGCA
>CM060333.1:42105579-42108079 GCA_030674155.1 Stramonita haemastoma | reverse complement strand
GTCTGCTTCTGACCAACCAGATTGCTTGCATGCGTCTTCGATTTAATTGTCGTCTGGTTTTAGCGTCTGTGTTCGACTTTGGCAGGATGTGAAGTTACCTGCTTTGTATGGAAAGAAAATGGTGATTTTCACTGTCAAGCATCGGAAATACTGTGGATACAGTGTTTTGGTGTCCAAGAGTGTGTGTTTGCTTGTTAATAACGTGAGCTTTGGCAATATTAGAGGTAGCAGCAGCCAAAGGTTTCATCTGTCTGTGCTGTTCCTCCAGACTGTCTACCCCATAGGGTGCACACTGATGATGGCATCCAACCATGCAGGCTTATGCTGTGTCTGCACACTGATGATGGCATCCAACCATGCAGGCTTATGCTGTGTCTGCACACTGATGATGGCATCCAACCATGCAGACTTATGCTGTGTCTGCACAATGATGATGGCATCCAACCATGCAGGCTTATGCTGTGTCTCTCAATTGCTGGTCTGCACAATGATGATGACATCCAACCATGCAGGCTTATGTTGTGTCTGCACACTGATGCTGAGGGTGGCTGCTGTTTATGTGGTTTGATTAACGACTTTGATTTTTCTTTTCTGTGAATCCTTAACTTCATTTGACAAAGAACTGGGGCAATGTGCCACATTGGCTAGTCAAGTTATGTAGCGGAAAGAACTGTCATGTTTTGTGAAGAAGTGATGAAGAGTTCTGTAGTGGAAAGAACTGTCATGTTTTGTGAAGTGATGAAGAGTTCTGAAGTGGAAAGAGCCGTCATGTTTTGTGAAGAAGTGATGAAGAGTTCTGTAGTGGAAAGAACCGTTATCTCTTGTGAAGAAGTGATGAAGAGTTCTGTAGCGGAAAGAACCGTCATGTTTTGTGAAGAAGTGATGAAGAGTTCTGTAGTGGAAAGAACCGTCATGTTTTGTGCAGAAGTGATGAAGAGTTCTGTCTGTCCTTTAGGCTGCCAACAGGAGGAGATTGATGAACTTTTTCCTTTTTTTAAACAAATTTTTTGTTCCCAAACCGTTTCAACATGGGAAGATGTATTTCATAAACTTCTGTGGAACTTCCTAGCTCATTGTTATTTGGAACTGGAACACTGGTTATTAAAAGTGTTCAATGAATGAAGAATTTATGGATTGACAATGCTGTTTTTTGCTTTTTTTAAGTATGAGCTATAAGAACACCATTATCATCGATGATATAGCCGTTTTTGAAATAAGTAAACAGAACATCATCGTCATCTGTTGTTAGGTTCCAATCCAATCCAATGATGTTGCTTAGAGCCGCGCCAACCAAACAGGCCATATCGGGGCTGTCACCTCGTCACATTTTAAAACTCGTATTAAAAGTGTGCAACTATATACTGTTAAAACGGGGTATAAAACCAACTTGACTGTCCTTGCTTGTATCGATGCCCTGGTCAACCATAAGGGTCAGCCTAGGACGGCCACCACGTCGTGGGAAAACCCACATCGATCACACATAAAATGAGATAAAAACCAAAACCAGATTCCTTAAAACAACCTTGTCCTTAGAGACCAACTATACCACTTTCGCTCATACCAGACGGGAAAAGCCCGATTCTCTCAGGAAGTTAAAAATTGTGTCCGGTGGATTAACAACGAGTTGAACTGACAGAAACAGCATCGTCATCTGTTGTTAGGTTAACGTGGAGTTGTACTGACAGAAACAACATCGTCATCTGTTGAGTGTTGTTAGGTTAATGTGGAGCTGTACTGACAGAAACAACATCGTCATCTGTTGTTAGGTTAACATGGAGTCGTACTGACAGAAATTATCAAAGTCATTGCAGTGTTTTCATGGTGAAGTTTCTGCAAAGCTACGACCATCTTCACTGTGAGAGACCAGGTGCTGTTTGCCCTGCGGCCCAGACATGCCCCTTCTTGTCTGCCTGTCTACAGTCAGTGGTAAGTCACATAGCTTTGCATTTTCCTGATTTCTTGATTGATTTAATGACTGATCTTGTTCCAGTGCTGCTGTAAGCCATATGTGTGTGCCTATTTTCAGTTGGTTTAAAGAGATGATTATTCAGAAAATCATGGTTATCATGCACAGAAACGTCATTGTAAGCCCCAACAAGCCAGCTGTTTATAGTGTGCTCCACAGCAAAACTGGACAGTTTCATTTAGCAATCGATATTCCTATCACTATCAGTTACTTTGAAAATTAGGCAATACTTTCACGTTCAGTTTTAATTAAGGTAAAAGGTAAAAGTGTCCTATAACCTGTGTGGTCGGAGGGGAGCGAGGCGTCAGAGACCTCAGCTTCTCTAGGGGCCAGCATGTTGAGGGCAGCGCTCATCTCCTCTCCCTCGCTGCTTTACCTTCCCTGACCCTAAAGAGGGCAGGTGCCCATTTACAGCGGGTGTGAACTAAGGGAACTGTACTTAAGCCAAGGCCCGCAAATGGTCATCCATCCAATTGGCAACCACGCTCGACGCTGCTTAACTTGACTTGGGGTGAGCGAGCGCTCTGACCACTG
>CM060333.1:42090579-42100579 GCA_030674155.1 Stramonita haemastoma | reverse complement strand
ATGGCACAGTTAGCTTCTGTTATTGATGCATTGATGTTCGTTTTCTTGTTTATCATAGTTCATGTTTACTTATCTCTCTCTCTCTCTCTCTCTCTCTCTCTCTCTCTCTCTCTCTCTCTCTCTCTCTCTCTCTCTCTCTCTCTCTCTCTCTCTCTCTCTCCTCTCTCCCTCCCTCCCTCCCTCCCTCTGATTCCCAACTGTCCCGAACATGAATGTCGAAACAAGACACGTTGATTATAAATATTTAAACAAAATTCACTTATATGCATTAAAAGAAACCCACATAATTCCCAATTGACCCGAACATTGGTGTTAAAACACATACACTGAATATGATTAAGTAAATCAGATTGATATAGAAAGAAAAAGCACAGAGAGAGACAGAGACAGAGAGAGACAGACAGAGAAAGACAGAGAGAGAGGGAGTCAGAGAGAGACTTCAGACCAGACTTTTACTGTACATCGGCCTTAGGCCACAATACAAAAGAATGGTGGGCTTAGAGTGTGGGCATATGACATAAATGTTATAAACATATTGCTATCAAGATATATGTATATGAAATAATGTATCAGCAATAATAAGACCAGAAATTTATATAAGCCATATCATAAATGTTCACCACAAAGCAATTCACGTACGTCATAATCAACCATGTTCTAAATGTAGTATTCATCAACACGAAGATCAATTTCTAGAAAGTTATCCTATTTTTTCTGTTGGTTGCATGAAATATAAACGGTGATAAATTGTATCTATCAGCAAATACTATAGCTTTGAGTAGCACATGTAAAGCAAGTCTTTTGGAATCTTTAAGAAACTTTTCTCTCAAATCTTCCCAGACAGGACACTGCAACAAAAAGTGTTCTTCATTTTCTATTTGGTCTTTACATGCAGGACATTGCTTTACTTCGTTCTAACTATTATACTCTGTATATTATTGTTCAACGGTAGAACATTGAAACGCACTTGTGTAACTGCAACGCCAAAACAATATATATATCCATTTCACTGATATACTTCTCTTTTTCAAAAATAGTCTTAAAGTTTCTTTAACCATCATATCGCATACGATCTCTAATGGTGCCAGTCCATTCTTGGGCAAACCAAACTACAAGTTTCTGTTTAAAGACACGCAAGAACAATTTTATGTCTCCTACTCCTTGATTTAACCAAACGATATTATATCCAGTAATACATAATATTTCCCTGATTTTAGAGACCCAACATTATTTGCCTTTTAAAAAAAATCTAATTTTAACAAAATATAAGCTTTATGTGCCAATCTTTCAGAATCCATGTGTAATAGTTTAAATAAAAATCTTATGCATGCAACATATGTATTTACATACAGTGGGTACCTGCGAAGATATCGTATACCATCTTATTTGGAGTCCTGGCAGACACACCTAAAAACCTTTTACAAGCAATCAAATGAACTTTTTCTAATTGTTCTAGTCTGTGCAGCCCCCAAATTTCAGCTGAATATAACAATATTGGTTAGAGTCAGAGATATTTTTTATTTATTTATTTATTCTTTTATATCGAGGATAACAGAATAAGCAATCATGTGCTTTTTTTCATCCGGTCCCCGTGTGTATGCAGTTTTGTAAATATTGTCATCTGTTCCCACCGGCACACGATGGCCTTCTCTTACGAAAAGCGGAACAGGATTTAACGTGTGCGCAAGATGTTCTGCGTGCGTTCGCACACGGGGCCTCGGTTTAAAGTCTCATCCGAAGGACTTTTGGGGAGAGTGGAGTCAGCACTGATGTTAACTCCAGGAAGAAAATTTAGATGTAACACCCCATAAAATGTCCAAACATAACACTTTTCAAATTGTGTTTATCAAAATGCCTTAAAAGAACTCTGAATAGGCGTAGCATATGATTATCTGGGGAAGAAGAAAAAACACCCACTGTCCTTATCTAGACCACAAAAATACAATTTCGAATTCGACACATGGACCAAAACATTTTTATCAATGACAAACTTGTGATAGTTTATATAGAAGGGGAAAATAGAAAGGCATTATGGTACTGTGTACATAAGATAGTTTCTTTAAAACACTGTTAATGTGTAAATGGCCAATACCTAGTCCATCTTCTTGTGGCCACTTATTAAATCAGGAAGACATGTTGCAGAAAATTTAGGGAAAACAAGCAATGATTAAACAGTCGGTGTGAAAACAATATTTATCCACTAAAACCAGAGTTAAATAAATGCAGTGGAATGGGATTTTTTTTTTAATGAACTTATAATAGAAAGTACTTTTTATGCGTATGTACATACCATATGGGGTGGGGGTATGGGTATTTGATACTGTACCCCCTGTGGCAGGGTTGAGGTCTGGTGCTACAACGTCCCGCTCTCCCTAAGGAAAGTGAATGCGCAAAACATAGCCTCTCCTTTCCAGGTGTAGTGATCGCCGAGGGGGCCCCTGCCTGGAAACGGGCAGGTGGTCACTTGCAATGGCCTCTCCTACATTACTGTGCCCGTAGCAACACCTTCCCGTGGTGCCCCCTGTTCTCACTGAGCTTGCTACGTCATGGCGCGACCGAGTACCTGGCGGTATAACTGGGTCCGGGAGGAAAGCTGGCCCCCTTACGTACGGCACGCATGGCCCACCGTCGTGTGGATACGCCCTGGTGCCCACGAACCAGCCTCCCAGCTATGGGCAAATAGCGAAGACTAAAATACCCTGCTGGCAGGCCTAAAGAACTGAGGGCTGGTGTATCCCTAATATATGGCTGGCTGAGCCTTCAACAACCAGTTGTAAATCTGCCTACGACCCGAGGACCTCGCTGTCACCGTCCCAGCTTGCTGGGCCATGGCAGATGAACCGCGAGTTTAAAGGGTGGGAACGGTACTGCGCGCACTGTCTCTCACCTTAAAAATCCTATGCGCAGGCCCAAGGACAAGTCCACGTCCCCCCCATCCTCCCTTTTCCCTACTATCCACAAGCCCTGTAGCGATGGGAAAGGGGCGAATGCGGCAGGTGAAAGATGTCACTGGAAGCCGCAGTTCCAATCCTGCATGCAGGCGATTCAGGAGTATGGGTCGTCTGATTGTTGACCTGAGGATGACAACATCACCCGGCAGCACCCTGAATGACCAAGCAGCCCTCTTTAGGGATAGCACTGCTTGCTCCACACGAAGAGGGGCCTAGAAAAGGTGGCCTAACGAAAGCTCATCCTCATACCACCCAGTTGGCTAGCCGCGGTCAACGGGCATCTTTCCAAGCGGTCGAGCAACAACAAAGTCAAAGTCAAGTGGCTCCACACCTGCCTCCAAAGGTGTGACAGGTCTCAAACTGGCGTGCTGGAACATCAGAACCATGCTAGATACAGTATATAGCAACCGTCCTGAACGACGCTCTGCTTTAGTTGCACACGAACTCTCGCGACTAAATATCGACATCGCGGCTCTTAGTGAAGTCCGCTTCCCAGATGAAGGTAGTCTCAAAGAACACGGCGCCGGTTACACCTTATACTGGTCAGGCAAGCCCCAATCCGAACAACGCCTTTCAGGTGTAGGCTTCATGATTAAGAACACCATTGCCTCAAAGCTGGAGAACTTACCAACAGGTCATTTAGACCGTATCATCTCCATGCGTCTGCCACTGGAGAACAAGCAGCACATCACTCTCGTCAGTGTGTATTCCCCGACTCTTCAAGCAGACCCTGCAGACAAGAACAAATTCTACTGTGACCTGCGCAGCCTGATAAGAAACACCCTGCAGACGACAAGGTCATTATCCTTGGGGATTTCAATGCTAGAGTTGGCCGAGATTCAGAAGCCTGGAAGGGAGTTCTGGGGAAACATGGAGTTGGGAATTGCAATGACAACGGGCGTCTCCTGCTAGAGTTCTGCACTGAACTGCAGTTAACCATCACTAACACAATCTTCCAGCAGAAGGACAGTCTAAAAACAACCTGGATGCATCCTCGGTCCAAACATTGGCACCTCATAGACTACGTCTTAGTGCGCCAGAAAGACCAAAGTGATGTCTTGCACACCAGAGTGATGCCCAGTGCAGAATGCCACACAGACCACCGCCTCGTGCGATGCAACCTCAGCCTTCACATCAAGCCAAAGTCAAAACGAGGAGGTCCCCCCAGAAAGAAACTCCAGGTTGGCAGCCTCAAGTCCGCTGAAGTGAAAGCTGACCTACAGTCCAACCTCCAGTCAAAGCTGGAAGTCGAGGACTGCCCCTCTGACCCCTGTCCAGAAACGCTCTGGACCCGCCTAAAAACTGCCATCCTGCAGACCTCTGCAGAGGTCTTGGGCTTTTCCACCAAGAAGAACAAGGACTGGTTCGACGAAAATGACCAAGAAATACAAGATCTGCTGGCGAAGAAGAGAAGTGCCCACCAGGCTCACCTTGCACAACCATCTTGTCCAGCAAAGAAAGCTGCCTTTCGTCTTACATGCAGCAACCTCCAACACCAGCTTAGAGTTATCCAAAACGAGTGGTGGACTAACCTCGCCCAGAAAACTCAGCTCTGCACTGACATAGGTGACTACAGAGGCTTCTACGAAGCTTTGAAGGCAGTCTATGGACCCTCTCACCAAGTGTTGAGTCCTTTGCGCAGCACTGACGGCCAGGCACTCCTCACAGACAAGATGTCCAAATTGAACCGCTGGGCTGAACACTTTCAAACCCTCTTCAGCGCTGATCGCACTGTTGATGACGCAGTGATCCAACAGATCCCACAGCAACCAGTGAAAGAAGAACTGGACGAAGCCCCAACCCTGGAAGAGGTAACTAAAGCCATAGAACAACTGAAGAGTGGGAAGGCTGCAGGCGTCGACGGTATTCCACCAGAATTATAGAAAAACGGGGGGCAAACATTGCACTGCAAGCTCCATGAATTTTTTGTTTGCTGCTGGGAGCAGGAAAAGTTACCACAAAACCTTTGTGATGCAATCATAATCACCCTTTACAAAAACAAAGGGGAAAAATCAGATTGCTCCAACTACAGGGGGATAACTCTTCTCTCCATCGCTGGCAAAATCCTTGCAAGAGTTCTCCTCAACAGACTAGTACCTGCTGTTGCAGAACACCACCTCCCTGAGAGCCAGTGCGGCTTCAGAGCTAACAGGGGTACTACTGACATAGTCTTCGTGCTCAGACAACTTCAAGAAAAGTGCCGCGAACAGAACAAGGGACTGTACATCACCTTCATTGATTTAACCAAGGCATTTGACACTGTGAGCAGGAAGGGCCTGTGGCAGATCATGGAGCGTCTTGGCTGTCCCCCAAAGTTTCTCAACATGGTGATCCAGCTACATGAAGACCAGCGTGGCCAGGTCAGAAACAGCAACGACGTCTCAGAGCCTTTCCCAATCACAAACAGGGTGAAGCAGGGCTGCGTTCTTGCACCAACCCTCTTCACCATCTTCTTCAGCATGATGCTTCAGCAGGCCACAGAAGATCTTGATGACGAAGACGGAGTTTTCATACGCTACCGCACAGATGGCAGCCTATTCAACCTGCGGCGTCTTCAGGCCCACACCAAAACCCTGGAGCAACAAATTCGAGAGCTACTTTTTGCTGATGATGCTGCCCTTGTAGCCCACACAGAAACCGCCCTGCAGCATGTAACATCCTGTTTTGCAGAGGCAGCCCAGCTCTTCGGACTCGAAGTCAGCCTGAAGAAGACAGAGGTTCTCTACCAGCCCGCACCTCAGGCAGCGTACCACCCACCTCACATTACAATTGGTGAGACAGAACTGAAGACAGTCCAGCAGTTAACCTACCTGGGATACACAATCTCCTCTGACGCAAAGATTGATAAAGATGTAGACAACAGACTGGCAAAGGCAAACAGTGCTTTTGGCAGACTCTACCACCATATCTGGAAAAACAAACACCTGAAGAAAGACACCAAGATCAGTGTCTACAGAGCCGTGGTACTGACCACCCTCCTGTACGGCTCTGAGTCATGGGTCACATACAGACACCACCTGCGAATTCTGGAATGCTTCCACCAACGCTGTCTCCACTCCATCCTCGACATCCACTGGAGTGACTTCACCACGAATGCTGAGGTGCTGGAGCAAGCAGGGATCACCAGCATTGAGGCCATGTTGCTGAAAACGCAGCTACGCTGGGCAGGGCATGTCTCTAGAATGGAGGACCATCGCCTACCGAAGATGGTTCTCTACGGTGAACTTTCCACCGGACACCGCTACAGAGGCGCACAAGAAGAGATTTAAAGACTCTCTGAAGAAATCTGTCAGCCTGCCTCATAGACCATAACCAGTGGTCAGTCCTTGCTGCTGACCGGCAGGCCTGGCGACACACTGTGCATCAGTCGGTCTCCTCCTTTGAGGACAATCGCAGAGCGGCCCTTGAGGAGAGGCGAATGAGGAGGAAGAACCGTGTCCCCTCTACATCAACCCCAGAATCGACTTTCCCCTGCAGCCGCTGCGGCCGGGTTTGTTTGTCACGCATTGGACTGAACAGCCACCAGCGAGCCTGCACCAGACGTGGACAGTGCCCTTAATCTCCGTTCGCGAAGCCAAGCCATGATGATGATGACATACCATATGCTACACAACTTACACAAGTTAAAATGAGGGGGGGGGAGTCCCAGTAAAAGTCTTCCCCTTTAACCGGAATCAAATGAAAACAATTATTCCAAAGACTTTGTAAAGCAAACAAATCCAAGGGCTTGCATTCAAATCATTTACATGCATGCAACCATCCACAAAATATCAGAATTAACATTATATCAAGGTATGCTCACACAAACCACACAGACATACATACATACACACACACGCGCGCGCGCACACACACACACATGCGCGCGCACGCACGCATACACGCACGCACATACACACACTCACACACACGCACGCACGCACGCACGCACGCACGCACGCACGCACACCGTTAAAGTAGTAGTAATAGTAGTAGTAGTAGTAATAGTACGGTAGTAGTAGTAGTCCTCTGTCAGTCGGTGTTGACTATGCAATTCGCGCCAGAAGAAGGTAATTTGTTCAGCGACGGCGCCGGCTGTGGCTGGTCAGTCCAGTGCGGGAGTGGCAGTCTCTGTTGCATCTGATGCAGATGTAGTCTGTTGAGGTGGCTGGAGTGCATGCCTTCCGCTTGGCTCTGTTCGTTTGCTGCGGCGGTGTGGATCTTTTCTTCACCACACTTCAGCTGTTTGTGGAGAACACTGCGCCATTTGCTGCGGTCAGCTGCTACCTCCTCCCAGTTCTCTGTGTTGATGTCCAGGGCTTTCATGTCATGCTTGCAGACGTCTTTGTAGCGCAGTTGGGGGCGGCCAATGCTTCTCTTGCCAGAGGCAAGTTCACCATAGAGGAGATCTTTAGGAATGCATCCATCCTCCATCCTTTGCACGTGACTGAGTCTGCATTGTCTGAGGAGTGTGTACATGGTGGGAAGACCTGCAACTCGAGGACCTGAGCGTTGGTAACTTTGACACTCCAGTGGATGCCGAGGATGCCACGGAGAGAGCGCAGGTGGAAGCTGTTCAGTTTGCACTCCTGTTTGGGGTATGTTGTCCATGTTTCACTGCCGTAAAGGAGAGTGCTGACAATGCAGGCATTGTACACTGCCATCTTGGTTGAAATTGTCATCTTTTGGTTCTCCCAAGCGCAGGTAGTTAGGCGCCCTAAGGTCGTAGCAGCCTTGCTGATGCGCTTGTTGATCTTAGTATCAAGGGACAGGTTGTCACTGATTGTGGATCCCAGGTATGTGAACTGGTGTATGACTTCGAGCTGGTAGTTATTGATGCAGATGGCTGGTGCAGTAACCACGTCCTGGCTCAGCACATTGGTCTTTTTCAGGCTGTCAGTCCGAAGTCTTTGCAGGCCTGGGAAAACCTGTCCATGAGGCATTGGAGTTCTTGCTTAGTGTGCTAAGTGGCAGCAGCAGCAGCAGCAAAAAGCATATTCCTAATTGTTTTCTCTGTCCCTTTTGTTTTTGCTTTCAGCTGAGCCAGGTTGAATAGTCGACCGCTGGATTTGGTGCGTAGGTATACTCCTTCTGTTGCAGTTCCAAAAACGTGCTTTAGGAGCAGGGCAAAGAGGATGCCAAAGAGGGTGGGAGCAAGGACACAGCCTTGCTTGACTCCACTTTCGATGTCAAATGGGTTGGATGTCCGGACATGCTGCCCTCATACTGGATTGCTGCCTTTATGTCATCATGAAAGGATCTGATGAGACTATGGAGTTTTGGGGGGCAACCAATTTTTGGAAGGATGTTGAATAGCCCTTCCTTGCTAAGTCAAAGGCCTTGATCAGGTCTATGAAGGCTATGTAGAGGGGTTTGTGTTGTTATCTGCATTTCTTCTGAAGTTGGCGTAGGGAGAATATCATGTCCACCATGGAGCGTTCAGCTAGGAAGCTGCATTGTGACTTGGGGTAAACACGCTCAGCAAGTTTCTGGAGGCACACAAGCTTGACAAGAGCGAATAGTTTTCCTACGATGCTCAGGAGAGATATGCCCTCTGTAGTTGTTACAATTCCTCGGGACACATTTATTCTTGTAGAGGATGACAATCTTGGCATCTCTCATGTCTTGCGGCACGGCTCTCTCCCTCTAACACTGGCATAGGACGTCGTGAAGGGGCTGTAGTCAGGTGTCTTTACAGCTTTTAATGACGCTTGGTGGAATGCCATGGTACCAGGTGCTTTGCCGCAAGCTAAGCTGTCAATTGCTTTGAGGAGTTCAGCAAGGGTTGGTTCAGCATCTAGTCCTCCATGATGGGCAGAGGCTGAATGGCATTGAGGGCTGAGTCAGAGACTGTGTTCTCTCTAGAGTAGAGCTCAAAGTAATGTTCCACCCACCTGTCCATCTGTCTGCTCTTCTCAGTGATCATCTCCCCAATTGCAGTCTTGAGTGGGGCGGTTTTGCTCTGTGTTGGCCCTAGAGCTGTCTTGATGCCTTGTACATTCCTCTGATGTTGCCTGAGGCAGCTGCAGACTGGATGGAGGCGATGAGCTGTTGCCAGTATTTGTTGGCACGTCTTGCAGTCTGTTGCACTTTGTTTCTGGCTGCTCTGAGTGATTGCAGGGATTTCTCACTAGGGGAGCGCTTGTATTTGGCAAGGGCAGCACGCTTCGCGTCAATGACGGGGGACAGCTCGCTAGACTTGGCATCAAACCAGTCATTGTTCTCGGAGGTCTTTTTCCCAAAGGTTGCAAAGGCCGTTTTCTGAATGGCTTCCCGGAGGTGGTTCCATTTCTCAGAGGCTGAGCAGTGCTGGTGTTCGTCAGACAGAGCTTCTTGGAGAGACTTGGCAAATTCTTCGACTTTCTTTAGAAGATGCATGGTGGTGGTATTGATGCGAAATTTGCCTTTCTGTTTGGAGCTTTAGAGTTTCTTTGGATGAAGCCTGATCTTGCAGCAGACAAGAGAGTGGTCAGTGTCGCAGGCTGCACTGTGGTATGTGCGGGTGATGAGCACAGACTTGATGTTGGTATGTCGGATCAGGATCATGTCCAGCTGATGCCAGTACTTTGAGCGGGGATGGCACCATGACACCTTGTGTTGTGGCTTAGTCTGGAAGTAGGAGTTGGTCATGCAGAGGCTGTTGTAGGAGCAGAACTCCAGCAGGCGCTGCCCATTTTGGGTAACCTTTCCAACTCCAAAGTGTCCAAGACAGGAAGGCCATGTGTCATGATCGGCACCCACTCGAGCATTAAAGTCTCCCAGGATGATGACATGTTCCTTGGGGGTATTTTCTTGGTGACTTTGCTGATGTTGGCATAAAACTCGTCCTTTGCTTCTGTGGATGTAAGGGTGGGAGCGTAGGCGCTGACAAGAGTGACGAAGCCCTCGGGGGTATGGAGACGGACTGTCATCAGGCGTTCGGATCCCTTGTCTCCTGGTTCAACCATCTTCAGTAGGGTGTTCCTGACAGCAAATCCCACTCCATGCTCTCTTCGGTCCTCCGCGCTCTTCCAGTGCCAGAAGAAAGTAAAGTCTTTCTCCTTGAGGGTTTCTGTGTCTGCGAGGCGGGT
>CM060333.1:42065579-42085579 GCA_030674155.1 Stramonita haemastoma | reverse complement strand
AGCGCCATAAAGCCATTTCTCATTCAATGCTAAATGACCACCATTTCTAAACACAACTATATTCGATTTTGCCAAATTAACTTTTAAACCTAGTTTTTGTGCTGTCTCATGAAGAACATTTAGCTGCATTTGTAAACCACACACAGAATCTGACAAAAGAATAACATCATCAGCAAACATTAATACAAATATTTCAATAAAGTCAGGAAATAACTGGCTGCCATGTCTCCCACGTTGGGCAAGTTCTCTTGCTACTTCATCAATAAGCAGTAAAAATAATACAGGGCTACATATTTCTCCTTGTTTGACCCCCAATGGACATGTAAAAGACTCTGTTAGCTCCCCCCCTAACTCTGACTTTAGCTTTCACAACATTATGCATACTAACTATTGCTTTGTACATTCTACTATTTCCCTTAAGTCCTTTCTTTTCCAAAACATTCCACAGTTTAGTCCTATCTACAGAATCAAATGCTTTCCTAAAATCAATAAAGGCTGCATATAACTTCTTATGATAAACTAGTTGTTTTTGTACTGTTGAAAAAATTGTAAATATATGATCTATTGTACTGTACTTGTTACAGAAGCCTGCTTGATACTCTCCTATCAACTTGTTTGCTACAATCCACTCATTCAGACGACTGTTAAGTATATGGCTGTATAACTTACTTGAAATATTTAAAAGAGATATTCCCCGGTAGTTATCTGGGTTGTTTGTATCACCCTTTTTATGAAGTGGCTGTATTACAGATTCTGTCCAAGACAAAGGATAAGTTCCTGTAGAAAATAGTTTATTGAACAATTTTGTAAGATACGGCACAAGAGATGAAGCACAGTTTTTAAAGAACTCCCCTATGACACCATCAGGTCCTGCAGATTTCCCATTCTTCAATGCTCTTATAGCTGCATAAACTTCACCTTCAGCAATGTCCTGCTCTAATTTTTCAGTGTTAGAAGTTACATTTCCATTTATTTCATCTTTTTCAATATTCCTTGTCTCTGCCTGTTCTTGATCATTAAACAAGTCATAAAAATGTTCAAACCATTGTTCTTTGCTTATAGTGTTAGGTGTTGACTGCTTTGCACTAAAGTACTTCTTAATTTTTGCCCAAAACTCTGTAGGGTTGTTACTATTTTCTTGTAATGAGCTAAGCAGATCACTGTGATGCTTTGCCTTTTTCTGTCTTAATAGTTCCTTATACTGTCTACGATTTTCCTGGTACAATATGTTGTCATCTGGGTTGTTAGTATTATTGAATTTTCTTAGTTTTTGTCGAACTATTTTTCTACTCTCTCTACATTCTTTGTCAAACCATTTGTTAAATTTTGTCTGTCCTATGTATAATACTGACTTCATACTGGAGCCTGCTTTAAGAAGACCTTCATTAAATTTGGTAACTGACTCATTAATATTCATATCCATCAAGCATTCTGCTTCATCGAAAATCTGCTTTACTTCAACTGAACTAATTTTTTCTAAGAACTCATCTGCTTTTTCTTGTTTCCATGTAAATTTATCTAATTTGAAAGTATCAAGGTTTGCTTCAGATTTGTTTTGTTCACCACAATTAAAAAAGAGTTCAACAGGCATATGTTTTGATTCAACTCTGTGGCCAACATTCATTTTCAGAGGAAGCTGTAATAATGACTTTGACACAATAAAGTAATCAACGTTACATCCAGTAGGAGAAATGTATGTGAAACCAGCAGATTCTACATCACCAAATAAACCATTCATAATACATAAATCAAACTCATCACAAACATTCAAAAGATATTTTCCAAAATCATTCAACGTATGGTCTCTAGATGCCCGAATGGTCTGTTCACCTGCATACTCACAATGGCAAAAACTATCAATAATATCATCCAAAACATCACACTCACCAGAATTTTCATTGCCAGTTCAAGCATTGAAATCACCAAATAAAATAAACAGAACATCACCCAATCTCTCAATCACATCAAGCATACAATGTTCTAACATAGCAACACCATTATATATATTTGTTTCTTTATAATAATCAGATGAGCTAGGAGGCACATAGGAACCTACTAAGACTACAGGCATTTCAGTGTCAAAAAGTTCTTTGGAAAGTCGCAAAACAATCATATTATCATATTCTAAACTTATACTTTCCACATGAGAAGCAAATTCTTTTTTAACCAACATAATTAGACCACCAGAAAGTTGTGCAGTGGTAACACCTGATAAACTTACTGCAGGCGATAGAAACATATCATGATTTGTAAATAATTGTTGTACATGTGGAAATTTTGCAACACAAGTTTCAACTAAAAGAAAAAAATCAAAGCTTGCTAAATATGTCTGCACATCTGGATCATATAGGCTTGCTACTCCTTCAATATTATATGAAACAAAACGCAAATGGCTTTTGTGTGTACTAGAGTCACTGTCCGGTGTGATATGGACCAGGCCTTTATCCTATTTGTTGTTACTTTGTTTACTGATGTTTTTGTTGCTCTTGTTTGACATGCTTTCAGATAAGGTTAACTGTCTTCTTTCACCAGCTGTTGTTGCCACAGACTTGCTTCTTAAGCGTCTCTCTGTATCAGATAAGCGTTTGTTTATGAGAGTACTATCAGAGCTGCCTGGGACTTGTTGAACTGTGCTGCCTTTCTTAGAGCGAGTGGCAACATTCACCTTTGGCTTCCTGCTGCCACTGGACGGCCCCGGTTGGCTTGAAACAGTGTCCCTAGGCATAGCATGGGCAGTGGATTGAGAATCAGTGGTCTCAAGATCAGCACCCATCACACCAACAGCACCCTCCTCATTCTGCCCATCCGGTTGAAGTCCTGGTGAAGTGAGCAGATGGCTGACATCAGCCTGGACACTGTCACCATCAGCCGTGTCCCCACAGGACGATGTGAAGCTGACCCCAGGGAGGAGAGTAGAGCTGTCTGGTTCCCCCTCAGTACCATCAGGCTGTCTGGGCACAGCTCCATGGCGTGATTCACTGGATGCAGAGCTGGCCCCTGGAAGCTGAGTAGAGCTGGCCCCTGGAAGCTGAGTAGAGCTGGCCCCTGGAAGCTGGGTAGAGCTGCCCCCTGGAAGCTGAGTAGAGCTGGCCCCTGGAAGCTGAGTAGAGCTGCCTGCTTCCCCCTCGGTATCCCCGTACTGCGTGGACAAGGCCCCCCGGTGAGGTGGGTCACTGGACACAGCAAGGCTGACCCTTGGAGGCGGAGTGAAGCTGTCGGGTTCCCCTTGAGGAGCACCATGTTGTGTGGGCACAGTCCCTTGTGGTATGTGCAGTGTCTCTGGTGAGAGAACAGGAGGTGCACTGGTGCCAGAATTGTCTCCAGAATCACTGTCCCTGGTTGCTGCAGTCATTCCCTCCTCTGCTGAGGGCACTGTTGTGACCACCCTGACAGCCATGTCCTGTGAAGACTGTGTGTTGTTCAGCTGATGGTCAGGTGCTGGAGTAGACTGTCCTGGTGTTGACCCACAGGGATGACTGGAGTTCTTTTCTGGTGTTCCTTTCTCCTTGTTGTTCTTGGCAGCATCAGGTACAGAAGCCGGGTTCTCCAGATTGCATGGCTGGTTGGAATGATGGAAACCATCACGGAGGTCCTAGTGGCCAGTATAGTACTGCCAGTTGTATGGGCTGTACCTGTAGTCCCATTCACCACTGTCACCCCAGTAGCTTTCATAGAAGCCAGGTGTCACATGCCAAGTAGAAGAACCCTGATGGTGTTGATGACTGATATTCACCGTGCGGTCACAGGGGTACGATGGTAATCCCTGGTGGGCTGGTCTTCCTGAGTGGTTCTTTCCTGCCAATGATCGGTATTGTCCTTTCCTCTCCTGTTGCCCGAGACATCACGTCGAACAACCTCAGCAATAGTTCCACGGCTCAAGGGCCGATAGTGAAGGGGTCCTGCCACCACAAGCTGGTTGCCCTTGTAGTAGGTACGGATGCCTCTTTCTCTGTGTTCTCTCACAGTGTTCTGTTGCCTTGTGGTCAGATCTCCTGCAACCTGAATCCCCTTGTTCAGCAGCCTTTCTCGCCCCTTTGTCAAGATGTCCATTTTGTCCCTCCACCTGCAGAACTGCACAAGGACTGGGCGTGGCCGTCTTAGAGAGAGAGAGAGAAGAGAGAGAGAGAGAGAGAGAGAGAGAGAGAGAGAGAGAGAGAGAGAGACTGCAGAGTATAGAATTCTCCGCGTTTCCGCGGATTTCCGACTTTTTTAATCTGATTTCCGCAGAAAAAAAAACAAAAAACTTTCCGCGGAAAAAAATCTGGGAAAAAAAACAACGAAATCAAATGAAATTCTCAAATGGTGCAGTGTCATCAAAGGGTTCAGTTCTCACTCACTAGACTCGGTAGCTAAAGCCGATCAAGGGCTAGGCCTATATACTAGGGCCTAAGCCTATGTGCAAAATTTCAAAATGGCAAGCATATGCGGGAGAACGATCGTGGATCGGACTCATGCTTATGATGACAGAGGATGCAAAAATGCACGGAAATGGGAGTGGGTGGATGGTGAAGTCAAGGTTGGGGATCGAAATGTGTGGATTGGGAGCACATTGGCAAACTGGATGCTGCAGGCAAAGCGTTTTGCGAAGCTTGGCAGTGCGACATTCTCTATGCTAGCCAGGGCCGCAGAGCACTTGGAAGACCATTAATTTTGCAAAAGGCAAAACACAAGAAGAAGATGATCTACTCCATCCGCGAGAATACAACTCTCGCAGACTGACACAGATAAAAATACTGCTTTGGACAACACTGGGATATCCAAGCAGGGAAGAAAACATTATGCATTTTCTTCAGAAAAAGAGAAACAGAACAAGTGTACATAAACAGGCAGACATAGGATAATCAGGCATGGTACATCTCCGCAAATTCGCGGAAATCCGTGGAAAAGAAAAAAAAAGCAAAAAAAAAAAAAAAGAAAAGAAAAATAAGGAAACCCACAGAGAACCCGTCAAGGGATAGGATGCTTCCATGCCCAGTACTTCCCTTCTCTTCTTTACATCACCAGTCTACTAGGCCTAGGTATCTGTTGACAGAAGAGTGTCAGTTGCAGCTGTAAACCTAAGGCAGAGGGATGGTAGGAAGAGAGAGGGGGGGGGGGGGGGGGGGGGGCTTTCACTGGCTGCCTTCAGTGTGTATGGGGTCAGAGAGCAATGTTTACAGTATCATAACAATCATGGCTGGCGACCAGCCTGCCCTTTATCTATCTGGCGGTGTCTGTCTGTCTGTCTGTCTGTCTGTCTGTCTGTCTGTCTGTCTCTCTCTCTCTCTCTCTCTCTCTCTCTCTCTCTCTCTCTCTCTCTCTCTCTCTCTCTCTGCTTTTTAAAATTTCGAGTTCGAGTTCTCTCTCTCTCTCTCTCTCTCTCTCTCTCCTCTCTCTCTCTCTCTCTCTCTCTCTCTCTCTCTCTCTCTCTCTCTCTCTCCAACAACTCACCTCAACAGTCATTTCATAAACGTCTCTACTAACGTTGTTAACAATGATGATTCAAAATCCAATAACCTCAACACGTTAAGACAATACTGCCAAGACAAGCATATTCCGTCAAAACTTCACATACCATTCATTTCAGTTTTTGAGGTCCATAATTACCTAATTCACCTCAAACAATCAAGGACACAAGGTCTCGATGGAATAGACAGCAGAATTCTGAAACTGTCAGCTCCAGTTATCACAGACACCCTAACATATAATTTATATGTAACCAATGTCTTGAAAAGAACTATTTCCCCAATGCCTTCAAAACTGCTAAAGTCATCCCCATCCACAAATCTGGTGACACTTCAGATCCCTCAAATTATAGGCCAATCTCTATTATATCCCTCCTTTCAAAACCCCTGGAAAAACATATAAATAAACACTTAGTCCATCATATAGACACTAACGACCTTCTTCACCCTAATCAATCAGGATTCAGACAAAATCACTCATGTCATACTGCACTGACAATTGGCTCATAGACAATTGGCTATCAAACATTAATGAAAACAAATTTTGTGGAGTATTATTTGTAGATTTCAAAAAAGCATTTGATACAATTGACCACACACTTCTCATCAGAAAGCTAGACCTGTACAATCTATCATCAAATAGTCTGATCTAGAACTACTTGCTTCTTATCTTAAAAACAGACAACAGTGTGTCTCAACAACTACATCCACATCCAATCTAAAACCCATTCATTATGGAGTACCACAAGGATCTATACTAGGACCTATTCTCTTTTCCTTATACATAAATGACCTTCCTCTACTTATCAAATCTAAATGTGAACTATTTGCTGATGATACAACCATACATACAAGCCATAACGACATTGACTCTCTTGCAACCATATTACAACAAAGCTGCAATGATCTTGTCAAATGGACAGAACTGAACCATATGTCTATTCACCCCCAAAAAACAAAATGCATGCTTATCACCACCAGACAAAAGCGACAAAATTTACCTCATAAACAGTTTCCAATCCATATAAGAAAGGATGCAATTGAACAAACCTCTCATCACAAAGTTCTAGGAGTAACAATCGATGAAAATCTCAGCTGGTTCTACCACATAACTCATCTATGCAAATATTTGTCCCAAAGAGTATACCAGTTGACTAAAATTAAACATTTCCTTGACCACAATTCAAGGAAATTATTCTTCCAAACTTACATACAATCCTCAATAGACTATGCCTCAACCCTCTGGGATTCTGCCAGTGCAAACACTATGAAACCGTTACTAAGTCTGTATAAACGTGCTCTCAAACTTATCCTCCTGAAGAAAACAACCTTACTTGAGGTGGATTATACTCAGTTAAATATTCTCCCCCTACAACAAAGACTAAAATATAACAAAGACATTTTTATGTTTAAGATAATGGCAGGAGCTGTCCCCACATCCTTAAGAGATAAGTTCGCAATGAATCATTCCAGATATACTGAAAAGCCAAGTGTCCCAATCCCAAGAATCACTCACTCACTCACTCAGTCCCATGTCCCAAAGGACGTAGGGGGGACATGAGAGAAGACGCAACGGAGATCTTTTTCCATGCTTCACGATCCTGTGTGGCTAGTAGGAGGCGTTGCAGGGGTTGGGCAGTCCAGTCTTTGATGTTGTCAACCCATGATTTCTTTTGGCGGCCTCTTCTTCTCTTGCCCTCGACTGTTCCTTGCAAGATGGTTTTTGCTAGGGTGTTGTGTCTTGTGGTGTGACCAAACCACATCAGCTTTCTCCTCTTTATGGTGGAGAGCAAAGGCTCTTGGGGGCCCACACGCTTTTTGATTTCTTCTTTCACATAGTTATTGGTCTTGTGTTCTTTGTATGATATTTTGAGGAGTCTTCTGTGGCACTTGTTCTCAAATGCTTGGATTCTTCTCTCTAACTCTGCTGTCAGAGTCCATGATTCACAGCCATATAGGAGGATAGATATCACGAGGGATTTGTAGAGGTGGTATTTGGTGCAGAAGCTAATGTTGTTGCTTCTGATGATCCTCTGGAGTCTGACTAGAGCAGATGTTGCTGTTGCAATGCGAGCTTTCACCTCATTGTTTGATGTGCCATCTTTTGTTAGGATGGAGCCTAAGTATTTGAATTGGCTCACCTCTTCCAATATTTCTCCATTCATCTTTATTTCCGTGCTGTCATTACTCGCGCTGTTGACCATGATCTTCGATTTCTCTGTACTGATCTCCATGCCGTATGCGCTCGCTCGATCTGTTAGACTGTCTGTGAGGATTTGCAGTTCTTGTTTGCTGCTGCCCATGAGGTCAATGTCATCTGCAAATCTGAGGTTGCAAAGGGGTCTTCCACCAATGGAGATGGAAGTGTGGTGGTTTTTCAGTGTCTCTGTCATGATGTTTTCGAGGAAGAGGTTGAAGAGTACAGGTGAGAGAAGGCAGCCCTGGCGGACTCCAACCGTGGTCTTGAAGAACTCGCCCACATGATTGTTCATGAAAACTGCACTTCTTGCATTCTCGTACAGAGCCTTGATGACTTCAATTAGGCAGTTGTCAATGTTGAAGTGCCTGAGTACTTGCCAGAGGCCGTCATGCCATACCCTGTCAAAGGCCTTTTTGAAGTCTATAAAATTGTGGTACAAGTCTTTTTGGTGTTGGAGATGCTTCTCTATCAGAATTCTCAGGTTGAAAATTTGTTCCATTGTGCTGCGTTTTGGTCTAAAGCCCGCTTGTTCTTCTGCCAGGAGTTTTTCCGCTTGGTTTTTCAGTCTGTTGAGGACTACCTGCAGCATGATCTTGCTAGGATGACTTATGAGACTGATGGTTCTGTAGTTCTGGCATTGTTTGAGGTTCCTTTCTTTGGCAGGGGTATTACAAGAGACTGTGTCCATTCTTTTGGCCATTCTTTGGTGTCGTGGATCTTCTGACAAAGTTCTGTGAATCGCTTTGCTGTTTCATTCCCTCCATTTTTTATGAGTTCAGCTGGGATGTTATCGATTCCAGGGGACTTCCCCTTCTTCAATTGTTTAATAGCTGTGTCTACTTCACACCTTAGTATTGGTGGGTCTTTATCTTGGTGTTCAGGGGGTTTGTTGGAAACTATGTTGGTATCTGGGCGTAGTGGGTAGTTATACAATCCCTCACAGTATTCTGTCCAGCGTTGGAGGATGGCATTGTTTTCCGTTAAAAGATTTCCTTCTTTGTCTTCAATAACAGAGGCTTTAGGCTGTGTGGTTTTAGTTAGTGCTTTCAGAGTGTTGTAAGCTGTTTTGCTGTTTCCCTTGGCCATTCCATCTTCGATGTTGTTGCATTGTTCTTCTATCCACGCTTCTTTGGCTTCTCTCATCTTTTTCCTCACTTCTCTGTGGCTATCCATGTACTTGTTGTTGGCTTCTTGACTTGTGAACTTTTGCTTCTTAAGTTCTCTTCTTTTGTCGCAGAGGTCAAGAACCTCATTTGTCACCCAGAGTTGTTTCTTTGTTCTGCTTCTGCCTAATGTTTCTTCTGCTGCTGTCGTTAGCACTTCTTTGATGATGTTGGCTAATGTGTTCACATCATTGTCAATGGCTGTGAGTGCGGCGAACTTTCCTCCAATGTTGGCTTGGAAGATCTCAACCACTGTTGGGTCTTTGAGTTTTTCCAGGTCGAATCTTATGCGTGGGCTTTTTGGCTGTTGTTTTGCTTTCAGTTTCAGCCTGATGGTGGTAAGTACAAGGTCGTGGTCACTGCCAATGTCAGCTCCTGGGAATGTTCTTGTATTTGCCTTGTTTATGCTGGATTTGAATCTTTGGGGTGACAGAATGTAATCAATTTGATTATGAATCAGACCATTTGGTGAGTGCCAGGTTGATGTTCTAGATGGCTTGTGAGGGTGGAGTGTGTTAGCCAGAGTTAGTTTGTGCTTCTTTGCGAATTCCAGCAGCCGCTGTCCTCTGTCATTTGTTTCTCCCAGTCCAAAGCGTCCTGTGGTTCCTGCCCAGGTGTCATAGGCATCAGGTCCCACCTTAGCATTCCAATCGCCTTCCACAATAAGGATGTCTTTTTGGGGCGTTTTGGAGATGACGTTTTCAAGTTCTTCATAGAATTCTTCTATCTGGTCATCATCGTAGTCAGATGTTGGAGCATACACTTGGATGATGGTGAGATTCTGGGGTTTTGCAGAGACTCTGATTGAGATGAGTCTGCTGGATATTGGTGTGCAGTTGATGATGCTTGACACAATCTCTTTCCTGACAATGAAGCCTACTCCGTGTTGGTGTAGTTTCTCATCTCCACTGTACCATATCTTGTGGCCGTCTTGCGTGGTTGTTTCTCCGAAGCCAATCCATCTGACTTCCGCAAGCCCTAGGATGTCCCATTTATACCTCTGTAATTCATGTGTGAGTTCCTGTACTCTTCCTGTTTGGTACAGAGTCCTAACATTCCATGTACCAATGGTTACCCCTTTAGCTGGAAGCTTTAGGGTTAGTTCTGCTCCAGTGGCACACTTGTCACTCCCACCCTGGAGGCTTGCAGTGGGTAGCGCGGTCGTTGTTGATCCGGGCCTCGACCGATCCGGCATGTGTTTCTGTTTTGCTTTTCTCATCATGTCCTTGCAGTGGGCTTGAGGAAGCTTGGTGGCGCCCATCTCCTCTCCAAGACTCCTACTGGTGATTAAGAATGCACCAGCCCCTCACAACGTTTCGCCCGCCAGTAGAAGCGGTTACCGGGGTGTGGGTGGGTTAAGGACCCGGACCCAGAAGTGAGAGTTGAGTGCCAAGTGAGGACCAGTGCTCCCGTCCATCCCGAGGGATGCTACTGCCAGGTTTACAAAGGTACCACCTCTCCTTAAGCACCCCATACACGCCCAATCCCAAGAATAGACTTGTTTAAATCTAGTTTACTATACTCAGGCCCTGTGTTGTGGAACTCCCTTCCCGATTCAATTAAAGAGCACCAATCATTGACAACCTTCAAAAATCACCTTCTAATCCACTTGATGCACCAACAATAATAAACCAATTATATCCGCTTCTCCTTCTCCCCCTTCTCCTTCTCCCTCCCTCTGTGTGTGTGTGTGTGTGTGTGTGTGTGTGTGTGTGTGTGTGTGTGTGTGTGTGTGTGTGTGTGTTTGCGTGTGTGTGTGTGTGTGTGTGTGTGTGTGTGTGTGTGTGTGTGTGTGTGTTTGCGTGTGTGTGTGTGTTTGCGTGTTTGCGTGTTTGCGTGTGTGTGTGTGTGTGTGTGTGTGTGTGTGTGTGTGTGTGTGTGTGTGTGTGTGTGTGTGTGTTTGGGTTTTTTGTTGTTGTTCTTCTCCCCTTTTATCAAAACTTATGTTTTATGAGACTATTTTGATGCTAGATGGTGGTGGATTGATGTTTTCAGTCATTAGCCTCATCATATTCTCATGTTTGCTCTTTAATTATGTTGTATGGGACTATTTTGATGATAGATGGTGGTGGATTGATGTTTTCAGTCATTCAACCTCATCATATTCTCATGTTTGCTCTTTAATCATTGCGCCTTTTGTTGTTGTTGTTGTTGTTGTTGCTTTGTTTTGTTTTCGTTTGTTTATTTGTTTTTTTGTTTGTTTTGTTTTTGTTTCATTATTCAAGTCAAATCAAAATAATCATTGATTCTTACTCCATATTTTGTTTCTGAATGAGTGCCTTTTTATAACATTACCTTAATATTGTATCTCTGTCGTATTCCTTACCTGTTGTTGTTGTTCTTTCTCCCCTTTTATCAAAATCTAATGTTTTATGGGACTTATTTTGATGGTAGAGGGTGGTGGATTGATGTTTTCAGTCATTTAACCTCATCATATTTTCATGTTTACTCTTAATTATTGCGCCTTTTCTTTGTTTTGTTTTGTTTTTGTTTGTTCTTTGTTTTTCTTGCTTTCTTTATTCAACTCAAAATCATCATTGATTCTTACTTCTCATTTTCGTTTCTGAATCAGTGACTTTATAACATTAGCTTAATATTGTATCTCTAAGTTAATTCTTGCCTGTTGTTTGATATTTGGTATGGTTCCTTACTTTTGGTATTTGGATCATTATAATTGTTGATTTTATCTATATTTTTATTGGCAGTATCTCCCCCCCCCCCCCCTCCAATAAGGATATTAGTTTTAAAAAAAATTTTTTCCCCTTTTATCCAAATGTATGATTTATATCACATGTAAAACTTTGACAGATGGTGGTGGATTGATGTTTTCAGTTGTTTATTTCATCTTGTTCTCTTGTTTGCTCTTTACCTATTAACACTTTTCTATTCTTTCATAATCAAAATCTTTTTATTGTGACTTCTGATTTTTGTCTTCTGATCGAGTGCATTTTTATTACCTTATCATATATAGTGTCCTTATTCTTGTGTGTTGTTTGGTACTGCGTAAAGTTTTATTGTTTAGTATCTTTTCAACTTGATGTATCCCTGAAAAGGGCGGGGACTGGATGTAAAAAAGCACACAAGTGCTTATCTATTATCCTGGAATGAAATACTTTGCCTTGCCTTGCCTTGCCTTGCCTTGCCTTGCCTTGCCTTGTCTCTCTCTCTCTCTCTCTCTCTCTCTCTCTCTCTCTCTCTCTCCTCTCTCTCTCCTCTCTCTCTCTCTCTCTCTCTCTAAGTTCATTTTATTTCAATTCTTACCACGCATAGAGACTGAAACGCTATTTTTACTTGTGACCCATGGACCACTGTGTTGTGTCTGTGCCGATGTCGCCAACCTCTTGTCAACCAAGTACCTCTCAAGCACCTTGAGAGGCAACGACGCTCTGCCCAAAGTGTGTGTGTGTGTGTCAGCAGGTAGGCCGTCATAGCCTTCGTGTTTTATGCTACATCTCCTTACCATGGAGACGGACAGTCATAGCGTGACCACTGGGCCTAGCTTGAGCGCGCCAGCCATGCGAGACGGCCAGCTGCGACCTACTGCGCCTACAAACGTGTGTGTGTGTGTGTGTGTGTGTGTGGAGGGAGCCAGCGGACCATGTGAAAGCCAGCTGCTAACCTATTTACCCACTTTGTCCACCTGCATGTAAGCATAGCCTAGGGCCCTACAATGTGTCTACACTCAGGTGTAGGCCTAGCAGGCTAGGCTAGGCTAACCTAAACCTGGGTGGGGCTCTGCAGCCAAGGTGAGATAGGAGACTATATTATTATTTTACAACATGAGTATCCAAGCTTACTGAATCCCAGGCAGCCTACGGCAACCAAAGTGTATTGTAATGGGGCCTACAACAAGGTCTAAAAAACACGACAACATTTTTGTATTCCAAGCAGGAGATAAAGTTGAAGAAATAACAAACACCTTAGATTCCATACAAAAAACATTTGTTACTGCTTTTCACTACCTACCCCATTGGCGATATGCCCTATATTTTAGATATATTGGTAAATTCGCCCCCAAGTGCCTCAATTCAACATGGATTGACTATGGTCCCAAACATCAATGCCTAAAAGAACTATGTAGGGTAGATTATACCACCCCTGTGCCAGCTAACCTCTACCAATCAACACTAGAGATTAGAAAAAGGACTGACAAGCTGTTGAAAATTCATATCTATTATACAACAGGGAAGATTCTAATACAGGGCAAAGGATGTCATCAATGGGTGGATGATGAATTTGAAAGACTGCGTGCCATCGTCCACACATTGTCTTGCAGTGATAGAAGTGCTGAACAGCTGTCCATCGCTGATGTTACCCATCCTGACCCCTGTGTAGCCGCCAGTATCCTGACCAGGGCACGGGGCTTCTCTGAGGATGATATGAACAACCGTGTGGCGGTGCCCAGTGAGAACTTGCTTACAGCACGCTACATGCGGGTTCAAGCTGGGGACTTGCTTGTGTGTCAAAGGGCAACACCCCAACCATGCTCCCCTCACGGTGCATCACCGGTTCTGCCAGGTTGCATGGAAGTGGTGTCTGTGCCTACAACCTCCCCTCCCCTTCTCCACCCCACTCAATGCTCCCCTTTTGTTGACTGCATGGAGCACACAAGGCCTATACCACCCCCTCCTCCCCCACCCTACTCCCACCAACATGATGAAAGGCAAGACTCAGTAGTGAATGAAAACAAAGACCCCTCCTCCACCACTATCCGCCCTCCCTCGCCTTCTCCCCCCTCCTCCCCCATTGTGTCACCCAGACCCTCTTCCCCCATTGTCTGTCCTACTTCTTTCACTCCCCCATCCATCCCCACTATCCGCCCTCCCTCTCCCTCTCCCCCCTCCTCCACCCCTGTGTCACCCAAGCCCAGTGTCTCTTCCCCTTTCTCCTCAAGTGCCTTGCTCAAACCTTGTACTCCTGACTGCCAAAAAATCCAACAAGACCCAACTATGGCAGCAGTGAAGGAGGCAGAAGACTCCAACCCCTCAGTCAGCCCCTCTCCTGCCACTCCAACATCCTGCAGCAGTGATGATGCAGCCACAGAGGAGCAGATGCCTGGCATACACTGTAGCACTGACAGCAATGACCACAGCACAAGTCAGGTGTGTTCCCAATGCGCTGGGACAAACTTTAGCTGTAGTCATGAAGAATGTGTACCTCTTGCTAGGTATGAGCTTGAAATGGAAGCTCTGAAAAGAGAAATTTCGTCACTCCGTGCATCCCTGCAGGAAAGCAGACAGTATTTTAAAAATGAAGTAGAGGACCTCACTACCCAAATAAACCACTTACGCTTGAACCAAAAACAAGCAGAACCCAAGCTGTCCCATATCAGAAGTACTAAAAAAGCTGGTTCAAAAAACATCCAGTCCCCACCTGCCCCCTCCCCCACTCCCAACCCCACTGATGTCAGAATCCCACTTACTGCCCCCAACCCCACTCCCAACCACACTAGCCCTTCTATCCCCAAAACAGCTCCTGTCCAAAATAAACCCTCCTCAGTCAGGGAAAATGCCACCACTACCAGAAGCAGAAACCATGTGCAGCTGCCACCTGCTCACCCACTAAAACATGTAGCTCTAAACAGAAAGGCCACAACCCTCTTACTAGGTGATACTACCATTCAAGGTATCAACATGTCCCGCTCTTGCCATCCAAGGAGCACTCCCCAAAAGGTGTGTATACAAGATCTCACCATTGCCCAACTGACAGACTGGCTCAGTCAACAAACACCAAATCCATCAGTGCAGCAAGCCACTATACATGTTGGATTCACTGACTGTATGTTCCTCTCTACATCAATAAAGGAAAGTATCAGCATTGACAAAAATTCAAAAAAATTCAATTCAAAATTCAAAATTTTATTCAAGAAAACCCCCCAAGGGGTACATGAAATTTGACAAAACCAATGTTTGCAGATATGGGCGTGTGAAAAATACTCACAACAAAAATCCTAACACAATGGATGGCATAAAAAAGAAAAAGAAAGAGTATTCACAATACATGCACTAGTATCATTTATGAAGAAATATCAAATTAGTGTTTTTTCATTATTTCTTTCAGAAACTGTGTAACTTTAATAAGCAAAGATTTCCTCCTAGAGCTAAACAGTTCATGGAACTTGATAACGTTTGGATTTTTATGATAATATTTTGGGATAAATTTGTTTCTTAACTGCACAAAAAATTTACATTTGAACAAGCAATGAAACTCATCTCCTAACTCGCTATCTTCACATTTATCACAGACTCTCTCTGCTCTGGGAATACTACTTATTCTGCCTGTTTGGATGGGAAGTCTATGATTTAACGTTCGAAAATGAATAAAAGTTAGTAATGAGGTACGAGGAAGAATGGATAAGTAATGTTCAAAGCAGAAACACTTTTTAAATAGTCTATAATTGAGGAAGATGTCGTCATTGTCCACATGAGAATACCATTGCTGTAAATACTGATCTTGCAAACTACGTGTAACTTTGGCTTTAAACCATTCTGATGATACTCGGAGATCAAACTGATTCTGCCATATACCACTTAATCCAATTTCGTTTAATGTACGTTCTACAGTAACTAAATAAGGTGATTTGTGGGAATTAGCCATATACATATCATGTAAAAGTCTGTATACAATATTTGAAAACTTGGACTCGCTTCCTGCATCCACTAGCTTAAACCAGTAACATAGCATCCTTACTTTTGCTGTTATTTCCACAGGAAACTGACCCAATTCTCCATAAATCATTTTACTTGGAGTAGATTTTCCAAGTTTAAGTATTATTTTAAAGAACTTAAGCTGTAATTTAGAAGCTAATTCACACATTGATGGTGTCCAAATTTCACACCCATAGAGCAAAACTGGGACGACCACTCTGTTAAATAGCTCTATCTGAATATCAATAGGAAGAAAGAGTCTTCTACATTTTTTTTAACAAAGAGAACATACTACGACGTGCCTGGTCATATAAATGTTTTTTGTGCCAGGTTAAATCTGTTATTATAATGACACATGGCAGACTTTGCTTTCTCAGTGCCTTTGCACCTTCCCAAAGGCTACAATCAGAGCCTCAGCCATAATACCTGCTAAAGGCAGACATGCCCTTAATGCTGTCGTCAGTCCTAGCAACAAAAATCTCCAGCTAGCATGTAGAAACATGGAAGGCAAGATACAGCTCATTGACCATTCTGCTGTCTTCAGAACATCAAGTGGAGCACCTCGTTTAGCTCTATATAAAGATGCATTTCACCCTTCCAAAAAAGGCACTGCACGATTAGCTCTTAATTTATTT
Source organism: Stramonita haemastoma (assembly GCA_030674155.1). Lineage (NCBI taxonomy): Eukaryota > Metazoa > Mollusca > Gastropoda > Neogastropoda > Muricidae > Stramonita > Stramonita haemastoma. The sequence goes on along the minus strand of CM060333.1, from coordinate 42,069,490 downwards.
CCTGAGCCCTTGAATAGAGAGAGTGTGGGGAGCATCAAACAGAGAATGGACATACCACCAAAAAGTCACTCAACCCACCTACCCCCTCATTCCCAGCCCTCCTCCTCCCTATCAACAAACCCACCAGAAAACATGTTTAACAGTGAACAGAGACTTCTTACAAATTCAAAAAAACAACCTTACATGCCCAAAAGATACTCTGCTACCACCCCTTCTCAGCCCTGCACCCACTCATCCCCTCCCTCCCACCAGACCAGTGATCAGAAATATGATGAAGATTTTCCTTCTCTACCATCTTCCAAAAGATCCAACCTAGCATCCAAAACCGCCCCTGCAAACTCATCAACCTCAGCCCCACCCTCCCTAAATGTTGATCAGTCCTCTTCCCTTCCCACCCCCGCCAAGGACCATCCCTCCTCTTTCCTCCCTTACCTGAGTAATCAGCTCCTAGCTGAATACTTTCTTTCACTCTCAAGAGACAGGAGCAGATCCTCATATTATCCTCCCCCCACCACTCCCATGACCCCCCCCCCCCCCCCCCCCTGATAGCAGAGAAAATCAAAAGGAGAGTCAGAGTCGCAACAAACCCTCCTACCCTCCATACCCTATGTTCTACCCCTCCCCCCCAAATTGGCCATTCTTTCTGCCTCCTCCCTTTCCCCCTGCCTATATGAAACCAAGTAACTAAATTTTGTTGTTGTTGTTGTTGTTGTTGTTGTTGTTGTTGTTGTTGTTGTTGTAATAATGCTTACAATGTTGTGTGTGTGTGTGTGTGTGTGTTGAGTATAAGTATACTACATATACTGTTGCCGTTGGCCAATCAGCTGCCAAAGTTTAAAAAAAAAAAAAAAAACTACTATAGACTGTATTCCTTAACAAAGAAAATCAGAACTGTATTCTTTGAAGTGAAAAGTCCAGGACAAATATTCTTCAAATGAAAAAATCTGGACTGTATTCTTGGGGAATAAAAAACAAAATATATACCACACTCTGTTGTACTTAAAGCGTGTGGAAAAAAAAATCTGCCTTATACTGAGACATTAAAAGGGACTAGAATTGACTATGCCCAGGAACATTTCTTAGTTGGACATCAACAGGACAAGGCAGCCACCTGATATGTGAATTTAATTTCTGTTGTGAATGTGAAAGTGCTGTGTGGTTATCTGAAACCACAGACGGACACTATAAATTGCTGTGTGGTTATCAGTGACTGCAGAATTTTGTGAATTTAAAAGCTAACCTCACATTGTGAACTTAAAACCTTTTGTGAAGGTGAAGGTGCTATGTGTAACCACAGGAGGACACTATAAATCACTGTGTGGTTATCTGTGACTGCAAAAGGACACTCTACATTGCCTTGTAATAGAGAAGAAACTACTGCAGTTGGAAATTATTCCTAAAATCTAAGTCACGGACATCTTCTATTCTCTGTGGCATTTCTTTTCTTTGTCAATTTATTTGCTTTGACTTCACATTGTTTTATATTCATCAGTGCATTATTACTAACTGTATTGGATTATTGTGGCAGTTCTTTTCTTTGTCAATTTGTTTATTTTAACTTACATTGTTTTATTCATCTGTGCGTTATTACTTACTGTATTGGATTGTGGTTATATTACATATTGTGATTAATTAAGTCATATTTTTTTCATTTAGTTTTTGTGATTTGCCTATTATTCCATATATCAACATGGTTATCTCATCAAATAACTGGCCCAGGAAAGATGGACTGCGTATTGGACACCTAAATGCAAATAGCGTACTAAACAAAATATCAGATGTACAAACCCTACTATACAATTCTGATAAGCCCTTTCATATTTTTGGAATTACTGAATCCAGACTTTCAAACAATATACCAGATACAGATGTCATAATTCCTGGTTACAAACTCATACGCAAAGATCCATTACTCCCCAAATCCACTGGCGTACTTGTATATATCAATGAAGCATTAAACTTCAAACGTATTCCAGATCTAGAAAACCATCAGGTTGAATCAGTCTGGATTGAAGTTAAGCTCAAACGAAACAAACCTATCAGAATTGGATTTATCTATAGAAATCCATCTGAAAGAATTAACTGGACAGATAGATTCTCCACAATGGTGGACTCAGCATCTCTTGACACTATAGAAACATTACTTTTGGGCGATTTCAATATAGACTTACTCAAACCTCAGCCCTCATGGATAAACAAGTTAGACACCTATAACCTTACACAAATTGTTGATACACCAACACGAATAACATCTAGTAGCAGAACACTAATTGACCATATTTACATAACACATAAGCAAAATATTAAGGAATTATGTATACCTATCCATGGCTGTAGTGACCATCTTCCTATATGTGTCACATGGAATAGAAAAGGTACACAAATCCCAAAAGTAGGACATAAGCAAGTTACTTACCGATCATTTACAAAATTTGATGAAAACTATTTCCTAAATGATCTCCTAAATTCTCCTCTTAATAATGTTTACAATTTTACAGATCCAGAGGAAGCCTTGACCTTCTGGCTGGAAACATTCACGTCGCTTTATGACAAACATGCTCCCTTTAAAACCCACAGAGTAAAACATAAAGTACGGCCTGAATGGTTAACGAATGAAATTATGACTGAAGCACGTCATCGAGATAACCTACTAAAAGCAGGAAAATTTGATGAATACAAAGTACAAAGGAACAAAGTTAATTCATTAAAGCGAGCAAGTAAACAAAAGTACTTTCAAAATCTGACTTCATCGAAACAAAATTCGAAATCAATGTGGAAAGCTATCAATCAGCTAACCAACAAATCATCATCAATCCCCATTATTCAGAACATTTCTCCTGATCACCTAAATACCCATTTCACAACCATAACCGACTCACTGATAAAACAAAATAATGTTGAACAAAATTCTCTAGAAAAACTGAAAACCTTTTGTAGATCCAAAAATATCAATTCAAACATGAATATACCACCATTGAACATACCAGAAGTCTATCAAACCCTCCAACGATTAAAACAAACTAGCAGTCGAGGTCCAGATGGTCTGGATGGAAAAATTATCAAAATCGCAGCACCAATTTTAGCTGATACACTCACTTATATCTATAACTTGTGTATTACAAAGTGTTACTTCCCATCACAGTTCAAAGTGGCCAAAATCATTCCCTTTTATAAATCTGGTGACACTTCAAACCCATGCAATTATAGGCCAATATCAATATTATCAATTATATCCAAACCACTTGAAAAACATATACACAAATATCTTAGCCAACATTTAGAACATTATGGCCTTTCAATTGATAACCAATCAGGATTTAGGAAAAATCATTCATGCCACACAGCCCTTACTAGCATTGTAGATACTTGGCACAATAACATAAATGATAACAAATTTTGTGGAGCTCTCTTTGTAGACTTCGCCAAAGCGTTTGATGTCATTGATCATGAACTGCTATGCAGAAAACTATCGCTCTATGGAATATCTGCTAACAGTATGATGCTGATTAGATCATTCCTGCATAACAGACAACAATACATTTCAATCAACACACAAAATCATGTACACTACCTGTAAAATATGGAATACCACAAGGGTCTGTTTTAGGCCCACTTTTATTTTCTATATATGTTAATGACCTTCCACTCTACATCGAAGAATCATGTGAACTTTTTTGTGATGACACTACAATTCATACTAGCCACAACAGCCTAAACAAAATATCTACCTCATTACAAAATAGCGTTAATGCTTTAAGCAAATGGTGTGATTACAACCATATGTCACTTAACCCCCACAAAACCAAAATCATGCTTATTACAACAAGACAAAAAAGACAAAACATGACAACCAGACTTCCACCTATATCAATCAACAATGAAACTATTGAAGAAGTTGATAACCATAAACT
>CM060333.1:42050579-42060579 GCA_030674155.1 Stramonita haemastoma | reverse complement strand
GAGACTCTAACATATATATATATAACCAATGTCTTGATAAAAACTATTTCCCCAATGCCTTCAAAACTGCTAAAGTGATCCCCATCTACAAATCTGGTGACACTTCAGATCCTTCAAACTATAGGCCAATCTCCATAATATCCCTCCTTTCAAAACCCCTGGAAAAACATATAAATAAACACTTAGTCCATCATATAGACACTAACAACCTACTTCACCCTAACCAATCAGGATTCAGACAAAATCACTCGTGTCATACTGCACTGACTAGTCTCATAGACAATTGGCTATCAAACATTAATGAAAGTAAATTTTGTGGAGTATTATTTGTAGATTTCAAAAAAGCATTTGATACAATTGACCACACACTTCTCATCAGAAAGCTAGACCTGTATAATCTATCATCAAATAGTCTAGAACTAATTGCTTCTTATCTTAAAAACAGACAACAGTGTGTCTCAACAACTACATCCACATCCAATCTAAAACCTATCTACTATGGAGTACCACAGGGATCAATACTAGGACCGATTCTCTTTTCATTATACATAAATGACCTTCCTCTACATATCAAATCCAAATGTGAACTATTTGCTGATGACACAACCATACATACGAGCCATAACGACATTGACTCTCTTACAACCACATTACAACAAAGCTGTAATGATCTTGTCAAATGGACAGAACTGAACCACATGTCTATTCACCCCCCAAAAACAAAATGCATGCTGATCACTACCAGACAAAAGCGACAAAATTTACCCCCAAAACAGTTTCCAATCCACATAAGAAAAGAAGCAATCGAACAAACCTCTCATCACAAAGTTCTAGGAATAACAATCGATGAAAACCTCAGCTGGTTCTACCACATATCTCATCTATGCAAATACTTGTCCCAAAGAGTATACCAGTTGACTAAAATTAAACATTTCCTAGACTGCCATTCAAAGAAATTATTTTTTCAAGCTTATATACAATCCTCAATAGACTATGCTTCAACCCTCTGGGATTCTGCCAGTGCAAACACTATGAAACCATTATTAAGCCTATATAAACGTGCTCTCAAACTTATCCTTCTGAAGAAAACAACCTTACTTGAAGTGGATTTCACTCAGTTAAGTATTCTCCCCCTACAACAAAGACTGAAATATAACAAAGGCATAATGATGTTTAAAATAATGGCAGGAGCTGTTCCCACATCCTTATAGGACAAGTCCCCAATGAATCATTCCAGAAATACTGAAAAGCCAAGTGTCCCAATCCCAAGAATAGACTTGTTCAAGTCTAGTTTGCTATACTCAGGCCCTGTGCTGTGGAACTCCCTTCCCGATTCAATTAAACAGCACCAATCATTGACAACATTCAAAAATCGCCTTCAATTTCTCTTGATGCATCCAAAATACTGAACCAGACTCATCCTGTTGGATATATACATATATATGTGTGTATGTGTATATGTGTGTGTATTTATGTATAATATATATATATATATATATATATATATATATATATATATATATATATATATATATATATATAACATATATATATATATATATATATATGTATATATATATATATATATATATGTATATGTATATATATAATGTATATATATATCACCATATCCCTCTCCCTCTCTCTCTCTCCCTCTCCCTCTCCCTCTCTCTCTCTCTCTCTGTCTGTCTGTCTGTCTGTCTGTCTGTCTGACTGTCTCTTTCTATCTTGATGAAGGCTATATTCATACTTATGTTTTCAATTTTATCCTGAAATTTGATTATTATTGAGTTTGATAAATGTTATTTTAATATCTCAATGTTTTAAGTTTAGTTAGTATGTGATTTTTAATTATGCTGTGTTGTTACTCATTTTTGTGATTACATAGGCTATTCACAGAGATTGATCATTACAGTATATATAAACGTGTATTTTATCTACAATGTGTAGATGTTCATTTTTATAGCTATATTGAATTTGATTTGTGTGTCACTAGTTAGTGATTCTCTCTCTCTCTCTCTCTCTCTCTCTCTCTCTCTCTCTCTCTCTCTCTCTCTCTCTCTCTCTCTCTCTCCTCTCTCTCTCTCTCTCTCTCTCTCTCTCTCTCTCTTACCATCCATATTGAGAAATGTTTGTTCATATCTTGTACTCCGTTTTTGATAAATACGTGTGACGAATGTAATGATTTCCATGTAAAAATTTTAATTAATGATCGTAAAAAAAAAAAAATAATAAAAAAAACACTGAATAACTTTGTCCACTACCACATAAAATATAATTAGAAACATACATTTTATGATTGTGCTCAGAAGATTGATAAGATATTATAAGATATTAGGGTATATATGTCCCAAAATATGTGCCTTACAGCGGATAGATTCCTCTTGTGTTCCGTTCGGTTATGATTTCACTCAGAATTCAAGGCATATATTTCCTTAGAATGAAGTTTTTTTGATGAAATGTGCGAGAACCAGTGAAAATGTGTTGTGTTGTGTGTGTGTGTGTGTGTGTGTGTGTGTGTGTGTGTGTGTGTGTGTGTGTGTGTGTGTGTGTGTGTGTGTGTGTGTGTGAGTTTGTGTATGTGTGTCTATATATGTGTGTGTGTGTGTGTGTTTGTGTGTTTTGTGTGTGCGTGTGTGTGCGTGTGTGTGTGATTGAGTGTATGTTTCTGTGTATATGTGTGTGTGAGAATGTGTGTGTGTGTGTGTGTGTGTGTGTGTGTGTGTGTGTGTGTGTGTGTGTGTGTGTGTGTGTGTTGTGTGTGTGTGTGTGTGTGTGTGTGTCTGTGTGTGTCTATGTGTGTGTGTGTCTGTGTGTGTCTGTGTGTGAGTGTGTGTGAATGTATGTAAAACATTATCCGATTGATAAAAATGTTTTGCCTATTTTGAAACATTTAGGATGTTCTATGTAAACAAAACATAATGATAATAATTTTGATTTATTTTATTTATATTTTTATTGGTAGTATGTCTCCCCACCCTCAAATAAGGATATTAGTTTTTAAAATTTCCCCTTTTATCCAAATGTATGATTCATACACATGTATAATTTTTGACAGATGGTGGTGGATTGATGTTTTTTTTGAGTTGTTTATTTCATTTTGTTCTCTTGTTTGCTCTTTATCTATTAGCGCTTTCTTCTCTTCCATAATCAAATCTTTAATTGCGACTTCAGATTTTTGTTTTCTGAACGAGTGCTTTTTTTTTATTACCTTATCATATATAGTGTCCTTATTCTTGGGTGTTGTTTGGTATTGTGTAAAGTTTTATTGTTTAGTATCTTCTCAATTTGATGTATCCCTGAAAAGGGCGGGGACTGGATGTAAAAAAGCACACGAGTGCTTATCTATTATCCTCGAATAAAATACTTTGCCTTGCCTTTGCCTTGCCTTGCCTTGCCTTGCCTTGCCTTGTCTCTCTCTCTCTCCATGTTTTCCATTGACCACCATAGTTGTACACACAAACTTATGTTACGGCTACCCAGAAGGGATCTTTTTAAAACAAGTTTGACACTCTGGTGGTTCTTTATGGAAGGTCTAAAAGTCTGAGTCTGTCTGTCTCTCTCTCTATCTGTCTCACACACACACACACATACACACACACACACACACACACACACACACACACACACACACACACACACACACACACACACACACACACACACACACACACATGCTTCTCACATTCCTCAAAATGGTGCCTGGAGAGGCCCCCACATTGCTTTGCCCCTGCACCCCACGGGGGCCTACGCGGCCCCTGGACCCCGGCTTACTTTCCTCTTTTTTTTCTCTGCCAATTCTACGCTCTGTGAGAGAGAGAGAGAGAGAGAGAGAGAGAGAGAGAGAGAGAGAGAGAGAGAGAGAGAGAGAGAGAGAGAGAGAGAGAGAGAGAGACAAGACAAGACAAGACAAGACAAGACAAGACAAGACAAGACAAGACAAATTCTTTTATTCGAGGATAATAGATAAGCACTCATGTGCTTTTTTACATCCAGTCCCCGCCCTTTTCAGGGATAACATCAAGATAAAAAGATACTAAACAGTAAAACTAAATGCAGTACCAAACAACATAAAGGAATAAGAACATTATATATAATAAGGTGAAAAAAATGCACTCATTCAGAAGACGAAAATCAGAAGTCACAATAAAATGATTTTGATTATAGAATAAAAGAGAAGCGTTAATAGATAAAGAGCAAACAAAGGAACATAATGAAATAAACAGCTTAGCAACCAAGAAAAGTCCACCCAAAAATATTTAGCTGCAACATTGTTACAACTCATTACAACAAAATGAACTCAAAAGGAACTTAAGATAATACAATGATTATAATGATAACAATAAGAATAATATCAACAATAGTAATAATAGTATGATAATAATACACATAAAACTCACTCCTACACGTAGGTTACACACACACACACACACACACACACACACACACACACACACACACACACACACACACACACACACACACACACACACACACACACACACACACACACACATACATACATACATATACGGAACTCACTCACGCATGCACGCTCGCACGCAAATGCACATACAAATATCACACACACACACACACACACACACACACACACACACACACACACACACACACACACACACACACACACACACACACACACACACACAAATGTACACACACACACTTACTCACACTTATATTTATAAGCACATATCCGCAGGCGCACATGTACTTGAGGTGGTGGGTTGTTTTGTTTTTTTGTTTAAAAAAAAAAAATTTAGTCATAAAAAAAGAAGAATGATAAGTGTCAAACAATCATATCAGGTGACAATATTATCCTTTCTTTTACATTCATACTTCATATAAAAAAGAAGAAACAAAAGCAAACAGCAAAGTTAAAACAAAACCAAAAAAAACAAGAACAAAACATCAAAAACTTGAGGTACAACCTATCAACAACGACAAAAAAGTCATGCAAATCATAATATTTTAGTACAAGGGGAGATGACAAATAAAAACAATTATCCACACACACACACACACACACACACACACCTCCCACACACACACCCAAACACACCCACCACACACACACACAAGTTCGCGCTCATGTCATCAATAAACTTCATTTTAAAGGAAGTATATGCCTAATTTTAATAAAGTCATGTAACGGAACATTAAAAGAATCCATCCGCTATAAGGCATATATATTAGGACATACATATTCTAGTACCTGAATCTTATGATTATGCATTTATGGTCATAAAAATCACGTTCATAACCATTTTGTAATCATGATGGACATAGTTATTCAGCTTATTTGAAGATTAAAAGGTTATACAAAATCAACTGCATTCAACACATGATTATTAAATAGTACAAATAGTGAATAAGGTATTTCTCAATATATGGATGGCAACATGTTTAGGCAACAAGAGAGAGAGAGAGAGAGAGAGAGAGAGAGAGAGAGAGAGAGAGAGAGAGAGAGAGAGAGAGAGAGAGAGAGAGAGAGAGAGAGAGAGAGAGAGAGAGTACACAGTACATTTTTAGCCAGGTAGTGTTGCGCACAATTTTCAACAGACCAATAATATCATCACTTAACACTCCCTATCTTTTACTTATGCATATATAGAGAATATACCATATGATAAATGTGACCTGAAAATAAAATATTAAAAATAAGAGAGAGAGAGAGAGAGAGAGAGAGAGAGAGAGACAGACAGACAGACAGACAGACAGACAGACAGACAGACAGACAGACAGACAGACAGACAGACAGACAGACAGACAGACAGACAGACAGACAGACAGAGACAGACAGACAGACAGACAGACAGACAGACAGACAGACAGACAGAGGGGGGGATGAGTGGATTGGGTGGATTGAGTGGATTGAGTGGGATGAGTGGGTTGATTCATTGATTGGATAATTGATTGATTACAGAAAAGTAGTGATGATGGATGGATGGATAGAAAAAAATATTGATTGATCAATTGCCTTTTTGATTTATTGATTGATTGATTGATAAATAAATAAAACAGAAAAGTACTGACATATTTTTTTCATCAGGATCTTGTGTGCATGTGTGTGTGTGCGTGCGCGCACGTGCATGTGTGTGCATATGTGTGTGTGTGTGTGTGTGTGTGTGTGTGTGTGTGTGTGTGTGTGTGTCTGTCTGTGTGTCTGTCTGTCTGTCTGTCTGTCTGTCTGTTTATATATGTATGTTCTGATTGGTGCAAGTTGAATCAGATTTTGTTCTTATTACTGATTTGTTGTTTTGTTGTATTTTAAAAAATACTTTTTATTCATCAAAATTGTATTATGTACTGTATGATTAAATACGAAGAGAGTGCACTGCTCAGAATGGATCAAGAAAATTCATAAAGTTTTAATAGAAACAAGGTTTGAGTGTGTTTGGGAAACAGACTTTTGTAAACAAAAAGAGTTTGTGTAGAAATGTAAAGGCCTTAAAGGATAATTTTGTAAAATCTTGTTCAGAAGAACTGCAAAGAAGTAATGAATAGGCTACATATCGTAATAACAAAAAAATGTTTTCAGCGGCAAAAGTACATTAGTGAAATGCCATATAACAATGATTTTATTATTTTGATTCAGGTGTATCAGCCATTCTTTTCCGATTGAAAGAGGACGAGTCAACGGCATTCCGCGCGAAAATCGTCTTTGTAAAAAACGTAACATGAAAACGATAGGAGATGAGTTTCACTTTATAATGGAATTCCAAAGTTTTCTGAGCTTCGGAAGAATGTCCTATCTCAGGAATATCTCTATCAAAGATACATGTTCACATTCTGTAATTTGTTTTCTTCTGACAAAAAGACTTTATTAAAACCTAGTAAATTTATAGTTCAGAGTAAAGTTGCATGACATTGACGAAAAGGTTTATATTTCTTTTCCTATAAAATTGAGTGTTATAAACATATTTTGTTGATACAAATTATACAAGTTACAGTTGAATTTGCTCACTGAAATCCTCCACTGCCTTCACACCTCACTGACAACAGAAGAGGACTGACAGTTTTCCCAGTAGGTTGTCTCCCTTCCCTTGTCAGCTTTTCATCAGGCCATGCTAAACAACAGGACGTGTGTGTGTGTGTGTGTCTGTGTGTCTGTGTGTCTGTGTGTCTGTGTGTCTGTGTGTCTGTGTGTCTGTGTGTGTCTGTGTGTGTCTGTGTCTGTGTCTTTGTCTGTGTCTGTGTGTGTGTGTCGGCGCGCGTGCGTGCGTGTGTGTGTGTGTGTGCGCGTGCGTGCGTGTATGTGTGCGTGCGCGTGCGTGCGTGTGTGTGTGTGTGTATGTATGTATGTATGTGTGTGTGCGCGCGCGCGTGCGTGTCCGTGTGTGTGTGTGTGTGTGTGTGTGTGTGTGAGAGAGAGAGAGAGAGAGAGAGAGAGAGAGAGAGAGAGAGAGAGAGAGAGAGAGAGAGAGAGAGAGAGAGAGAGAGAGAGACTTACATACAACACTAGATCGCTTTCTAAAAAAAAAAAAAAAAAAAAAAGAAAGAAAGAAAGGAGGGAACAACCCCCCCCCCCCCCTCTCTCTCTCTCTCTCTCTCTCTCTCTCTCTCTCTCTCTCTCTCTCTCTCTCTCTCCTCTCTCTCTCTCTCTCTCTCTCTCTCTCTCTCTCTCTCTCACTTAATATAACCAAAAGAAACAATGAAAGAAACCACACCCTTTCTTCCCAGTTTGAGAAGTAAATCAAAATAAATGTCAAAGTTCTTCGGATGAGATTATAAACCGAGACTTAAAGTGTATGCACCCAGAACACCTTGTGCATACGTTAAAAAACCCGCTCTGCCTATCGGAAGAGTAGGCCATTTCATGCCGGTAACTAGAGATGACAAAATTTCAAAAAATGCATGCACACAGGTGTCGTGTCTAGACACCATCTGCGAAGTCGGAATGCGGCTACCTACATGGTGGAGCAAGAAACGGTGGCATAGGCTAAAAATAACTTCTGGTTAACTGGGAGCTTATGGGGAAGAAGGAAAGAAGGAGAAGAAAGAAATCACATGAAGATGTGAGAGAAATTGACATGGACCTACAAGGAGATTGAATTAATGGTATCTCACACACACACACACACACACACACACACACACACACACACACACACACACACACACACACACACACACACACACACACACACACACAGATTCAAGATTTAATTCCTTTCACCCCTCTTGGGGTATGGAGGATTACAAACGAATTCAACAGGAGATTAAACATAACAACAGCAATATACCCCAACATGCTCAATACAAACAGGATCTGAATTCAAGACTCAAAAATATTTTTTAGAATGTACAAATGTGTCTTTAGGCTTTAATGAATGTCTATAAAATGACATAAAATGCTTAACGTCTTCAAAATTTCGTAATATGTCATTCAAAACACAAATGGAGAAAAAGAGCACAGAGAAAGAAAAATGATACAGAAACAGTGTGGAGAGAGGAGAGAAAGAGAAGAGAGGAGAGAGAGAGAGAGAGAGAGAGAGAGAGAGGAGAGAGAGAGGAGAGAGAGAGAGAGAGAGAGAGAGAGAGAGAGAGAGGGAGAGAGAGAGAGAGGCGCTAATAATATCAGCTTGAAAGTTATACTTTTAGTGTGTGGTTTTTTTAATTCTGTCGCATAGTTTGTCAGTACAGTTTTGACGTTCTCTTTCTCTTATTCTTTTTTTATTATTTTTTTTAATACCAAATTCTCTGCGAGTTCCTTAGGATGACAAGACACACTCATCCAGTCAGTGAAATTCATCTTCTACTTTGTTGTGGTCATGACATTTTCTGTCCTCTTTGGATATAGTTTGGTGTCTGCCATGGCAACATATGCCGAATCTACAGCAAGTCTGAAGGTTTTTGTTATGGCAGTTTATTTCCTATGGTTCTAGTCTACATTCTTTGGTAGCAAAATCCTGAAGCTGTAGTTTGGCGACCTCTTTTTTGCTGACCAACCCTTTAATGTGTTGTACAAATCTCCAGCTTTCTATGAACTGCAGAACTCACTCAATGCACAGCAAGAGCACTTTTCCAATGCACGATTGAATCTGTTGCACAAAGAAAGTATTTGCCGTGTTTAGCATCCATCATGTCTGTTATTCTGATTCAAGTAACCCTACACTGCGAGTTTCCATATGATACGAGTGTGTTCTGTTTTCATCATGGGACTGGTGACCCCTTTGTTTCAGGTGCTATTTCTGTAGGCAGTGGCGCTTCACTTGGATAGCTTTTTTTTTTAATCGTCACAACTTGTGGGGGATATTAGACTTTGAAATGTACAAGTCAGGGGGGCGGGCGCGCGCGCGCGCGCGCACACACACACACACAACACACACACACACACCACACACGCACGCACGCACGCACGCACGCACACACACACACACACACGTGAGTGCTTATTCCATTATCATTGATATAAAAGACTAAAATATAAAAGAATGAAATATAAAAATTACACAGAGAGAGTTGTCTGTCTGTCTGTCTGTCTGTCTGTCTATCTATCTATCTATCTATCTATCTATCTATCTATCTCTCTCTCTCTCTCTCTCTCTCTCTCTCTCTCTCTCTCTCTCTCTCTCTCTCTCTCTCTCTCTCTCGGGGGGGGGGGGGGGGGATAGCCTAGTGGTCAGAACATTGCGCTGGCAATTTGAAGACCCGGGTTCGAGTCCGGTCGAGGAAATTTTCTTCCTGGAGTTAACATCAGTGCTGACTCCACTCTCCCCAAAAGTCCTTCGGATGAGACTTTAAACCGAGGCCCCGTGTGCGAACGCACGCAGAACATCTTGCGCACACGTTAAATCCTGTTCCGCTTTTCGTAAGAGTAGGCCATCGTGTGCCGGTGGGAACAGATGACAATATTTACAAAACTGCATGCACACGGGGACCGGATGAAAAAAAGCACATGATTGCTTATTCTGTTATCCTCGATATAAAAGAATAAATATATATATATATATATATATATATATATATATATATA
>CM060333.1:42023079-42043079 GCA_030674155.1 Stramonita haemastoma | reverse complement strand
TTCTAGGGATAGACCCCTTTGCACAAAGTAATTTTTGTGTTCAACCTGTGTAATTGAGTGAATACAAACCCCGAAAGCATGTAAGTTAGGTCGTGTGAGTAGAAGTGAAGGAAAATAGGAAAAAAGGGACTTGAGGCAAAGAAGGCCAGAACATTCTGTTGGAACTGAAGAAGTTGATCCTCAGTCTGCAGGGACCTTTTGGCTTGAGCTGGTTCCCTGTCGACAAGACAAGACACCAAGTGGCGCTGTTTCCAGCGTCTTACTAACCACATGTCTGATGCCGAGAAGCCCACCACATTGAAAGCACCTGCCGGTTCCATCGCTTTCCTTTGTAGGTCCTTGTTTCCAATACCCTGCCTTCAGATCTGTCATGTTCCAGATAATGCAGCACACCTTGGTCGACATGTTCAGATCTAACTGCTGGTCTTTTTGACAGTTTCCGTTTTTGTTTCTTTTCCATACTGCTGTTCAAGTCTATCTCTGTTTTCACTTCATTCCTTGATGCTCTTCCTATCCACAGAAAATTCACGGGCACACTCCGAAAGAAGGGGGAAAAAAGACTTTTAGAACAGTCTGCACAAATCCTAGTGAAAGTGAGCATAGTCTCTTTGAAAAAAGCAGGGTGGGCGTTTGCTAGGTAGTTACCCCTGTGCACAACTTTTGGCCCAAAGTGGGGGGTGGGTGTTTGCTAGATGGTGGGCTTATGCTAGGGATTTTATGGTACATATATAATATATATATTTTTACTTTGTACACTATACTATCTTACTAGCTTAGCAACCAAATACAAGTTTAGAAGGCATTGAAGGCCTATAGACTTCCACAGATAGGCTATAGGTCTGTAACTAGCTAGCACAGCTGAACTTCTAGCTACATAGGCCTAGAAGGCCACACATATGGTAGACATCTGTGTCACATCACATCTCCTGGTAGACATCTGTGTTACATCACATCTCCTGGTAGACATCTGTGCTACATCACTTCTCCTGGTAGACATCTGTGCTACATCACTTCTCCTGGTAGACATCTGTGTTACATCACATCTGGTAGACATCTGTGCTACATCACTTCTCCTGGTAGACATCTGTGTTACATCACATCTGGTAGACATCTGTGTTACATCACATCTCCTGGTAGACATCTGTGTTACATCACATCTGGTAGACATCTGTGTTACATCACATCTCCTGGTAGACATCTGTGTTACATCACATCTCCTGGTAGACATCTGTGTTACATCACATCTCCTGGTAGACATCTGTGTCACATCACATCTCCTGGTAGACATCTGTGTTACATCACATCTGGTAGACATCTGTGTTACATCACTTCTCCTGGTAGACATCTGTGTTACATCACATCTGGTAGACATCTGTGTTACATCACATCTCCTGGTAGACATCTGTGTTACATCACATCTGGTAGACATCTGTGTTACATCACATCTCCTGGTAGACATCTGTGTTACATCACATCTCCTGGTAGACATCTGTGTTACATCACATCTCCTGGTAGACATCTGTGTTACATCACATCTCCTGGTAGACATCTGTGTTACATCACATCTCCTGGTAGACATCTGTGTCACATCACATCTCCTGGTAGACATCTGTGTCACATCACATCTCCTGGTAGACATCTGTGTTACATCACATCTCCTGGTAGACATCTGTGTTACATCACATCTCCTGGTAGACATCTGTGTTACATCACTTCTCCTGGTAGACATCTGTGTTACATCACTTCTCCTGGTAGACATCTGTGTTACATCACATCTGGTAGACATCTGTGTTACATCACATCTCCTGGTAGACATCTGTGTTACATCACTTCTCCTGGTAGACATCTGTGTTACATCACATCTCCTGGTAGACATCTGTGCTACATCACTTCTCCTGGTAGACATCTGTGTTACATCACATCTCCTGGTAGACATCTGTGTTACATCACTTCTCCTGGTAGACATCTCTGTTACATCACTTCTCCTGGTAGACATCTGTGTTACATCACATCTGGTAGACATCTGTGTTACATCACATCTCCTGGTAGACATCTGTGTTACATCACATCTGGTACCGGTAGACATCTGTGCTACATCACTTCTCCTGGTAGACATCTCTGTTACATCACTTCTCCTGGTAGACATCTGTGTTACATCACATCTGGTAGACATCTGTGTTACATCACATCTCCTGGTAGACATCTGTGTTACATCACATCTGGTAGACATCTGTGTTACATCACATCTCCTGGTAGACATCTGTGTTACATCACATCTCCTGGTAGACATCTGTGTTACATCACTTCTCCTGGTAGACATCTGTGTTACATCACATCTCCTGGTAGACATCTGTGTTACATCACATCTCCTGGTAGACATCTGTGCTACATCACATCTCCTGGTAGACATCTGTGTTACATCACTTCTCCTGGTAGACATCTGTGTTACATCACTTCTCCTGGTAGACATCTGTGTTACATCACATCTGGTAGACATCTGTGTTACATCACATCTCCTGGTAGACATCTGTGTTACATCACATCTGGTAGACATCTGTGTTACATCACATCTCCTGGTAGACATCTGTGCTACATCACTTCTCCTGGTAGACATCTGTGTTACATCACATCTCCTGGTAGACATCTGTGTTACATCACATCTGGTAGACATCTGTGTCACATCACATCTCCTGGTAGACATCTGTGTTACATCACATCTCCTGGTAGACATCTGTGTCACATCACATCTCCTGGTAGACATCTGTGTTACATCACATCTGGTAGACATCTGTGTTACATCACATCTCCTGGTAGACATCTGTGTTACATCACATCTGGTAGACATCTGTGTTACATCACATCTCCTGGTAGACATCTGTGTTACATCACATCTCCTGGTAGACATCTGTGTTACATCACATCTCCTGGTAGACATCTGTGTTACATCACATCTGGTAGACATCTGTGTTACATCACATCTCCTGGTAGACATCTGTGTCACATCACTTCTCCTGGTAGACATCTGTGTTACATCACTTCTCCTGGTAGACATCTGTGTTACATCACATCTGGTAGACATCTGTGCTACATCACTTCTCCTGGTAGACATCTGTGTTACATCACATCTCCTGGTAGACATCTGTGCTACATCACATCTGGTAGACATCTGTGTTACATCACTTCTCCTGGTAGACATCTGTGTTACATCACATCTGGTAGACATCTGTGTTACATCACATCTCCTGGTAGACATCTGTGTTACATCACATCTCCTGGTAGACATCTGTGTTACATCACATCTGGTACCGGTAGACATCTGTGTTACATCACATCTCCTGGTAGACATCTGTGTTACATCACTTCTCCTGGTAGACATCTGTGTTACATCACATCTGGTAGACATCTGTGTTACATCACATCTCCTGGTAGACATCTGTGTTACATCACATCTCCTGGTAGACATCTGTGTTACATCACATCTGGTAGACATCTGTGTTACATCACATCTCCTGGAAACCAGGCTGTCCAGTCAGGGATTCTGGGCGACATGCCTTTTGGTCTGGTAATGTAATAGGCCTATAGCTGCATGCCTTTAGGTCTGGTAATGTAATAGGCCTATAGCTGCATGCCTTTAGGTCTGGTAATGTAATAGGCCTATAGCTGCATGCCTTTTGGTCTGGTAATGTAATAGGCCTATAGCTGCATGCCTTTAGGTCTGGTAATGTAATAGGCCTATAGCTGCATGCCTTTTGGTCTGGTAATGTAATAGGCCTATAGCTGCATGCCTTTAGGTCTGGTAATGTAATAGGCCTATAGCTACATGCCTTTAGGTCTGGTAATGTAATAGGCCTATAGCTACATGCCTTTTGGTCTGGTAATGTAATAGGCCTATAGCTACATGCCTTTTGGTCTGGTAATGTAATAGGCCTATAGCTACATGCCTTTTGGTCTGGTAATGTAATAGGCCTATAGCTGCATGCCTTTAGGTCTGGTAATGTAATAGGCCTATAGCTACATGCCTTTTGGTCTGGTAATGTAATAGGCCTATAGCTGCATGCCTTTAGGTCTGGTAATGTAATAGGCCTATAGCTACATGCCTTTAGGTCTGGTAATGTAATAGACCTATAGTAATGTCAGGAGTGACTTGCCATGGTGCCAAATTAGCGCTATTTGACTAGGCTAGTCGGCCTATTGGCTTAGGATTAAGATGGCCTTTGATTTAAGCTATTTTCCCCCTGCAAACGTTGACCTTATTAAGGAAGTATGCCATGTTTGTAACAATGTTTATGATGCAGGCCTATTGTAGTTTGGTTTTGTAGTGTTTATCATAAATACCAGCATGACTCTGACACTGGGGATGACCGGGGGAGGAGTGATGTTGTCCAGGTCAGTTCCTCGGCCTCTGCCTTCTTTTGTCTCTGGCTGGGGACTAAAAGTGTTGGGCCTGGATTTTCTATTTATTCATTTATTCATTCATTCTTTTATATCGAGGATAATGGAATAAGCACTCATGTGCTTTTTTTTACATTCAGTCCCTGTGTGTCTGCAGTTTTTTAAAATCTGTCATCTGTTTCCACCGGCACACAATGGCCTACTTTTACGAAAAGCGGAATAGGATTTAAGGTGTGCGTAAGATTTTCTGCTTGCGTTCCGGCCTGGGTTTATAGCCTCATTCGAAGGACTGTTCTGACCACTACGCTATCCTGTCCCCCCAATGAGTTGGTGTGGTGTTATGTGTGCGTGTGCGCTATTTTATGTTCGTCTGTTCACTTAATGTTAGGCCCTAGAGGAAAAGGTGGGAGGGTGGGAGCCGATGAGCTGAGCTGAAGACTTTAAAGTAGAGATGTCTGGTACTTGTGTGCATTAATTAAAATAATAATTTCAAACAGTTCAAACGAAAAGTTGCAGAAAACGTTGGTACTTGTGTGCATTAATTAAAATAATAATTTCAAACAGTTCAAACGCACAGAAAACGGGGCAAAGAAATGCACAGACAACAAACAAGAATGATTGAAAACTGTTTTAATTAAAACGGGCCCCTGTACAAATGCCAATTCTTTCGACATTGAAGCTGTTACAGTCTCATGGTCATATTTTACAAAAAAGCTGAGTGTGTGTGTGTGTGTGTGTGTGTGTGTTTTGTTGATACCCACCCACCCTCTTCCCTCCTCCCCTTTCTTTCCCTCCATGGCACCAACAGAGAAAGCGTGGGAACTGTCCGTCAGCCAGTTTAGTTGTGGTGTCGCTAAGTGGGTGTCATCCTACACTGGTCAGGCTCGGCAAATAACAGAGAACAACTGCTCCCCCCTTTTCTGGTTAGAAAACTGTGTGGAGTGCTGCGATCCGATTTTGGTATAAGAAACAGTACACAAGTGCATAGCTTCTTGTTCTTCATTGAACACTCAGACGGCAACTATTGTTTGTTGTCTGTTATGTGATGAAATGCGAAAATGCGTTGCATCGCCTAACGAGCCAAGTGAAGCCCAGCGCATCCCACTTCCGTGTGGGGAGAATATTGCTGTCTTTTTAAGTCTGTGTGGAAAAAAAGACTGGCGAATAGACAAAGATGGCAGACAATTGACAAGACAAAATGACGGGGGGAAATGATGAAGGCAGAAACAAAGAGCACTGCCTAATGTGCCACTATCGACCTTAATACCCCCCTCTCCCCCATGAACAAGGCAGTAACAAAGAGCACTGCCTAATGTGCCACTATCGACCTTAATACCCCCCTCTCCCCCATGAACAAGGCAGTAACAAAGAGCACTGCCTAGTGTGTCACTATCGATCTTAATACCCCCCTCTCCCCCATGAACAAGGCAGAAACAAAGAGCACTGCCTAATGTGTCACTATCGACCTTAATACCCCCCTCTCCCCCATGAACAAGGCAGAAACAAAGAGCACTGCCTAATGTGTCACTATCGACCTTAATACCGCCCCCCTTCCCCCATGAACAAGGCAGAAACAAAGAGCACTGCCTAATGTGTCACTATCGACCTTAATACCGCCCCCCTTCCCCCATGAACAAGGCAGAAACAAAGAGCACTGCCTAATGTGTCACTATCGACCTTAATACCGCCCCCCTTCCCCCATGACCAAGGCAGGAACAAAGAGCACTGCCTAATGTGCCACTATCGACCTTAATACCCCCCTCTCCCCCATGACCAAGGCAGGAACAAAGAGCACTGCCTAATGTGCCACTATCGACCTTAATACCCCCCTCTCCCCCATGACCAAGGCAGGAACAAAGAGCACTGCCTAATGTGCCACTATCGACCTTAATACCCCCCTCTCCCCCATGACCAAGGCAGGAACAAAGAGCACTGCCTAGTGTGTCACTATCGACCTTAATACCCCCCTCCCCCGCCCATGGGGATGCCAGGCGCCTTTCAGTATAAATGCAATCCCTACCTTCACAAAATAATTATGTGCTAGATCTAGAAATTTCCCATTTTCTATCACTCACTTTTTTCTGTATTTTTCCTACTCTGTCTGTCTGTGCCTGTCTGTTTGCCTGTCTGTCTGTCTCTGTCTGCCTGCCTGTCTGTCTGTCTGTCTCTGTTTGTCTGTCTGTCTGTCTGTCTGTCTGTCTGTCTGTCTGTCTGTCTTCTTCTCTCTCTCTCTCTCTCTCTCTCTCTCTCTCTCTCTCCCCTCTCTCTCTCTCTCTCTCTCTCTCTCTCTCTCTCTCTCTCTCTCTCTCTCTTTTTTTTTTAAACATCTAGGATGTTTTATGGGTTTTTTTTGTTTTTTTAAAATAATTTTATTGGTAGTATGTCTCCCTCCCCCCCCCCTCCAATAAGGATGCTAGTTTTGAAAAAAAAAAATTCCCCTTTTATCTAAATGTATGATTTATATTACATGTACAATTTTTGATAGATAGTGGTGGATTGATGTTTTCGGTTTATTTCATTTTGTTCTCTTGTTTGCTCCTTATCTACTAACGCTTTTCTTTTTTTCCATAATCAAAATTTTTTATTGTGACTTCTGATTTTTGTCTTCTGAAAGAGTGCATTTTATTACCTTATCATATATAGTGTCCTTTATTCTTGTGTGTTGTTTGGTACTGCGTAAAGTCTTATTGTTTAGTACATTTTCAACTTGATGTACCCCTGAAAAGGGCGGGGACTGGATGTAAAAAAGCACACGAGTGCTTATCTATTATCCTCGAATAAAAGACTTTGCCTTGCCTTGCCTTGCCTTGCCTTGCCTTGCCTTGCCTCCCTCTCTCTCTCTCTCTCTCTCTCTCTCTCTCTCTCTCTCTCTCTCTCTCTCTCTCTCTCTCTCTCTCTTTCATTTTTTTGCCCTCCCCACCCCATTCTCCTACCTGTTTTTTGTTGTTACAAATCTGAATGTTTTTCCTCTGAACTTTCTGATGAGCTGCTCTGAAGTGGGAACGTGTGGGCTGAGGCCAGCGAGCAGACCTCCTGCAGAGTGACAAGCACTGGAGAAGACCAGGCACTACGCATTCCACCCAATACCTATTGCAATGTAAGGGATGGAAGGAGAAGACATAATAATTGTATAAATGGATCACGATATGACCTATGGTAGACATTGCCTGCTGGCATAATTACGATCTTCTGAACTGATTTCCATGTAAAGTTCGGGAGTATAGTTTTACATTGCATTGTATTGTATTGCATTGCATTGCATTGTATTGCTTTGTTTTGTATTGCATTGTATTGTATTGTATACCACTTTAAGTCACGGCAGATTTCTCTGCATCAAATTTGGACTGCTCTCCCCAGAGAGCAGGTCACCACAAGAGCAGGCTCCCCATTATTTTTTTTTTTCTTTTTCCTGTCTGCAGCTGTATTTGTTTCTCTATTAGAGTGGCTTTTCTCTTTATAATTTTGCCAGGGAAAACTCTCTTTTTGCCTTGGGTTCCTTTAAGTGCGCTAAATATTGTAGCACAGGAGACCTGGGTTTATCCTCTTATCTTAAAGACTAGCACCCAGACCACCACTCATGGTCTAGTGGGCATGAAACGTTTCAGGACCAAACGGGATCGGAACACCGCACACTTCCAACCTGTATTTTATATACCGCTTTCTAGGCAGGTGCACACTTCCAACCTGTATTTTATATACCGCTTTCTAGGCAGGTGCACACTTCCAACCTGCATTTTATATACGGCTTTCTAGGCAGGTGCACACTTCCAACCTGTATTTTATATACGGCTTTCTAGGCAGGTGCACACTTCCAACCTGTATTTTATATACAGCTTTCAAGGCAGGTGCATTACCTCTAGTCCCCCCCATCCCCTTCAAGCATTCTTGTTCTGTGCAGTCTGACTGAATGTTCCTATCATGAGCAGCTTTTCCTTGCCCTTCTTTGGCATCGTGCTTACAGCTTCATTGATATGATTTGATATGATATAATCTGATATATGATCTGATTTCATGATATGATATAATCTGATATATGATCTGATTTCATGATATGATATAATCTGATATATGATCTGATTTCATGATATGATATAATCTGATATATGATCTGATTTCATGATATGATATAGTCTGATATATGATCTGATTTCATGATATAATCTGATATATGATATGATTTCATGCATGATATGATATAATCTGATATATGATATGATTTCATGCATGATATGATATAATCTGATATATGATCTGATTTCATGATATGATATAATCTGATATATGATATGATTTCATGATATCATATAATCTGATATATGATCTGATTTCATGATATGATGTGATCTGATATATGATCTGATTTCATGATATGATGTGATCTGATATATGATATGATTTCATGATATGATATAATATGATATGTGATCTGATTTCATGATATTATATAATCTGATATATGATCTGATTCATGACATGATATAATCTTATATATGATCTGATTTCATGATATGATATAATCTGATAAATGATCTGATTTCATGATATGATATAATCTGATATATGATATGATTTCATGATATTATATAATCTGATAAAGACAACTATGTGCTGAGCAATTTAATAATAAATCTGCTTATTACATCTTCATTGATCTGTTATGATAATTACGATATGATATTTATGATATGATATTTATGATATGATATGAAATGATATGATATGATGCAATGATGTGATATAAAGACAGTATGCTAAGCATGTGAAGTTAAGTCAGAAACACTTTAATCATCCCATGAAAGGCAATTACAATATGCTGAGCAATTTAATATTAAATCTGCTTATATCTTCACTGATATGATATGATAATTATGATATGATATATATGATACAAGATATCATATAAAGACAATGTGCTGAGCAATCTAATATTGGTTTCTTATTATTTTAGTAATTACTTATGAACCAGATTCGCACAATTGAACATTTTGAACCAGTTAGGGACAAACAACTAAACCACATATTAACAGACACAGTAAAAAAAATATTACACTGGCGAAATGACCTGTTGAACCCTATCTATGCTGATGCTCCACCATCCCCTTCCCACCCCCCACCCCCTCCCCTCTTACCGTGTCTTCGGCACAGTGCCTGCAAGTTGTCATGGTACCAGCTGTCAACTCTTCTCAACCCCTCCCTCCCCCCTCCCCTCCCCCTCCCCTCCCCCTCCCCTCTCCCTCCTCCTGTCTCTCCCCCCCCCCCCCCTCTCTCTCTCTCCTTCTCTCCCCCCCTCTCCCTCCTTTCTCCCTCCCTCCCCCTTCTCTCTCTCTCTCTCTCTCTCTCTCTCTCTCTCTCTCTCTCTCTCCTCTCTCTCTCTCTCTCTCCTCTCTCCTCTCTCTCTCTCTCAAGGTTATGGCACATGTTAAGACTTGTTCCGCTTTTATTTCGGAGGAGTAGGCCGATGGAAGGATTACAATTTATAAATCTGCTGCACAGGGGGCTGGATGTTAAAACGCACATGAGTGGTTATTCCGTTATCATTGATATAAAAATAATTCTCTCTCTCTCTCTCTCTCTCTCTCTCTCTCTCTCTCTCTCTCTCTCTCTCTCTCTCTCTCTCTCTCTCTCTCTCTCTCTCCCCCACCCCCCTCCCCTATATAAGAGTCTGTCTCCTTTTGTCTGGGTCTGTCTGTGTCTCTGTCCCTGTCTCTGTCTCTCTCTCTCTCTCTCCACACACACACACACACACACACGCACACACACACACACGCACGCACGTAAGCACGCACACTCACGCTCGCACGCATGCAAGCACGCACACACACGCACGCATATACACATACGCACACACATCCCTCTGAAAAAAAAAAATCTGCACGTGCGCGCGCGCACACACACACACACACACACACACACACACACACACACACACACACACACACACACACACACACACACACACACACACACACACACACACACACACACACACAGAAGGGGAGGGGGGGGGGGGAGCGGGATAGCCTTGTGGTCAGAACATCGCCTGGCAATTTGACGACCCCGTTCATTCCCGTTCGTCTCTGTAGTTAATATCAGTACTGACTCCGCTCTCCCCTAAAGTCCTTCGATGAGACTGTAAACCGAGGCCCCGTGTGCGAACGCATGCAGAACATCTTGCCCGCACGTTAAATCCTGTTCGCTTTTCGAAAGAGTAGGCCATGGTGTGCCGCTTGGAGCAGATGACAAGATTTACAAACTGTTAGCCTATATACCCTGGTAACCCACGGGGACTAGATGTAGAAAAACACATGAGTGCTTATTCCGTTATCCTCGATATAAAAAGAATAAATAAAAAATAGAATAAATAAATCACTCACACAACACAACACAATACACATGCGCGCGCAGCACGCACACACACACACACACACACTGTTCTCTCTCTCTCTCTCTCTCTCTCTCTCTCTCTCTCTCTCTCTCTCTCTCTCTCTCTCTCTCTCTGAGGGGACGGATAGCCTAGTGGTCAGAACATTGCGCTGGCAATTTGACTACCTGGGTTCGATTCCAGTCGAGATTTTTCTCCTGGAGTTAACATCAGTGCTGACTCCACTCTCCCCAAAAGTCCGGATGAGACTTTAAACCAAGGCCCCGTGTGCGAACGCACGCAGAACATCTTGCGCACACGTTAAATCCTGTTCCGCTTTTCGTAAGAGTAGGCCATCGTGTGCTGGTGGGAACAGATGACAAGATTTACATAACTGCATACAGACGGGGACTGGATGTAAAAAAAAGCACACGAGTGCTTATTCCATTATCCTCGATATAAAAGAATAAATCAAATCAAATCAAATCAAATCAAATCAAATCAAATCTCTCTCTCTCTCTCTCTCTCTCCTCTCTCTCCTCTCCTCTCTCCTCTCTCTCTCCTCTCTCTCTCTCTCTCTCTCTCTCTCTCTCTCTATCAGTGAGCTCCCCTGGATAGAGGCAGGAGAATTTTTTGCTCTGTTAATTTTGCGTTTAAAACGTAAAATAATTCAGCACCATGCCAGTTGTTGGACTACCAACAGTTCTGGAAGTCACCATAGGTGCCCTGCTCCAAGACCATCACCTGACATCCTGGAAAGTGTGCGCAGAAGGCGACAACACCACAGTTGTACTTCGCCTGAAGACTGGCTCTGAGCACGAAACAAACATGGCTAGCCAGCAAACGTCTTCCACTTGCCAGCGTTACCGCAGGAAACCTCCCAGTCAGCTAAACAGAGATAGAAGGAGGATAGAAGAGAGAAGACAGGCAGAGGAGAGGAGACAGGTGGAGGAGAACAGAAAGGCAGAGGAGAAGAGACAGACAGCAGCAAGCCAAGAAGAAAGTCAGGCAAGTGAATGTTTCGCCTCGGAAAATGTACACGGTTTGTTTATGCCTACACCACCGACAAGCAGCGCTGTGTCACACATCAACACACCCCTGTCTCCAAACAACACACCTCTGCACGTGCTGTCTTCTGCACGTGAATTCCACCCTAGATCACGTGATGTCACCGTGCTAGAAGCAGACCCAGTTCCTGACCAGCTGTGTGACATCGGCCTGGCTGACGATGTGTCTGCTTCATCCGAGACTACCGGGGACAACGACGATGACAGCCCTCTACGAAAGCTGAGGAGACTGGCTGTAGTGTGGAGATGATCCGAGACTATGTGGCGGAATTAACAGACAGGTTCCTGCAGAGAAGACTCCGAAACACCGCTAGGAATCGGGACTTTGGCCACGTGCTTGTCTCTGAGGACAAACCTGATGTTGTTATTTGTGAAAGTGATGACGTGGTGTTTGAATTTAGGGATTCCCAGGAACAACTCGATTTCTTCTGGTTCGTGAAAAGAGACATCAAGCACATGTCTGAGGAGGAACGGACCATCAGCTCCAGGCTGCAGCTGTGGACACCTGCTGATCGCGAGAGAATCAAAGACAGGATTGATGCTGGACTAGTTATGCTAAAAGTGATCATGGACGTTGTCAGATTCTTCCTTGGATAACTGATCGTGATTGTGATTGCCTGCTTCTGAATGCCTTTGTTTAGGTGTGTGTGTGTGTGTGTGTGTGTGTGTGTGTGTGTGTGTGTGTGTGTGTGCGTGTGCGTGTGTGTGTATACGTGTGTATGTGTGCGTGCGTGCGTGTGTGCATGTGTGTGTATGTCTGTGTGTGAGTGCATGTGTGTGTGTATGCGCGCACATGTATGGTGTGTTAATGCGTGCAGTTGTGTGAGTGCATGTGTGTGTGTGTGTGTGTGTGTGTGTGTGTGTGTGTGTGTGTGTGTGTGAGAGAGAGAGAGAGAGAGAGAGAGAGAGAGAGAGAGAGAGAGAGAGAGAGAGAGAGAGAGATGGTCGAAGGCGGTGGTTGATCATAGAGATAGATATAGAGAGGGAGCAGGCAAGCATAACCCCTAGACAGCTACGTGTGCACCCCAATCCACGTGTTTGTACCATGAAACAGAGCCAGCCAGTGAGCCTACTTGACAAAAGACATTGCGTGACATGGAAACCTTGTTACACAGATCCAGTTATGTCAATGTATGATGTGAATTTGAAGTTTTGTGCCCAGTCCCCATCCCTCTGTCCCCTTGTGAATGGGCGTAAAAGCTTGTCACAATAAACTACTCTCTCTCTCTCTCTCTCTCTCTCTCTCTCTCTCTCTCTCTCTCTCTCTCTCTCTCTCTCTCTTACAGCAGTTGTTTGGCATCCTGCTGTTTCTGTCTGTCTGCTGTGATGTAAAATTCTATGTCCATAGCAATGCCATCAGCCGTTTCCCTCTCCACTCCCCCCCCCCTTCCGATTCTTACCCAGTGGAATAAGCAGCCATGTTCTTTTAACAGTTCGTGGGCACATGATGCTGAAAACAGTGTCCTGGAAAAGTAACTGGCAAATTAATAGAGGTCTTAACTAGATCTAGCTTATTTCTTCCTTGAGAAGTATGCAAGGTATTACACCTCACCAACCTCTACGGTATAAGTAGGTGAGGTGATTTTTTAGATAACTTTTATTTGTGAAAACAGTGTCCTGAAAAAGTAACACTAACAGAAGACTTAACTAACTTATTTCAACCTTGAGAACAAGTATGCAAGGAACGGCTAGGTGAGGTGATCATTGCGATTGTAGTGTTCTTAAATCTTCTTTGTTAACTGAGCCTGTGCTTATTCATTCATTATCTTTGAAAGAAACATAAATCAAGAGACAGAGAGAGGGGGGGGGCAACAGAACAAAAGTCCCTGCGGTAACCTAATGACGTCACTAGTTGGGGGCTTTAGGCCTCGCTCTGCCCCTTTTGGTTCTGGCTACGGCTACACACCATCTGCAAGTTTGGGCACTTTTGATGCTAATTGTCTATAATCATTACTGGGCATTCATACCGCACCCAGTAAAGGCGTCCACAGCATTGAAGAAAAAAAAAAAAGCCAACACTTTTCTTGTGACAGACTGGCCTCCGACAAAATTCCTGTGGTTTTGCACAAATGAAGGTTTGACATTTACTACATTCTAAGTAAGATACACATAGTTTATACATAACATCATGACCAATCTTTGTTAATTGAATCAGGAAGGGAGTTCCACATCACTGGGCACCAGTACAGTAAACTAGATTTAAACAAGTCTATTCTTGGGATGGGGACATTTGGTTTTTCAGTATTTCTGGAATGATTCATTGGGAACTTATCTTTTAAGGATCTGGGAACAGTTCCTGCCAGAGAGAGAGAGAGAGAGAGAGAGAGAGAGAGAGAGAGAGAGAATCATTTAGAGTAGTAGGCATCCGTCATTCTCTCTCGGAAGACTGGGATTGCGCCTCTACGCTCTAGAGCACAAAGCCTAGGTAAGTGAGTATGGAGAGCAAGCTGTTATCCATGCAGCAGAACACCCCGTCGCCCTTCTCCACGTTGCTGGAATGGTCCATTGGAAACGCATTCGCGGATACGAATGGTTCCAGTGCCGTCGCAGGAGCCACTAGAACGTTGCCATATAGACCTACAGCCCCTAACCGCCCTGGGACTCAACTCTCCCGATTTTTCCTCAGAGATGTTTTTCAAATCGGACACCTTAGTGCATGCTGGTTTTTTTTTCCTGTCACCGGCTCCTACCGGCACACAAAGGCCTTCTCTTTGGAAAGGCCCAACAGGTTTTTAACGTGTGCCAAGATGTTGTGTGGGGGCCTGGCGGGATAGCTAAGTGGTCAGGACGCTCGCTTTCCCCCTGTCAAGTTAAGCAGCATCCAGCATTGTTACCAGTTGGATAGGTGACCGTTTGCGCGCCTTGGCTTCAGTATAGTCCCCCCAATTCACCCAGCTGTAAATGGTACCTGCCTTCTTTAGGGTCAGAGAAGGTAAAGCAGTGAGGGAGAGGAGATAGGCCCCACCCTCAATATGCTGGCTCTAGAGAAGCTGAGGTTCTGATGCCTTGCTCCCATGCAACCGCCTAGGTTATGGGACAACCTTTACCTTTACAAGATGTTCTGCGTGCATTTGCACGCGGGGTCTCGGTTTATAATGTCATCCCAAGGATGAGATGAAGAATTAGCCCTATGTCTGTTAGCTCTGGTTTACAAAGAAGTATGCCAACAGATTCCTTTCCCGGATTTTACTACCATAGTTTTCATACATAGAATTCAAACCTGGGCTACATGCTACATTCTTGTAGAATTTGATTTTTCCAGATTTTAAACGCAATTTGTACATAAGAGTTGGAAATGTGCCTTGGACAGATGACTTTTTTAATCTGGAAGAAAAGTCTTATGGGGATGAGCTTCCAGTATTCGCTCCATCTCGTGTGTAGACTATCAATGTTTAAATCAGGTCTTTGTCTCATTGGCCCTTGTTTTCCTACTTTGTCTGCATCCTTTGGGTGAGACCACAAACCCATGGGCTGTGCCAATGCACCAGATCATCTTGGGCACACGTCAAAACCAGTTCCGGGTTTGGTGGGAAAGGGTGAGAAAATTGATGAAACTGCATGCACACCAGGATTGGATGTAAAAAAGCTCATGAGTGCTTATTCCACAATTCTTGAAATAAAAGAATGAATAAAAGTTAATAATAAATACGCCACACGCACACTCTCGCGCGTGCACGCACGCACGCGTACACAAACACACACGCTCGCGCGCGCGCACACACACACGCGCACGCACGCCAAGCACGCACGACACGCACGTGCGCTCGCACGCACGCACGCACGCACGCACGCACCCACGCACCCACCCACCCACACACACACACACACACACACACACACACACACCCCACACACACACACACACACACTCTCCTCTCTCTCTCTCTCTCTCTCTCTCTCTCCTCTCTCTCTCCTCCCTCTCTCTCTCTCTCTCTCCCCTCTCCTTCTCATCTCTCCTCTCTCTCTCTCTCTCTATCTCTCTCTCTCTCTCCGTCTCGTCTTCTCTCATCTCTCTCTCTCATCTCTTGCTCATCTCCGTCTCTTCTCTTCTCACGCATGCAGCACGCGCGCACCACGAACGCACGTGCTATGCCAATGCACCAGAACATCTTGGGCACACGTCAAAACCTGTTTCGTGTTTGGTGGGAAAGGGTGAAAAAATTGATGAAACTGCATGCACACCGGGATTGGATGGGAAAAAGCACATGAGTGCTTATTCCACAATCTTGAAATGAAAGAGCGTACAAATGAATAATAAATATACCATACACACATGCGCTCGCATGCGCGCGCACGCCAACGCACGCACAACACGCGCACGCATGCACACAGGCAGACACACACACATACACATTCACGCGTGCGCGCGCACACACACACGACTCATATGCAAACACACACACATACAGATACAAACACACACATGCATGCACGCGCTCGCGCGCACACACCACCACACATCTCTCTCTCTCTCTCTCTCTCTCTCTCTCTCTCTCTCTCTCTCTCTCTCTCCTCTCTCTCTCTCTCTCTCTCTCTCTCCCACACACACACACACACACACCCCACGCACGCACGCACGCACGCACGCCGCATGCATGCATGCGCCCCTGCATACTAGCCATGGTGGAGATTTGTGCATATGGGCAAAGGCACTGACAGATAGGTCAGTTGGAGCTGGCCAGCTTCTGTGGTCAGTCTCCTGCTATGTTCATCTCTTCCAATGTCAGGGTGGTGTTGACCTCACTGTAGTCTTCCCCTCCTTTTTATATTCTTATTTCATTCTCTCTTTTTTGTGTGGTAATTCTTGACCACAGAAAAAGCTAAGCCCTGCTTGGATAAAAATAAAGAGTTGGTATGTGTTTATTTATGCATAGAGGGGAAAACTTTTCATTCTTTCCTTTCATTAAGAAATCGAAAGTGGATACTGCCTGATGATGATGACGTCACTGCTAGCTGACTTCAGATGGATTGAACATTTACCTACTAAGTAAACACAAAAAGAAAGTTTTTAAAGCCCCTTTAGGTGAGTAGTTATTACTAGGAGAGGACAGGGGGTGTCAGGTTATTCCATGTGTTAAATCTCACCAGTTTCTCTACTTTGGCTATGTGATGTTAACTTTCCCAAGATGCCACCCACCCCCATGGACAAATCCAAAGTGAGCATTCCTTTGTTTTTCAGGGAATGTTGAATTGATCTTGTCCCTTTTCCTTTGATCTTCCGTCCTGTACGGAGTGTTTTTGGAGGAGAGTGAGATTGGGACGAGCAAAGATGGCTTCCTTTGACAGTAAGTGCCCAAAGTAAACTTCACAAAACAAATAAAACAACCAATTAGCCAGTCCTGTTAGGGCCTTCCGATATTATTTATAATGGTGTCTTTTAGTTGACCATACCACTCTATTGGCTTACACTTTGAGGGATTGAGTTTCCAGGACATCAAATAATGGCACTGGTTCAGGCTTAAAACTATTTAAGGGGGGGGGGATATAAAAGGTTGTGGTCAGTTGAAGATGACAGGCAAGGTTCTACACTAACTTTGTCAGTTGAGGCAGTGGTGGGTCAGTGGTCTGGATGTAACCAGCCTGCCTAGAAAGTGGGAAGTGTGGGTTCAATTTCCCTTTGTGTCCACTCTCCTCCACACACACACACACACACACACACACACACACACACTCACACACACACACACACCACACACACACACACACACACACACACACACACACACCCCACCCCCCAAATCCACAAGACCTTGAGTGGTGGTCCAGATGCTAATCTTTCTGATGAAAATTAATGATAGAGATCCTGTGTGCAACACCCATTATGCCATGTAAAAGAATCCAAGGCAAGAAGATTCTTGTCTCCTGCAAAATCTTGTACAAAAAAGACAAAACATAGGGGAACACATGCACTTTTAAAAACAACAAAAACCAGGAAACTATTTTGTTTTGAAACCATAAAATGTAAAGGTGTTCCCATAACCTATGCTGTGGTTGGAAAGTGTGGTGTTAAAGACCACAGCTTTTCTAGGGGCCAGCATTTGGGGGCAGCACCCATCCCCTCTCCCTCATTGCTTAACCTTCCCTGACCCTAAAGAGGGCAGGTACCCATTTACAGGTGGGTGAACTAGGGGACTGCACTGAGACCATGCATGTGCACCACAGAGAGAGAGAGAGAGAGAGAGAGAGAGAGAGAGAGAGAGAGAGAGAGAGAGAGAGAGAGAGGAGAGGAGAAAGAGAGAGAGAGAGAGAGAGAGAGAGAGAGAGAGAGAGAGAGAGAGAGAGAGAGAGAGAGAGATGTTACCCCATTTGAAGATCAGAAGCTTAACATTTTGAAGATAAGAAGCTTAAGGTTTACTGGTTTTATTACTTTTTTAAAACAAAAAAAAATCACTTAGTTGTTACAAAAGCATTATATGCATGACAAGCATTAGCATTGAGAATAAGCATAAACCATTTGCAGTGGTATGTTCATGAATGCACAACAATATTGAAAATAACAATCTATACAACGTTCAATATCCTCATTCATGTATATACATAGAAGCACACACACACACACAACAACACACACAACACACACTACAACACACACACACACACACACACACACACACAACACACACACACACCACACACACCTACACCAACCACCATACCATACACAACAACACAACATACATACATACATACTACTACATACATACATACATACATATACATACATAATACATACATACATACATACATACATATACATACATACATACCTACGTACCTACCTACCTACATACATACATACATACATACATACATACATACATACATACATACATACATACATACATACATACATACATAAGCTTTTGATACAGTGCACCACTTACATACCATGCCCTATAAACCTTACAGCAGGAAATGTTACAGTTGCTCTTTTCCCCTCCCCACTTAAAGTAAGGCTTGTTTATAGGATCTTCTCAAGAATTGGGCCTCTTTTTTTTATATATATTTCTTTTCCTTTTCTAAAAAGTTGTGTGTTAGTGGATTATCTATGTTTTGTGTGACCAGAGATAATGCTTTATAGTGACTCCATTCTATTTCAAATTTCATAAGGTTATTTGCAAATCGTGCATTATACTGCTCTTTTTAAACTTATGTAGCTGTGCTTGAAAAACAGAAAGTTTTGGTATATGACTATCCAGTTTGGATCTGTAGATGTGTAACTTAGCAATCAGCAGTATCAAAGCAAAGATCTTATCTGTTTTTACGGGTTGATCTACCCCCAAAATGACTAAGTTACGGGAAAATGTTATGTTACAAGCATTTTATAAGCTTGTCCAAAAGGCTCTAATATATTTATAGTCCCATAAAGTGTTTTATTGAGTCTCTAGCCTTGTTACACAGAGTACAAAATGTTGAATTTACTAAACCCATAGGGTTCAACACCACATTTGTAGCAATGATCGGTGGTCTAGGTGGTAACGCGCCTTGCCTAGAAAACAAAAAGTCCGGGTCGAGTATGCGGGATGGTTCGTATCCCGTTTGGGCCCAAAACCTTTCCCCCATCCATTAGACCCTGGGAGGTGGTCTGGGTGTTAGTCTTTCGGATGACACGATAATCCAAGGTCCCGTGTGTTACATATCACTATATAGCGCACGTAAAAGAACCCACGGCAACAAGGGGGCTGACCCTGGCAAAATTCTGTAGAAAAAAACCCACTCTGATAGGGAAACAAATACAGTTGCATGCAGGAAAAAAAATGGATAGGGGCTGCACTTGTGGCAACACGCTCTCCCGGGGAGAGCAGTCCGAATTTCGTGCAGAGAAATCTGCTGTAAGTGGTACAAAATACAAAAATGATGTGATGAATTCTCATCTGCAGCCATTTTAATTTTACATCATTGATTTTGTGTATTTTAACAAAAATGTCATTCCAGTGAAAGTTTTTATGTTGTTTTCCTGTCCACTTTGTGCAACAGTTTGGAGGATTTACTGGTTTTAAGCAGACTGAAGTAATTTGTATCATGCATATGCCACAAAACTATTTTTCCCTCATAGCAAAAGTAGTTTTTGTTTTTAGTCAGTCACCTTGGTGTCCCTGTTGGAAGCTCAGGGAAAAGTAAGAGTTGCATAATTTTCAGTCCCAAATTTCAAACTGAACATTGCATCATCTGTTCCACTA
>CM060333.1:41980579-42018079 GCA_030674155.1 Stramonita haemastoma | reverse complement strand
ATGGTCATATATGAATTTTCTCAAATATTAGACCTTTTTTTTCCAATTATTAGACCTATTTTAATGGGTGTCTACCCCTGGCCTCTGCGCTCATTTTGGTGGATTATTGTATCTCAGGTTCTACAAAAACTTTTACAATAAAATTTTGCACAGAAAGAGAAAACATTATTTAAAGCTAGAATACTAAGTTTCAACAGTGAATATCATGGTTAAATATTTTTATGATTTAAAAAAAAATTTTTTTTTGAAAAACAGGTACATCTCCTCATCTACAATTAGGTAATGTATGGAATGTTGAAACTAGGATTATTACAAAGGCAAAGAACATGAATAAAAAGGTACCATGGACAGAAATTTGAATATATGTAAATTCTGATACTGTGATAGGTGTAGACAACACCAATTTGGATTTTACTTAAAATCAACTTGCATGACCAAATTTAACCCTACCTAAAATTTAAACCTTGAGATACCAAACATTTTTGAAAAATTGCATTTATCTCAGAGGCTAATTTTGCATCTACATGCAAGGTTTCAGGGGAATACTTAGTATAGAATTTGCACTGTAAATGAGGCAATATTGTAGATACTGAAAATTAATCTGAAGTTTTAAGATGATAAGAACATGCACAAAACCCTAGTCTCTTCCCGTAGCCAAAATTAAACTCTGAAAACTCATCATCCTTACACTGTAATTTCTTTAGCCATAGTTTTGAACAACACTAACCTACACATAAAGCTCATAAACCTATAATGTGCACATACTGGTGAACCACACACAAACACACAGTGAACAAACACACAATCTCGCACACATGCGCGTGCACACACACACACACACACACACACACACACACACACACACACACACACACACACACACACACACACACACACACACACACACACACACACACACACACACACACAGTGAAACAAGAGTAAACTAGTTTTCATTCTTCTAGATCTAGAATTAAACCTTTATCAGCTGTTATATCATGGTTACAAAATATGTTCACCACCTCTCCTCCGGCTACTCATAATTCATGCATCTGTTTCCTTGATGAATGTGCAGGTATATGTGTATGCTGTGCACAGGCTGTTTATCCATTTTATGTTTAGTTTGTTTGGGATGTTTGGTTTTTAAAAAAAATAT
This sequence comes from Stramonita haemastoma, assembly GCA_030674155.1. Lineage (NCBI taxonomy): Eukaryota > Metazoa > Mollusca > Gastropoda > Neogastropoda > Muricidae > Stramonita > Stramonita haemastoma. The sequence continues at coordinate 42,016,923 of CM060333.1, read as the reverse complement.
TTCCAGGTAAGTTGTCATATTTCTGGTCTCACGAATTAACTGATGCTGTTGTAGTTCTTGTTTTTATCTTTTATTGTTTTATTTTCATACGATTTATAATAGTCAAACTTTATGAAGCAGTTTTGTGTACAGCATTTTTTTTCTTGTGAGAGTGGGATGAACAAGAATGATAAAACTTGATATTTTGGCAGTGAATATTACTTTGATTTGACTTCACACACGTACACACACACGTACACGTACACACACACACACACACACACACTAAGAGGTATACAATACAATGCAGTACAATACAACACATACACACACACAGTATACAGTAACACACACTCACACACTTACACTCACAAACATGCACACACACACACACACACACACACACACACAACACACACACACACACACACACACACACCACACACACACACACACACACACACTGTATACACACACTGCATACACACACTGCATAGTGTACTCTTCACTCTGAGCCCCTTTCTATCTTTACTTAATTTTTGTTCCCAGAATCAAATTAAAAAAAAAAATATTGAAAAACTGAAGCCAGAGATCAGTTTCAGATTAAAAAAATTTTTTTTTAAACCCACCTCAAGCAGCAACATAGTTTCAACACACATGAAAATTTTCAAACACACACACACACACAGAGTGACACACACACACACACACACACACACACACACACACACACACACACAGAGTCACACACACACACACACCAACATACATGAAACGTAGCATTTGCACACACACACACACACACACACACACACACACACACACACACACACACACACACACACACACACCATTTTAACCATGATTTCTCATCTTTAGTGCATTCTACTTAACACATTATCTGACAGAAGTTATTGTTTTTCAGCCTCTTTCTACAACTTGGCACTTGCTGTCAAAACACTGATCTTTTTCACTCTCTGAGAACTTGGTATTCTGTTTAACTGACTCGGTGATGTTGAGATAAAGCATACTGGCAAAATATAGTTGACTGTAATTATCTTCATCGCACATCGCTTGAATCAGGAGTACTCTTAGTTTTCTGTTCTTGGTGAACGAGGGATTTGTTATTTGTGTTGGATTCAGTCACATCAGCGATATCAGGATCATCAGCAGCCATCGTTTTCGCTTATGTTCGCATAAACTAGCACTGCAATTGGTTGTAATAAAGTCCTCACTTCATTACTAAAGCTCTTCTGTGTTCTATCCATCAATATCATCGTCAGAACGAGCAGAATTTAGAGGTATTGCTATCAATTGTACTTTCGAAGCGAACGACGCCATTTTGTTTTGCATATCTCGCGCAGTGGTCGACATAGGTCACATGCTGTCTGGGCCATTGAGTAGAAGGAAATCCTCCCTAGTGATGTTTACCAGTGCTTCCCTATTTTGAACGCTTTCATTGGATGAAGTTTTTACTTATAGTTTTCACTCACTATATATATTTTAGAAATAGTATACTGCATATTCTTCATGTACACTCACTTAGGCATTTATACATATATATCTGTTCCATTTCTGATGTATTACATGTATACTGCAGATTCTTCATGTGCACTCACTTAGGCATTTATACGTATATATCTGTTCCATTTCTGATGTATTACATGTGTACTGCAGATTATACATGTATAATGATTGGGTCAATAGAGCTGCATGAAGAGGAGCACACAATGTTGAAGGATCACTTTTAGTTAATATACCGTTAGACCTCTGAGATGGTTATGAACTTTTAAAGCATTTCTCTCACAATAAGGCAATTGAAAGACTGAAAAATTCGAATAGTTATTACTCTCAAAACTGCCTTAATACGACAGCTGTACAAAACACTAAACTCCCCTTTTTAAAGCCATCTATGTCTGTTTCCAGACAAATCTCAAATTTATAGATTATGTTTATGTCTATAGATTTCGTTTAAATGCCCTTCACACAAAATATTGCAAGAACATACTATGCCTGTGTGGAAAACAAATAAGTGTTAAATATTTGCTTACATGTCCTAGAATTAAAGAAATTATCTTTATTATATTGAAAGATCCCTGCCTTTCAGAATCATCTGTAAGGTTTAAAAGTATCCTAAACAATGATATACTTCTTTGCATAATTTCTGAATGTCTGATGCACAGCCCAGTTGGTATCTTCCTCTGATTGATCATTTTGTTTTAAAGGAAATTCTCTAGGACCTGTTCTGTATACCTCTCCAACTGCCTCCCCCCCCAACTTTACCACATTATCTACTTTATCCTTTATCCTTTATCCTTCGGATGAGACTTTAAACCGAGGCCCCGTGTGCGAACGCATGCAGAACATCTTACGCACACGTTAAATCCTGTTCCGCTTTTCGTAAGAGTAGGCCATCGTGTGCCGGTGGGAACAGATGACAATATTTACAAAACTGCATACACACGGGGACCGGATGAAAAAAAGCACATGACTGCTTATTCTGTTATCCTCGATATAAAAGAATAAATAAATAAATAGATAAATAAATAAATAAATAAATTATGTGTAAACGTATTCAAAGTTCAAATTTTTCTGCATGTTATAGTTCCCATTTGATTTGTAGTTAATTGCATGTTCTGTTCTACTTTTTATTTTTGACTTGTAGATTTATGAAAAATATTCCTGTTCTGTTTTCTATAGTTCAACGCCATACTAACAGCTGAGCTGTTTTCTTCCTTAGTTCTCTTTAGTACTTAATAGAATAGGCCGTTACACCGTAACACACACACACACACACACACACACACACACACACACACACACACACACACACACACAAAACACTCACACACACACACACACACACACACACACACACACACACACACACACACACACACACACACACACACACACACACGCATGCACGCGCACCCACGCACATGCGCGCACACACACACTCACATATGAATGCAGGCACATGTGGCGTGCACACACTCATACACACACACACACACACGCATGCACGCATGCACACTTCTTTGTCTGATATCACTATTTAGTGGAAGGACGTTAAACTGAAGAGCAACAACATATATCTGTTCCACTTCTGATGTATTACATGTATACTGCAGATTCTTCATGTGCACTCACTTAGGCATTTCTACATGTATATATCTGTTCCACTTCTGATTTATGACATACATGTATGCTGCAGATTCTTCATGTTTTTTTATAATAATTTTATTTTATTCTTTTATATTGAGGATAATGGGATAAGCACTCTTATGCTTTTTTTTTACATCCAGTCCCCGTTTGTATGCAGTTTTTTAAATGTCATCTGTTCCCACCGGCACATGATGGCCTACTCTTATGAAAAGTGAAACAGGATTTAACGTGTGTGCAAGATGTTCTGCATGTGTTCACACATGGGGCCTCGGTTTATAGTCTCATCCAAAGGACTTTGGGGGAGAGTGAAGTCAGCACTGATGTTAACTCCAGGAGAAAAACTAACTCCCTCACTTAAGCATATATAAGGGGTGGGGGTGGAAGGTCCATGACATCCAAGGTGTTATATTACATAGATCTGATAAGGTATTCGGAGGGGAGGGAGGGGTGCTATTTGATAGATCTATGATAGGCTGCTGATCGGGAGTTTTTGACACATGAGACAACCTCAAGAGACTGATATGCTTTAGGCAGATGTGGCTATACTTGCACTGTCAAAGTTCATTAGTATTATTTTTGTTATCACCATCATCATTATTATTATTGGATTATTTGTATCATCATCATTATTATTATTGACTCAGCTCAGTGGTAAACACATGAACATAAGAATGCAAATTTATGCAGGTTCACTTTAATGTAACAAGCTCTTTTTTTCTTTACTGATAGTTCCAGTGCACAGGTGCGTATGTTTGGATGCATAATTTTTACCATCTCAAGTAGTAGATCTTTTGTAGGAAAAGTACTGTCCCTTCTTACAAACCTGTGTACACACAAAGGCAGACCCCCCTTTATGCAGCTTAGGTTACTCAACATCCAGTTTACATTAGTGAGTTGGCTCTTCAAATCATGGGGTTGCTATGCAACCAGGATGTAGGGAAAGAGCCTACTGTTTCATGAACAGCAAGGCAAGAGGTTTAGTTCCTTTCTAGACACCATGGGTAGCTGTACATCCAGGAGGTACAGTAATGGGTTATGCCTACACTAAAACCATGGGTTGCTGTACATCCAGGAGGTACAGTAATGGGTTATGCCTACACTAAAACCATGGGTTGCTGTACACCCAGGAGGTACAGTAATGGGTTATGCCTACACTAAAACCATGGGTTGCTGTACACTCAGGAGGTACAGTAATGGGTTATGCCTACACTAAATCCATGGGTTGCTGTACACCCAGGAGGTACAGTAATGGGTTATGCCTACACTAAAACCATGGGTTGCTGTACACCCAGGAGGTACAGTAATGGGTTATGCCTACACTAAAACCATGGGTTGCTGTACAACCCAGGAGGTACAGTAATGGGTTATGCCTACACTAAATCCATGGGTTGCTGTACACCCAAGAGTTACAGTAATGGGTTATGCCTACACTAAAACCATGGGTTGCTGTACACCCAAGAGTTACAGTAACGGGTTATGCCTACACTAAATCCATGGGTTGCTGTACACCCAAGAGTTACAGTAACAGGTTATGCCTACACTAAAACCATGGGTTGCTGTATGCATAGGAGGTACAGTAACAGGTTTTGCCAACAATAAAAACATGGGTTGCTGTACACCCAGGAGGTATGGTAACGGGTTATGTCAACAATAAAAACATGGGTTGCTGTACATGTACGAGCATCAAGTCATAGGCCACAAATGTAAAGGTTAAATTAAAGGCTGAAATGATGTGACATGAAAAGTTGTCGGCTGCCACTACAACAATAGATTTTCAGAGTATTTTACTGTATGTGCATGTTATGATCTTTAAAGATTCTATACATTGTCATAGTCTTGCTCCTTTGAAATTTGACTTGGGGTCCTTTTCAGTCCTTTAAAGATGGTTTAAAAAATTTTTTTGCTTTATGCCTTGCTCCTGGAAACCCTGAAAAATCTTTCCCTCTCTCTCCCTCTCCACTCTCTCTTCTCCCCCTTCCCTCTCACCTCTTCTCTCCTTTCTCTACTTCTCTTCTTCTCTCTTTGTCTCTCTCTCCTCTGTCTCTCTCTTTCTTTTTGTCCCTCCCTCTGCCTCCCCCTCCCTCTCTCTCTCCCTCTCCCTCTCCCCTCTATCTCCATCTCCCTCTCCCCTCCCCCCCCCTCTCTCTCTCTCTCTCTCCCCTCTCTCCCTCTCTCTTTCTCCCTCCCCCCCTCTCTTCTCTCCCCATCCATCCCTCTCTCTTTGTTTCTCCCCCCCCCCCCCCCCCCCGGTCTTTCTCTTGGAATGAAGTTGATGTGATGTGTTGTGCAGGATCTACCCACCACAAACGCCGTAGGCGACGGTCTATGGGTGATGCAGACTTTGTCCGCCTCGAAAAAGAGTTCGCGGCTGAAATGAGCCGGGACTGGGCACAGAGGGCCACCCAGTCCTGTGGTGAGATTGTGTGCGAAAGGTGTATGTCCCCTGCTGAGAGGGTGTATTTGATTAAACCGTTGGTCTCCTCTACCCATAGTCGCCAGTCCCTTACGACTGGCTTTAACTCACTGGCCAACATCAGACAAGAAAACACCAGCACATTCCACAGTGCCGACACCCACCAGTACATAACACCAGTGGATCCAGCTGGGGAGGCGGAGGCTCAGGGAAGCTCCGAGAGCTTTCCTGAAGTGTTCCGCCTCTCCCAGACTGGTCCACTGGACACGAGGCATGCTTACATCCAAGCCTGGACAGACAACCAGAGACAGACCATGCACAGCCAGATAGCAGTCAGGGTTCATGGCGGGTGCCCTTATTGCCCTGCACTTCAATTGTGGTTATCCCTCCGTCATTTTGTTCACAGTCTATTTCAGCCTCAGACCTGGCCAACTTTCCTCCCCCCCTGACCACCTCCACACCCAAAGAGGCCCTGCCAGGCCAGAGCCAGCAGCTCTGGCAGAGAGTCTCCCAGCCTTCCTCACTGCCAGAGCCCATGGAGGTGGAGGAAGAGCTGGGACCACGCACACCTCTGCCTGCTTTGCCTCCTGCACCTCGGCCTGCTTTCACCCTTCACCTCAGCCTACTTCACCTCCTGCGCCTCTGCCTACTTCTCCTCCTGCACCTCTGCCTGCTTCGCCTCCTGCACCTCGGCCTGCTTCACCTTCACCTCAGCCTGCTTCGCCTCCTGCGCCTCTGCCTACTTCTCCTCCTGCACCTCTGCCTGCTTGCCTCCTGCACCTCGGCCTGCTTCACCTTCACCTCGGCCTGCTTCACCTCCTGCACCTCAGCCTGTTTCTTCTGCACCTCGGGCCTGCTTCCCTCCTGCACCTCAGCCTGTTCTCCTGCACCTCGGCCTGCTTCACCTCTGCACCTCAGCCCTGTTTCTTCTGCACCTGCCGGCCTGCTTCACCTCCTGCCACCTCGCCTGTTTCTTCTCCTGCACCTCGGCCTGCTTCTCCTGCACCTCGGCCTGCTTCACCTCCTGCGCCTCTGCCTACTTCTCCTCCTGCACCTCGGCCTGCTTCTCTTCTGCACCTCTGCCTGCTTCACCTCCTGCCTGCCTCTGCCTACTTCTCCTCCTGCACCTCTGCCTCGGCCTGCTTCTCCTCCTGCACCTCTGCCTCGGCCTGCTTCTCCTCCTGCACCTCGGCCTGCTTCTCCTCCTGCACCTCTGCCTGTGCCTCCTGCATCTCTGGCTGGGCCTGCTGCGCCTCCTGCACCTGTGGCTGGGCCCTGCGCCTCCTGCACCTCTGGCTGTGCGCGCCTCCTGCACCTCTGGCGCTGCGCCTCCTGCAACCTCTGGCTGCTGGGCCTGCTGCGCCTCCTGCACCTCTGGCTGGGCCTGCTTCTCCTCCTGCTGCTCTGCTGCCTGCTGCGCTCCTGCACCTCTGGCTGGGCCTCCTGCGCCTCTCTCCTGCGCCCTCCCTGTGCACCTCTGGCCTGCGCCTCCTGCGACCTCTTGCCTGGCGCCTCCTGCACCTCTGGCTGGGCCCTGCCTCGCGCCTCTATCCTGGCCTCCTGCGCCTCTTCCTGTGCCTCCTGCACCTCTGGCTGGGCCTGCTGCCCGCCTCCTGCACCTCTGGCTGGGCCTGCTGCTGCTCCTGGGGTCCCGGCGCGCCCTGCCACCCCCGCTGTGCAGCGGCGCAGAGCACCTCAGCGTGCACAGCCAGCACCGGGGCCTCTGCTGCCCACACGGCGCTCAGAGAGGAACAAAACAGACAGAACGGTACCAGGCCGTTAGACTTACCGCACACCAGAGTATTTTAAATCTCTTGATAAAAGGAGGCAACTTCGGGCCCACCAGAGGAGGCAGGAGCGTTAGGTGGCTGTGCCGTGTAGGGGGATGCCTGTCTGCCTGCCTGTCTGCCTGCCTCCTACTGCCTGCCTGCCTGCCTGCCTGCCTGCCTGCCTGCCTGCCTGCCTGCCTGCCTGCCTGCCTGCCCCCTGCCTGCCTGCCTGCCTGCCGCCCTAGCCCCTTGCCCCAGTGCCAGTCACTGCCCTGAGGGCAGCCAGTAATAGACAGTCCCTGACCCAACACATCACTGGGGCTGAAGCTCCCACCCCATGAGAGACAGTGGTTTGACTAAACAACAGTTATTTCAAAGCCTTGTTGCGTCAAAATAAAGTAAATCTATGTGTGATGTTGAAATCGTCGAGTACGAAGACGTGCATTGGGCAGAACTAGCACCGCTCGATTTGATCAGATAACGTTTACCTCATCGTCTGCGTCATTATTTAATTCAACCAAATCCAGCCGCTAAAACTCCTCCTCACCGTCACTATCATAAAAAAAACTCACAAACGCTTGACCGGCATTTTTGTTGACAATAATCGCGACTGGTCTGGAAAATAAACCGACCCTCTAAACCAACCAAAATCTTCATTGCTTGCGTGTGTTGATCGACCGTAACCATTTCTACAGCCCTACAATGGCCTTAACATTCATTGGGCAACCTTTGAAAGCAAAAGTGAGCCTTCAATTACAATTACCTACGTCATCCTGGAATATTCCTGGAACCACGCGACTAGGGTGAAGTCAATGCCCATGTGCACAGCACCACTTTCACACCAAGTTTTGTCAGTGTTGATTTTTTAGCTAGATTTCCAAGGTTTACCAATGGTGGGATTTTGTGTATGCAACTGTGTACCCACTTGTATGGTAGCCAGTCTGACTATGGGGAAGATGTCTAACAAAACACCAATGTACATGCATTTAAAAAAATGGTATCATCTGTTCTTACTTGCACGCAATGGCCTACTCTTCAGAGTGGCAGAACAGGTTTTTAATGAGTGCAAAATGTTCTGCGTGCATTCACACTCAGAACCTCAGTTTATAGTCTCATCCTAAGGACATTCAGGGGCAGTGGAGTCAGCACTGATGTCAACTCCAGAAAAGAAATCTCTGAGTTAGGTGATGGCTTGAGCTTATGCATCCAGTCAGGAGTGCAGCACTAACAGGACGTAAGTCCCCAAGGTGGATCGGTGTTCTAGGTGGTAACGCGCCTTGCCTAGAAAGCAAAAAGTCTGGGTCGGAGTGTGCGTGGTTCATACCCCATTTGGGCCCAAAACTTTTTCCCCCGTCCATTAGACCCTGAGTGGTGGTCTGGGCGCTAGTCTTTCGGTGTGGGGTGTAGTGCCTGTCTTCTCTCTGTGCTCCCATGCTGGGGGGGTGTGGGGTGTAGTGCCTGTCTTCTCCTGTGTTAATTGTAGGAGGTCTGCCTGCTGGCCTCAACCCACACATTCCCACTTCAGAGCAGCTCATTTCATTGTACAGGTTGCATGCTGGGTATGTTCGTTTCTCACATTGCACTGAATGCTGACCTGAATACAGGATCTTTGAAGTGCATATTTGATATTCTGCATATGTATATACACAGAGGGAATAAAGGCACTGGCAAATCTGCACATGAAGTTGACCTGGGAGATTGTAAAATCCCCCACCCTTAATTCACCAGACGCTATCACCCAGATTCAAACTCACAAGTTCATGAAGCCATGGGATTAAAGTCGGTCTTCACCACTCGGTGACAGACGCTATAGCCGAGTGGTTAAGACTGTTTGACTTAGTCCCATGGGTCCATGAAGTCGTGGGTTAAGATCTCAGCAGCTTTGGTGAAATTCAGGGTGGGGATTTTTAGGATCTCCCAGATCAGCTTCAAGTGCAGACCAGCCAGTGTCTGAATTCCCTTGTGTGTACACATCAGAAGATCAAACATGCATGTGAAAAATCCTGTCATTGATGTCGGATTCTGTGGGTTATGGAAACACAAACATACCCAGCATACACTCCCGAAGTTGGAATGCGGCTACCTTACTGCTCTTGTTCTCCCCAGCGTAGGGGAACAGATGACAACATGAAAAAAATCGCATGGATAGGAGTGCTTTTTCCAAGATCCTCAAAAGAGAAGAAGAAAAAAACATGGCAGCACACAGGGTTCTCGATAACAGGTAATTGTTGGTATTTTATTGATTGTAAACTGGGAATATCGAAAATTTTCGAAGCAGCCGGTACCATGTACCGATTCTGTTTGCCTGTGACCGATTAGATTTTTGTCTATAAAAAAGTCTGAAGTGACATTTTCTGACTCTGTCATGCGCCTGTGCTTATGCACCCACCCTTTCCCACACCTTCCAACGAACTCTTATCTTTGGCGCCAATACAGCAAGCTTTACTGCGAAAGAATAGAGCTTCACGCTCTTCTCGGCATGACAGTGGCTTCCATTCACAATGAGTAAATGGGGCCTAGGCTTGAGGGTCTATGACTAGGACTATGAATTTGCGTGTTGCTTTGAGAGAGAAAAGTTGAAAATCGCAGACTAGGCCTATGAATTTGCCCGTTGCTTTGAGAGAGAAAAGTTGAAAATGGCAGACTAGGCCTATGAATTTATGGCAGACTAGGCCTATGAATTTGCGCGTTGCTTTGAGAGAGAAAAGTTAAAAATGGCAGACTAGGCCTATGAATTTGCGTGTTGCTTTGAGAGAGAAAAATTGAAAGTGGCAGACTAGGCCTATGAATTTGCGCATTGCTTTGAGAGAGAAAAGTTGAAAATGGCAGACTAGGCCTATGAATTTGTGCGTTGCTTTGAGAGAGAAAAGTTGAAAATGGCAGACTAGGCCTATAAATTTGTGCGTTGCTTTGAGAGAGAAAAGTTGAAAATGGCAGACTAGGCCTATGAATTTATGGCAGACTAGGCCTATGAATTTGCGCATTGCTTTGAGAGAGAAAAGTTGAAAATGGCAGACTAGGCCTATGAATTTGCGCGTTGCTTTGAGAGAGAAAAGTTGAAAATGGCAGACTAGGCCTATGAATTTATGGCAGACTAGGCCTATGAATTTGTGCGTTGCTTTGAGAGAGAAAAGTTGAAAATGGCAGACTAGGCCTATGATTTTGCGCGTTGCTTTGAGAGAGAAAAGTTGAAAATGGCAGACTAGGCCTATGAAATTGCGCGTTGCTTTGAGAGAGAAAAGTTGAAAATGGCAGACTAGGCCTATGAATTTGCGCGTTGCTTTGAGAGAGAAAAGTTGAAAATGGCAGACTGGGCCTATGAATTTGCGCGTTGCTTTGAGAGAGAAAAGTTGAAAATGGCAGACTAGGCCTATGAATTTGTGCGTTGCTTTGAGAGAGAATAGTTGAAAATGGCAGACTAGGCCTATGAATTTATGGCAGACTAGGCCTATGAATTTGTGCGTTGCTTTGAGAGAGAAAAGTTGAAAATGGCAGACTTGGCCTATGAATTTGCATGTTGCTTTGAGAGAGAAAAGTTGAAAATGGCAGACTGGGCCTATGAATGTGCGCATTGCTTTGAGAGAGAAAGGTTGAAAATGGCAGACTAGGCCTATGATTTTGCGCGTTGCTTTGAGAGAGAAAAGTTGAAAATGGCAGACTAGGCCTATGAATTTGCGCGTTGCTTTGAGAGAGAAAAGTTGAAAATGGCAGGCTAGGCCTATGAATTTGCGCGTTGCTTTGAGAGAGAAAAGTTGAAAATGGCAGACTAGGCCTATGAATTTGTGCGTTGCTTTGAGAGAGAAAAGTTGAAAATGGCGGACTAGGCCTATGAATTTGCGCCTTGCTTTGAGAGAGAAAAGTTGAAAATGGCAGACTAGGCCTATGAATTTATAGCAGACTAGGTCTATGAATTTGCGCGTTGCTTTGAGAGAGAAAAGTTGAAAATGGCAGACTAGGCCTATGAATTTATGGCAGACTAGGCCTATGAATTTGTGCGTTGCTTTGAGAGAGAAAAGTTGAAAATGGCAGACTTGGCCTATGAATTTGCATGTTGCTTTGAGAGAGAAAAGTTGAAAATGGCAGACTGGGCCTATGAATGTGCGCATTGCTTTGAGAGAGAAAGGTTGAAAATGGCAGACTAGGCCTATGATTTTGCGCGTTGCTTTGAGAGAGAAAAGTTGAAAATGGCAGACTAGGCCTATGAATTTGCGCGTTGCTTTGAGAGAGAAAAGTTGAAAATGGCAGGCTAGGCCTATGAATTTGCGCGTTGCTTTGAGAGAGAAAAGTTGAAAATGGCAGACTAGGCCTATGAATTTGTGCGTTGCTTTGAGAGAGAAAAGTTAAATGGCGGACTAGGCGCTAGCCTATGAATTTGCGCCTTGCTTTGAGAGAGAAAAGTTGAAAATGGCAGACTAGGCCTATGAATTTATAGCAGACTAGGTCTATGAATTTGCGCGTTGCTTTGAGAGAGAAAAGTTGAAAATGGCAGACTAGGCCTATGAATTTGCGCGTTGCTTTGAGAGAGAAAAGTTGAAAATGGCAGACTAGTCCTATGAATTTGCGCGTTGCTTTGAGAGAGAAAAGTTGAAAATGGCAGACTAGGCCTATGAATTTGTGCGTTGCTTTGAGAGAGAAAAGTTGAAAATGGCAGACTAGGCCTATGAATTTATGGCAGACTAGGCCTATGAATTTGCGCGTTGCTTTGAGAGAGAAAAGTTGAAAATGGCAGACTAGGCCTATGAATTTGCGCATTGCTTTGAGAGAGAAAAGTTGAAAATGGCAGACTTGGCCTATGAATTTGTGCGTTGCTTTGAGAGAGAAAAGTTGAAAATGGCAGACCAGGCCTATGAATTTGTGCGTTGCTTTGAGAGAGAAAAGTTGAAAATGGCAGACTAGGCCTATGAATTTGTGCGTTGCTTTGAGAGAGAAAAGTTGAAAATGGCAGACTAGGCCTATGAATTTGTGCGTTGCTTTGAGAGAGAAAAGTTGAAAATGGCAGATTAGGCCTATGAATTTGTGCGTTGCTTTGAGAGAGAAAAGTTGAAAATGGCAGACTAGGCCTATGAATTTATGGCAGACTAGGCCTATGAATTTGCGCGTTGCTTTGAGAGAGAAAAGTGTCTGGTCTGTGGCTGTGGTGTTGTGCTCATCATCATGATGAGGAGGATGGGGACAGACAGGGGGGGGGGGGGGAGGGCCAGGCTGGTGTCTGGGTCTGCTGCTGCTGCTGCTTTTTAGTTCAGTTTTCTTTTCCTTTGGTTTCTTCTTTTTTTTTCAGTCTGTTTTGTTCTCTCCTTCATGTTTTCTTCTTAACTTTCTTTTTGTATTTTTTCAGATTTTCATACTTTTGTTTCTGCTGACTTTCTCCTTCATTTTGCTTTCTCAGTACCTTAGTTTTCAGTCTGTGTTCTCCTTACTTTTGAAGATTCTTCGTTGTTATGGTTTCTTTCTCCTGTCATTTTGTTGGTTTTGTTGGACCTGCCACACCTTAGTTAACGTTTAAATGATAACAAAATTACAAGGAGACCAACTGGAAAGAAAACAGGTGTGTTGCTGCTGCTGTAATACTCCCCCCCATTCCTTAGTGATTTTCTGTGGATTTGCCAAAATAGTATGTTGCACCAAAGTGATTCTGTGCATTTAAAAAAAAGTCATTGTGCACACAATGTTTTGAATGATGCACTGTGAGTAGTTCATGGATGGTGTGCATTTCATGTACAGGAATGAATTAATGAATGCAGAGAAACATTTGGATTGGAAGCTATACCACTTGAGTTTAAGGAACTGTCCAGTTAGTAGTGTGGGACTGTTATTTTGAAAAATGCATTCATTTTATTAATATCATTGGGAACAAAACAGTTTTTTACTTTCCACAATCTTTGGCTCCATATTCTATGGTTCACCTGTGATTGACAAATTGTGGAAATATGCCGCTGTTTACCCAGCAGTGAGGTAGCTGAGCATTCCTGCTTCGAGGGATATCTAAATAGTTAAATGATAGATGTGAAGTAAAAACTGAAAAAGGTCATCCCGTTTTCTTGTGATCCGTTTTACAGCAGCAACACCACATCAGTTTCTTTCCCTTTTGGATTATCAATAATTTATGCACTAGGTAGATATTAGAGTAGCAACTTTTTGGACTGGAATGCTTTGATGACAAAATTTTTAGCAGTTTAGGAGTAGGTTGTCATTAGCCTTACGAAACACCCTTGAAGCTAGTGTGAATGTGTGAGTGAATGTTGTGCTGTCCTCTATTTTTTCTCTTTTTTGAATTTTTGATGTTTAGAAATCTAGTATGTGTATAGATAATTATGTTGATGTTGATAGACATGATGATATTTAGAAATGGGATAATAATGGTGGACATACTGATGTTTAGAAATGGGATAAAATGTGACGCACCACCACAAAATGAGTCCCTTAGTACATAATCCATTTTTCCGCTAACAGTCATTAAACGCAGGTGGGGGTGATGTTGTTGATTTTGAGATTTTGATTGATTATAAGACTATAGCACTTATTTTACATTGTAGTGAAATATCAAGGCATAATTTTGTTTCCTTTTGTCTTTAAACGTGCGTTGAAAATAGCGGAGCCCTCATTCTGACCTCCTATTACGATGCTTAACTTGCCCATTTCTCATTTTGACATTGCCTGCAGTCTATCATTTCAATTTATGATAACTTTTGATAGAATTGTTCGATTTTCAATCTGTTTTTTGTATTGTATAGCCATTTCATTGCAAATTAAGAACAGTTCAGTAACTAAAAATTGACCTCTGGTGCAATGCGACTCTTATGTGGTGCAGCATCACAAATGATAATGATGTACATACAGTTCAGTAACTAAAATTTGACCTCTGGTGCAATGCGACTCCTTATGTGGTGGAGCGTCACAAATGATAATGATGTCCATATTGATGCTGTGCAGCAGTGCTGCTTGAAGTGAATGTTTTCAAATCTTTAGTTTCCTGTTGCAGGTTCAACCCTAGAATTACTCTCCCCTTGCAGAAGTCTGAAGAGTAGCCTGTGCTAGTTCGAGGCATGTAAGAGGTTGGTGGACGAAGGCTGTATTTATTAGCTTTATTGATATTGTAAGGGATAGATAGAAGAAGACTGCAATAGAAGGTGAAGGCTGTATTTATAGCTTTATGATATTGTAGTGGATAGATAGAAGACTGCAATAGGAGGTGATCCTGCTTTGTCATAAAAGATGAACTCATGTTCGTACTTCAATATTTGGGACTGAGTTTGTCCCCTCTCCTAGATCCTCTCTCTTTTCATCTCCTCTCCTCTCAACTCCTCTCCTCTCTCCTCCCCTTCTTCTCTCTCCTCCTCTCCTCTTTTCTCTCTCCTTGCCTATCCCTTCCCTCCTCAGTCTTCTCTCTCTCCCCTCTCTCCTTTCCTTGTTCCTCTCTTCCCCTCCTCTCTCTCCCCCTCTCCTCTCTATCCTCTCCTCTTTTCTCCTTGTCCCTCCCCTCCTCTCTCTCTCCTCTCTTCTCCTTCCTCTCCTCTCCTCTTCCTCTCCTCTTCTCTGTCCCCTCCTCTCTCTCTCTCCTCTCCCCTCTTTCTCCTCTCCTTCCCCTCCCCTTCCCTCCCCCTCCTCTCTCCTCTCTTCCTCTCTCTCTCTTCTCTTTCTCTTCTCTTCTCTCTCTTCTCTTCTCTTCTCTCATCTTCTCTTCCTTTCTCTGTGTTCCCTTACAGAGTAAGATGCATAGTACCTAGTTTTCCCCTTTGCTTGTCACTTTGCAGGAGGTTTACCCAATGGCCTTAGCCAACATGTTCTGACTTAAGAGCAGCTCATTTCATTGTACAGGTTACGTGCTGGGCATGTTTGTGTTTCTGTAACCCACCGAATGGTGACATGAATTAGTTAACCCTTATTCCCCTGAGGTCACACAGTTCATTCACTGTGAAACTTGTGTCAAGGGAAGTAAATTTTACAACTTTCAATAGTCACTACACAAAGAAATCGATTAAATATATCTATATTATTTTTTGCTGCAAGGAATGTTATTTTCTGCATAGTTCTATAAATAAAATACACACTGGGCCAGGCGCTTGTGCATTTATGCAGTTGTTTCACCAATAAAAAACAAAATAAAAATTGAATCATGAACTCTTTTTTTTTTTTTGCAATCGGTATGGCAATCATGAACTTTTCTATCAAACTTGAAAAAAAAAAAAAGCATCAAGTCAAGTATGCCCCATCTGCTCGATCAGTCTTAACAATATTCCAATGGAAAAAGCCTTTAAATTTGCTCTTTAGGCGTCCAAATCCTCTCTCAGCAGCCTACCTAACCATTGCCCATAACAATATTTATTTAAGAAACTTTGATAATGTATAACTTGCTTAAAACTGTACCGATATGGACACGGTAAAATGCAGACAACATGGCGGTATCTTGTTAACACAAAGACAGCAACTCTCACTAGAGTGTCATTTATTATGAACTGACCTTCCACCTTCCTTTTTTTTATTTCTATCATAAAAGAATATTGCCCCCTGCCCCAATTTTTTGTTATTAAAGTTGAAAATATCAGTTAAAATCATTCAATAAAGATAAGCACACACACACGCATGCACGCACACACACACACATGCACATGCACACACACACACACACACACACACACACACACACACACACACACACACACACACACACACACACACTCTCAAACATTCTCAAACACACACCACACACACACACACACACACACAACACACACACACACACACACACACACACACACACACACACACACACAGTAGAGGAGAGAGGGAGAGAGAGAGGGAGAGAGAGAGAGGAGAGAGAGAGAGAGGAGAGAGAGAGAGAGAGAGAGAGAGAGGAGAGAGAGAGAGAAATGGGCCAGTATAGAATGTGTTAGAGATGGTCAGGTTTAAGGTGGTATGACCTCCTAGTTATATTGTCTTCTTTCAACTCCACCAGGGTGAAGCTTGCCCATGACACACTGCAGGCTGATAGGGTCAGTGTGGACCTTTCCCCCACTCCTCAGGAAGTGAAATGATGTGAAGTGAAGTGAAGGTGTAACAGCACACCACTGGGTTACAGTCATTCTTTTTATTCTTTAGCTTTTCTTTTATTTTTTGATGCTTGTCCTGAAGTGACTTAGTGATGGAAGACTAGGTGAAGGCTTTGCTCAGCTACTGGCATAGTGTGGAGTGAGGGCTGCGTTTTGTGCAGACTTCATTATTGCCCAGTTTGAAGCTGAAGACAGTGGGATAGTGAGGATGATAACGATCTGTGTCTGTGACACTGAAGGATACAAATGGCCTTGACATGTTTAGTGTGATTGGGGGGGCGGGGGGGGGCATTCAACAAGGATTAATGAAATGAAAAAGAGCATTTATTTATTTCTTCTTCTATATCGAGGGTTATGGAATAAGCACTTGTGTGGGTTTTTTTTACATCTAATCCCAGTGTGTATGCAGTTTTGTCAATTTTGTCATCTGTTCCCACAACCTCATTGTATAGTCTCATCTGAAGGACTTTTGGGGGAAGTGGAGTTAGCACTGATGTTAACGCCAGAGGAAAAATCCCCTTGAACAGGAATCGAAAGCAGGTTGTCAAATTGTAAGCGCAGTGTTCTTACCACTAGGCTATCCCGTTCCCTTGTGTATGTATGTGTGTGTGTGTGTGTGTGTGTGTGTGTGTGTGTGTGTGTGTGTGTGTGTGTGTGTGTTGGTCACTGTTTCATTTCTTTTTTTATAATTTATACTTTTATAACGAGGATAATGGAATAAGCACTTGTGTATTTTTTTACATCCAGTCTCCGTGTGTGTGTGCAGTTTTGTAAATCGTGTGTGTGTGTGTGAGGAGAGAGAGAGAGAGAGAGAGAGAGAGAGAGAGAGAGAGAGAGAGAGAGAGAGAGAGAGAGAGAGAGAACTAAATGTATGTGAAGTGAAAAAAAGCATTAATAGAGAAGTGTATGTGTGAAGTGAAAAATGAGGCACAGCATGAATTGCTCAGTAAGAAGCATGTAAGAACAACAGAAAAGAACATCAGCCTCTGCAGGAAGGTGTTAGGTAAACCAGAAGTGAAGAAGTGACTTTGATATAACAAATAGTATGCACATGCATGCACGCGCACGTGCACGCGCGCGCACACACACACACACACACATCAGAGATACTTGATTTTTTTTTTTTGGTACATAACAGTGCTGCTAGTCTCACTTTTTTGATCTGCCAAATTCCAGCATGTCTCTCCTCTGCTTCTTGACTTGCACTGGCTTCCTGTTCAGAAAGGAATGTAACAGAAACTTGACTTGCAGTGCTTTGAACACTTTGTGACTCTGCCTCTTTGTACCTTTCTGGCCTTCAACAAATGGGTGTTACATCTCATGATCTTTACACCTCTGCTGATACTGGTCTGTTTCATATTCCCTCCTTTCAAACAAAATTGTGTGGTGAGCGATCGTTCTCTTTTCTAGCCCTTTCTTGTTGGAATTCTTCCCCATACTGAACTAGGCACAAAACAACTGTTCAATCTTTCAAGTCCAGCCTTAAAACACATCTCCTTCAGTCTTAGAAACTGTATCTTTAAGTAAATTGGTTTGTGTGTAAGCGTGCCTGCATGTGTGCATGTATGCGCATGTGAGTGTGTGTTTAGGTTACGCTTTTGTGTACAGGAGATAGTAATGCAGGAGGTTGGGGTGTTTTCCATGTAGTGAAAGCATGTGTGTGGCTGTGTATGTGGGTTAGTGTTTGGATCAGTAATTCCATCCTTGTGTCAGTGTCTTGTTGGTAGTGTTTAGAGCTCTCTCTGTCATCAGGAAGATGTAATGGCTGCACACAATATCCATACATACAGTGATACTGACTCTTTATGTCTAGTTTATAAAGTGGGAAGATGTAGTGGCTGCACACAATATCCATACATACAGTGATACTGACTGACTTATGTCTAGTTTTTTAAAGTGGGAAGATGTAGTGGCTGCACACAATATCCATACATACAGTGATACTGACTGACTATGTCTAGTTTTTTAAAGTGGGAAGATGTAGTGGGTTAAAAATAGTTGTACCTAATCTGAACAAAATACTGAAGAGTGACTAGGATTGATTTTTATTCATGAAGGCCATAGCTCTGAATGCAGGGTAGTTTTTGTGAACAGTCATATGTGTGAATGATTTGAATGGAAGCACTTTGGTGTGTTTGCTTTACAAGATTCAGTCTTGTAAAGATTCTGTATGTTGTTGATACTATTTTTTATTATTATTATTATTATTATTATTATTATTATTATTATTATTATTATATTACATTATATTATTATTAATTATTATTATTATATGAACAGCATAAATTATACTTTCTTCAGAGCAAAATGAATTGAAAACATAGTCATGAAATAGCTAACTCACTAAGCTCAAGTGCTTTAATTTTAATGGGTATATCATGAAGTATAGCTACCTCTCGAAGCTGGAGTGCTTTAATTAAGCAGTTGGAAATGTTACGTAGGACTTGGTGGCTTGTGCTTGACAACAGCAAAATCGATTTTGAACATGCAAGGTTTATGATCATATTTTGGGTGAATGAAGATTTTTCTGACATCAGTCAGCGCTTTACAACCAAGAACAAAGGCAACTTCATCCTCTGGCATAAAAGACAAACCAAAGCCTAGTTGAATCCTGGTTGTCCTGTCTGGTCCATTGGGGCAGCGTGGCTTGTGGCTGTGGAGACTGATGTGGGAGAAACCCTCTCTGTCCCAAAGGTGCCTGTGTGTGTTGTGAGGTCTGTTGGAGTTGTGGCCTGTGTGTCTGTATGTGGTTGTCCTATATCTAATGTGGGTGTGGGCATGAAGTTACAAATAGGGCTTCACACTAGGATCACTACACACAGGTCAGTAGAACTCCAATCTGTAGCTGGTGTTCTGCCATCGACAATCAGTCAGGCGCTGAGGAAAAATGGTGAAGAAAGTTGTAGAACAGCCAACACCCTGCTTCATCCAAAGCTGTCCAAACCATGGAGGAACAGGGCTACAAAGGTGGCCTTGTTTCACAACAGCTGTGTACTGAATAATTACAACCAGAAAAGTGGGTGCCAGACCTGACCCTACATCATAGCATGGGATGTTATCCTACATGCTTTCAATACACCTGTACTGTTTCCCTTTGATGTGACTGCTCTATGAAGATAGGCCACTGCAAGTATGCATTAATGGAGTCGTACATACTTTCTCAGAATCAGTAAATGCTACTTATAATTTGTAGTCGTATGAAAATGGTTTATGTACCCCTGCTACTAAAGAGCACAAGTTCTTTCACTGACTGTCCTTTCTTTTCTGTCTGTCAAGCTGCTGGGTGGTTACTGGGAGTTGTTTTCAGTCCTCTGTTCTTGCTGTCTGTCATTGATGTCTCCACAAAATGATTTATAACAGACATCGCTTAAAGAAAGACCTCTATGATTATTTGTAGTGTTAGGATCCCTTTTTGATAAAATGAAAACTGGTAGTCTCAGACAAGTATTTTTTGTTGTTGTGTTGTTGTTTTGTTGTTGTTTTGGGTTGGTTTTTGGTTTTTTGTTTGTTGTTGTTGTTGTTGTTTTTTTTGGGGGGGTTAAGACCAGTATTGTTACAACTCCTCTGTATCCACACTAGTGGTAGATGACTTCAAGAACAGGTCCAGCCCTGGCCACAGTCTCCATCACCTGGCAGCTCCCATGTCTCCTGCCACATCCTCACATTTCCTTTTCCTTCCTTTGTTTCCTTTTTCTTTTCCTGATGAACCCGCTGTAAAAGTTCAGGTGTTTGTTCAGTTCTGCCAACATGCTTTGATTTGTTCTTCTTTCAGTCCAGCTTATTCTGAGAAGTGTATTGTGGAACCAGGTCTGTGTTGTTTGGATTGTGTTTTCATCTGCAGCTCAGTAAGGGTCCGTCCTTTGCTTCCCTGTAAAAGAGTGGGTCAGAGCAGTTCTGTGTAGACAGTGTGTTCAGTTGGACAGCAGCTTTCAGGGGTTCTCTGTTAACTTTAATCACAATGTTTAAACCGTGTTTCCGGCGTAACGCTGTGCTTTGCATGCTTTCTTTCCAAAGACGCTTTTCACACGACATGCTACAGAAGAGACAATGACAATGACATGGTTTACTGTCCGTTTAGCATTGGAGCCATGTAGGCAAGGTTAAGAATATTATTCTATAGAGAGGAAAGAGCGTGTGTCTGTGTGTGAGAGAGCGTGTAGGAGGAGCCAGATTCAGGCAGTGTCCAAGTCGCACGCTAGCTAGCTAGGAGTGTAGGGAAGGTCAGTCAGTTTTCCTGCTCTACTCTCAGACAACAGGTCTGACCCTGTGGAGTACTGCAAGGTGAGTGAGGCCCAGGCTGATGTCTGGAGAGAAAGAAGGGGATAGAGAGAGAGGGGGGGGAGAGAGAGAGCTGCCAGTAGTTACTTGTCCACAGCTCTGCCCTTCCCAAGGGAGTGTAGTTGTACTCAGGCAGTGTAGTTCTACCCAGGGAGCACTTCTGTATAAGGAGTGTACTTCTGTGTCAGAGTGTATTCTACCCAGGGTATTCTGTATAAGGAGTGTACTGTTCTACCAGGGAGTACTTCTGTATAAGGAGTGTACTTTGTGGACAGAGTGTAGTTCTACCCAGGGAGTACTTCTGTATAAGGAGTGTACTTTTGTGGACAGAGTGTAGTTCTACCCAGGGAGTACTTCTGTATAAGGAGTGTACTTTTGTAGGTGGTACAGAGTTTGTAGGTGTCTTACAAGGCACCAGGGAGTACTTCTGTATAAGGAGTGTACTTCTGTGGACAGAGTGTAGTTCTAACCAGGGAGTGCGTACTGGTTCAAGGAGTGTATTTTACCCAGGTAGTGTGTACTGGTTCAGGGAATGTAAGCTGGTTCAGGGATAGCATACCATTATACAAAGCCAAAAAGTCGTGGTTTAAATCCCGTTGGATGTAAGGCATTTGAATAGTGGGTATCTGGTAGGGCTGCTTTGAGCGTTAATTTATTTTTAATTAATGTTTACGTAAGACGATGTAAATGGATATTTTTTCGAATAATTTATTCCATAACATATTAAACAAAACTATGTACATGATAAGCAGTGAGATGTTGTATCGTGCTATATAGCGTACATATCTGATTTCTATAAATCAAGGTGGATATAAACAAACTTAAAAACAAAACATAACATGGAACATGTATATATGTTTGTTTTCAGCTCATGTTAAAGAAATGCATGACAACAACATAAGAATTCCAACTCATAAGGAGTTTCAATGAAGAGAAACCTGTAACAGTTGTGAATGAAACTGCACTGAGGCATTGTGCTTTCCTGGGGAGGCATTTCACAGTACCTACAGATAAACTGTCTGTGATACGGTAGAATGAGTTCAGCCGTCTACTGCTGTAACATTTCTGCCATGTAATGAGCATCAGCTATTTATTGCCATAGTGTTTCTGCCATGTAATGAGCAGCATCACTATAGCTGTAATGTTTCTGCCATGTAATAAGCATCGGCACTTTACTGCCGTAATGCTTCTGCCATGTAATAAGCATCAGCACTTTACCGCCATAATGCTTCTGCCATATATTAAGCATTGGCACTTAAGTGCTGTAATGCTTCTGCCATGTAATAAGCATGAGTTATTTACTGCCGTAATGCTTTTGCCATGTAATAAGCATTGGCACTTTACTGCCGTAATGCTTCTGCCATGTAATAAGCATTGGCACTTTTCTGCCGTAATGCTTTTGCCTGTAATAAGCATTGGCACTTTACTGCCGTAATGCTTCTGCCATGTAATAAGCATTGGCACTTTACTGCCGTAATGCTTCTGCCATGTAATAAGCATTGGCACTTTACTGCCGTAATGCTTCTGCCATGTAATAAGCATTGGCACTTTACTGCCGTAATGTTTCTGCCATGTAATAAGCATGCACTTACTGCTATTCTCTGTAATAAGCATACTTTGCTGTAATGCTTCTGCCATGTAATAAGCATGAGCACTTTACTGCTGTAATGCTTCTGCCAAGTAATGAGCATTGGCAGTTTACTGCCGTAATGCTTCTTCCATGTAATAAGCATCAGCACTTTACTGCTGTAATGCTTTTGCCATGTAATAAGCATCAGCACTTTACTGCTGTAATGTTTCTGCCATGTAATAAGCATAGCTATTTACTGCTGTAATGCTTCTGCCATGTAATGAGCATTGGCACTTTACTGCTGTAATGTTTCTGCCATGTAATAAGCATCAGCACTTTACTGCTGTAATGCTTCTGCCATGTAATGAGCATTGGCACTTTACTGTCGTAATGCTTCTGCCATGTAATAAGCATCAGCTATTTACTGCCGTAATGCTTTTGCCATGTAATAAGCATTGGCACTTTACTGCTGTAATGTTCTGCCATGTAATAGCATCAGCACTTAACTGCTGTAATGCTTCTGCCATGTAATAAGCATGAGCACTTTACTGCTGTAATGCTTCTGCCATGTAATAAGCATAGGTATTTACTGCCGTAGTGCTTCTGCCATGTAATGAGCATTGGCACTTTACTGCTGTAATGCTTCTGCCATGTAATGAGCATGGCACTTTACGCGTATGCTCTGCATGTAATAGCACTTCTGCGATGTTCTGCCATGTAATGAGCATTGGCACTTTACTGCTGTAATGCTTCTGCCATGTAAGAATGATACTGCAGCGTATTCCTGTATGGCAGCACTTTACTGCTGTATTCAGTCTTGTTTGCCAGAAGAAAGAAAACTGTCAGCGGTGACGGAAGCCATGAAGTGTGTTGTGTGACTGTGACACACAGAGTGCAGGTTGGAGGGGAGGGATGGAGGGATGAGATAGTGAGGAGGAGGGAGGGAAGAAGGAGGTGGTGAGAGAGGGAGGGAAGAAGGGCTGATAGTATAGTGAAGCCAAGAGGATGGACAGGTAGATTGATAGATAGAGAGGTCTGTCTGCACACTGCATTAGTGGGTGTACATACTTGCTATTTATACCCCCCCCCCCCCCCCAAACACACACTTGCTATTGACATCTCCCTATATCTCCAACACACACATTTAATATTGACACCTTCGCACTCCTCCAACACACACATTTAATATTGACATCTCCCCCCTTTGAACATATTTTATATTCCCACACACACACACACACACACACACACACTCACTTTCATATTGACACCTCCCCACCCCCCAACACACACACACACATTTCATATTGACACCTGCCTCCTCCCAACACACACAATTGATTTAACCCCCCCCCCCCCCCCCCCTCCCCTCCCCTTTGTAAGTCTTGTCATCTGTTCCCACCGATACATTACACGATGGCCTACTCTTACAAAAAAGGGGAACGGGATTTAACATGCACGCAAGGATCACAGAAGAAGAGAGGCAATCCTGACTGCAGGCTTTGGGTTCACCAGAACAAGTGGACAAGACAGCAAAAAGCTTGTATCTATTTCAACATGTGAAGAAGCCTGTATCTATTTCAACACATGAAGAAGCCTGTATCTATTTCAACACGTGAAGAAGCCTGTATCTATTTCAACACAGCCGGAATCACCAGGCCAGGACGGAGCCTTGTCATGACAGGCACAGCATGTTCTCAACACTCTGCTGTGGTGTCAGGTGGATGCTGAGCAAGTGAAGTGACAGACAGCCCTGGTATGACCACTGTGGTCGGCTGGGCTACACACTCTTGGAGTGGACAGGTTTTGAGGAAGACAGAAGCAAAGAATGAATCGTAACTGCAGGCTTGTGGCTCACCAGAACAAAACTGATTTATTTCCGCACATGAAGGAGCCTGTATTTATTTCAACATGTGAAGGAGCCTGTATTTATCTCAACATGTGAAGGAGCCTGTATTTATTTCAACATGTGAAGAAGCCTGTATTTATTTCAACATGTGACGGAGCCTGTATTTATTTCAACATGTGAAGGAGCCTGTATTTATTTATTTCAACATGTGAAGGAGCCTGTATTTATTTCAACATGTGAAGGAGCCTGTATTTATTTATTTCAACATGTGAAGGAGCCTGTATTTATTTCAACATGTGAAGGAGCATGTATTTATTTATTTCAACACATTCATCACTGATGATGCCAGGAAAGGAAGGAAGGTGTGAGGAGGAGAAGAAGAAAAAGAGGCAGGCGGTGAGGATGAAGTGGAGTGACTGCTGCAATCTGACAACAGTGCCTACTGATGGACTGGGGAGGAGAGGCAGACAGACAGGGACACAGCCATCTCTTCATTCCACTGATCACCACATCATCACTATGGCAACTGTCACCACATCATCACTATGGCGACTGTCACCACATCATCACTATGGCAACTGTCACCACATCATTACTCCGTCAACTGTCATGATATCATCACTATGGCAACTGTCACCACATCATCACTATGGCAACTGTCACCACATCATCACTATGGCAACTGTCACTGCATCATCACTCTATCAACAGTCACCACATGATGCTGAGGAAAAGAAGTGATTGATGGCCCTGGTATGACCCCTGTGGTTGGCTGGGCTACAAACGCTGGGAGTGGACAGGTTTTGAGGAAGACAGAAGCAGAGAATGAATCGAAACTGCAGACTTGTGGTTCACCAAAACAAAACTGATTTATTTCAACACACAAAGAAGCCTGTATTCATTTCAACACGTGAAGGAGCCTGTATTTCAACGTGTGAAGGAGCCTGTATTTATTCATTTCAACACGTGATGGAGCCTGTATTTATTTATTTCAACATGTGATGGAGCCTGTATTTATTTCAACATGTGATGGAGCCTGTATTTATTTATTTCAACACATTCATCTCTGATGATGCCAGGAAAGGAAGGAAGGTGTGAGGAGGAAAAGAAGAAAAAGAGGCAGGCGGTGAGGATGAAGTGGAGTGACTGCTGCAATCTGACAACAGTGCCTACTGATGGACTGGGGAGGAGAGGCAGACAGACAGGGACACAGCCATCTCTTCATTCCACTGATCACCACATCATGCAGGGGAGGGAGGGAGGGGCAACACTGCCCAGTATGCAGCCAGAATCACCAGACCAGGACGGAGCCTTGTCCTGACAGGCCCAGCATGACCTCCACTCTCTGCTGTGGTGTCAGGTTGATGCTGAGCAAGTGAAGTGACAGACAGCCCTGGTATGACCACTGTGGTCAGCTGGGCTACACACTCTTGGAGTGGACAGGTTTTGAGGAAGACAGAAGCAAAGAATGAATCCTGGGGTTCACCAGAACAAGTGAAGAAGACCAAAAAGCGTGTATTTATTTCAACACATGAAAAATGTTGTATTTATTTCAACGTGAACAATCCTGTATATATTTCAACACATGAAAAAGCCTCTGTTTATTTCAACACGTGAAAAAGCCTGTATTTATTTCAACACGTGAAAAAGCCTGTATTCATTTCAACATGTGAAGAAGCCTGTATTCATTTCAACATGTGAAGAAGCCTGTATTCATTTCAGCAAATACACCATTGTTGACACCAAGAGAGGAAGGTGTGAGGAGAAGAAGAAAAAGAGGCAGACAGTGAGGATGAAGTGGAGTGACTGCTGCAATCTGACAACAGTGCCTACTGATGGACTGGGGAGGAGAGGCAGACAGACAGGGATGCAGCCATTCAATTCAATTCAAATCATTTCAATTCAAATCAATTCATTCAAGTTCAATTCAAATTCAAATTTCAATTCATATGCAATTCAATTTCAATTCAAAATATTTTATTAACTCTAGAACAGAGAAATTCTGGAGGGTGACAAGCCATATATAAAATCTTCATACCACTGATCACCACATGTCACCACATCATGACTCCGTCAACTGTCGCCACATCATCACTATGGCACCTGTCACCACATCATCACTCCGTCAACTGTCACCACATCATCACTCCGTCAACTGTCACCACATCATCACTCCGTCAACTGTCACCATATCCTCAGACAGCGGTCATCAGTGGTCAGACAGGACAGTGGCCACCCCTCCATGCTGGCCATGCATCCCTCCCTGTGAAGGCAGAGAGAGGCAGCAGAAAGCAGCCAGCAGTGTGCACAGGAATCAGGGACACAGACAGAGTGAGGCACAGAGAGTCAGGGGCCAGGACGGAGCCTTGTCCTGACAGGCACAGCATGACCTCAACTCTGCTGTGGTGTCAGGTTGATGCTGAGCAAGTGAAGTGACAGACAGCCCTGGTGTGACCACTGTGGTCAGCTGGGCTACACACTCTTGGAGTGGACAGGTTTTGAGGAAGACGGAGGCAGAGGATGAATTGTAACTGCAGGCCTGTGGCTCACCAAAACAAAACTGATTTATTTCAACACATGAAGAGGCCTGTATTTTTTCAACACGTGATGGAGCCTGTATTCATTTCAACATGTGAAGAAGCCTGTATTCATTTCATCATGTGAAGAAGCCTGTATTATTTCAACATGTGAAGGAGCCTGTATTTATTTATTTCAACATGTGACGGAGCCTGTATTTATTTCAACATGTATGGAGCCTGTATTATTTATTCACATGTGAAGGCCATGTATTATTTCAACATGTAGGACCATGTTATTTTATTTCAACACATTCATCTCTGATGATGCCAGGAAAGGAAGGAAGGTGTGAGGAGGAAAAGAAGAAAAAGAGGCAGGCAGTGAGGATGAAGTGGAGTGACTGCTGCAATCTGACAACAGTGCCTACTGATGGACTGGGGAGGAGAGGCAGACAGACAGGGACACAGCCATCTCTTCATTCTGCTGATCACCACAGCATGCAGGGGGGGGAGGGGCAACACTGTCCAGCATGCAGCCAGAATCACCAGGCCAGGACGGAGCCTTGTCATGACAGGCACAGCATGACCTCCCTCTCTGCTGTGGTGTCAGGTTGATGCTGAGCAAGTGAAGTGACAGACAGCCCTGGTATGACCACTGTGGTCAGCTGGGCTACACACTCTTGGAGTGGACAGGTTGTGAGGAAGACAGGAGCAGAGAATGAATTGTAACTGCAGGCCTGTGGTTCACAAAAACAAAACTGATGATTTATTCAACACATGAAGAAGCCTGTATTTCTTCACACGTGACGGAGCCTGTATTCATTTCAACAGTGAAGAAGCCTGTATTCATTTCACATGTGAAGAAGCCTGTATTCATTCAACATGTAGCTGTATTCATTTCAACACATGAAGAAGCCTGTTCATTTCACATGTGATGGCCTGTATTCTTCAACATGTGAAGAAGCCTGTTCATTAACATGTAAACCATCTTTCAACAGTGCCTGTATTATCTCACATGTGAAGAAGCCTGTATTCATTTCAACATCTGACGGAGCCTGTATTTATTTATTTCAACATGTGAAGGAGCCTGTATTTCTTGCAACATGTAAGGAGCCTGTATTTATTTCAACATGTGAAGGAGCCTGTATTTATTTATTTCAACATGTGAAGGAGCCTGTATTTATTTATTTCAACATGTGAAGGAGCCTGTATTCATTTCAACATGTGAAGGAGCCTGTAATTTATTTCAACATGTGAAGGAGCCTGTATTTATTTATTTCAACACATTCATCACTGATGATGCCAGGAAAGGAAGGAAGGTGTGAGGAGGAGAAGAAGAAAAAGAGGCAGGCAGTGAGGATAAAGTGGAGTGACTGCTGCAATCTGACAACAGTGCCTACTGATGGACTGGGGAGGAGAGGCAGACAGACAGGGACACAGCCATCTCTTCATTCCACTGATCACCACTTCATGCAGGGGAGGGAGGGGCAACACTGCCCAGCATGCAGCCAGAATCACCAGGCCAGGACGGAGCCTTGTCCTGACAGGCCCAGCATGACCTCCCCCTCTGCTGTGGTGTCAGGTTGATGCTGAGCAAGTGAAGTGACAGACAGCCCTGGTATGACCACTGTGGTCGGCTGGGCTACACATTCTTGGAGTGGACAGGTTTTGAGAAGACAGAAGCAAAGAATGAATCAATGATGATAGATGATGATGAAAACAGCCACGTGTGCTGCTTGACAAGCAATTTCTTTATGAACAGGTCCGACAGGGAGATCATCAGGAGAGAAATGCGTCGCTGTTTTGGGCTTCTTCCTCTCGACAGCTTGTTATGACACACCGAGCCCCCTCACTGATGTGAAATCTCCATGGCAGGTTGCCTGTCAGCCTTCTTGTCAACCTCAGGCTTCATGTCAGCTGGTGTCCTGTCTCTTCAACCAGATCCAAGGACTGGCTTTCTCGACAGTTTCTTGCAGTTCTTTTGACACGGTGTTCTCTTTCTTTGATCCAAGTCCAGCCGTTTTCAACCACTGTCTGACGCTCATCGCAATGAAACCTCTGCAGCCAGCTTCGACAGGGAAATGTGTTGTTTTCCATCCTGCCTCCTCACATTCCTCAACAAAAGCCTTGTAGCGATCTTCTTTCCGCTCGTGTGCTGTGCTGATGTTGTCTTCATGGGGCACAGTGAGTTCCTCCAGGTGCACCTTTTTCTCTTCTTCATTCCATATCACCAAGTCAGGCTTTTTTGTTGATGGAATGGGGAAGAATCTCTTGCAGCCCTCTAGATCCGCTGCCACCTCCCACTGTCCACTGCTCAGTGCTTCTGTGGCTTCCTTCCGTGTTTTTCTGGCAGGAATCTTAACGCCTTGCAGAACAGAATGAATCCTAACTGCAGGCCTGTGCTTCACCAGAACAAGTGGAGAAGAACAAGACTACTGTAGTTACTTCAACACATTCATCACTGATGATGCCGGGAAAGGAAGGAAGGAAGAAAGGTGTGAGGAGAAGAAGGAAAAGAGGCAGGCAGTGAGGATGAAGTGGAGTGACTGCTGCAATCTGACAACAGTGCCTACTGATGGACTGGGGAGGAGAGGCAGACAGACAGGGACACAGCCATCTCTTCATTCTGCTGATCACCACAGCATGTCACCATCATCATTGCAACTTCCCACCTATGGCACTGTCACCACATCATCACTATGGCAACTGCACCACATGATCACTATGGCAATGACACTGTCCTAACTCACAATCATCACTATGGAAACGTCACCACATCATCACTATGGCAACTGTCCCACATCATCACTATGGAAACTGTCACACATCATCACTATGGCAACTGTCACTACATCCTTCGACAGCGTCACAGTGGTCAGAAGGACGTGTCACCCCTCATACTGGCATGTCCTCCCTGTGAAGGCAGGGCAGAAAGCAGCCACAGTGTGCACAACAATCAGACACACGAGGAGAGGCAGCAGAAAGCAGCCAGCAGTGTGCACAGCAATCAGGGACACAGAGAGAGGCAGCAGAAAGCAGCCAGCAGTGTGCACAGCAATCAGGGACACAGAGAGAGGCAGCAGAAAGCAGCCAGCAGTGTGCACAGGAATCAGGGACACAGAGAGAGGCAGCAGAAAGCAGCCAGCAGTGTGCACAGCAATCAGGGACACAGAGAGAGGCAGCAGAAAGCAGCCAGCAGTGTGCACAGCAATCAGGGACACAGAGAGAGGCAGCAGAAAGCAGCCAGCAGTGTGCAACAGCAACAGGGTACACAGAGAGAGGCAGCAGAAAGCAGCCAGCAGTGTGCACAGCAATCAGGGACACAGAGAGAGGCAGCAGAAAGCAGCCAGCAGTGTGCACAGGAATCAGGGACACAGAGAGAGGCAGCAGAAAGCAGCCAGCAGTGTGCACAGGAATCAGGGACACAGAGTGTGGCACAGAGAGTCAGGGGCCTTGTCCTGACAGGCACAGCATGACCTCCCCTCTCTGCTGTGGTGTCAGGTTGATGCTGAGCAAGTGAAGTGACAGACAGCCCTGGTATGACCACTGTGGTCAGCTGGGCTACACACTCTTGGAGTGGACAGGTTTTGAGGAAGACAGAAGCAGAGGATGAATCCTAACTGCAGGCTTGTGCTTCACCAAAACAAAACTGATTCATTTCAACATGTGAAGGAGCCTGTATTATTTATTTCAACATGTGAAGGAGCCTGTATTATTTATTTCAACATGTGAAGGAGCCTGTATTCATTTCAACATGTGAAGGAGCCTGTATTTATTCATTTCAACATGTGAAGGAGCCTGTATTCATTTCAACATGTGAAGGAGCCTGTATTTATTCATTTCAACATGTGAAGAAGCCTGTATTTATTTCAACATGTGAAGGAGCCTGTATTCATTTCAACATGTGAAGGAGCCTGTATTTATTTATTTCAACATGTGAAGGAGCATGTATTTATTTATTTCAACACATTCATCACTGATGATGCCAGGAAAGGAAGGAAGGTGTGAGGAGGAAAAGAAGAAAAAGAGGCAGGCAGTGAGGATGAAGTGGAGTGACTGCTGCAATCTGACAACAGTGCCTACTGATGGACTGGGGAGGAGAGGCAGACAGACAGGGATGCAGCCATCTCTTCATTCCACTGATCACCACAGCATGTCACTACATCATCACTCTGTGAAGTGTCACATCATCACTATGTCAACTGTCACATCATCATTCAGTCCTGACAGGCACAGCATGACCTCAACACACTGCTGTGGTGTCAGGTTGATGCTGAGCAAGTGAAGTGACAAACAGCCCTGGTATGACCACTGTTGTTGGCTGGGCTACACACGCTTGGAGTGGACAGGTTGTGAGGAAGACAGAAGCAGAGACTGAATCCTAACTGCAGGCCTGTGGCTGGGGGCTGAGAAAAGAAAGTGTGTGGTGGCTTTTTTTGTGTGGTTTTTTTTAATCACTGTGAAAAGATAGTGTTGCAGGAAGAGCTAAATGAATGGTGTGGAAGTTAACAGGTTCCTACAGACATCATTTTTTGTCAGCCAGTTCAGAGCGAAAAGAATCACCAACTGAACTCTCTGCTGTGATGTCAGGTTGATGCTGAAGTAAAGTGATACACAGCCCTGCTATGACCCCTGTGATACACAGCCCTGCTATGACCCCTGTGATACGCAGCCCTGCTATGACCCCTGTGATGTCAGGTTGATGCTGAGGAGGAGAAGTGATACACAGCCCTGCTATGACCCCTGTGGTGTCAGGTTGATGCTGAAGTAAAGTGATAGACAGCCCTGCTATGACCCCTGTGGTGTCAGGTTGATGCTGAAGTAAAGTGATAGACAGCCCTGCTATGACCCCTGTGATGTCAGGTTGATGCTGAAGTAAGTGATAGACAGCCCTGCTATGACCCCTGTGATGTCAGGTTGATGCTGAAGTGAAGTGATACACAGCCCTGCTATGACCCCTGTGGTGTCAGTTTGATGCTGAAGTGAAGTGATAGCCCTGCTATGACCCCTGTGATACACAGCCCTGCTATGACCCCTGTGATACACAGCCCTGCTATGACCCCTGTGATACACAGCCCTGCTATGACCCTGTGATACACAGCCCTGCTATGACCCCTGTGATACACAGCCCTGCTATGACCCCTGTGATACACAGCCCTGCTATGACCCCTGTGATGCACAGCCCTGCTATGACCCCTGTGATGCACAGCCCTGCTATGACCCCTGTGATACACAGCCCTGCTATGACCCCTGTGATACACAGCCCTGCTATGACCCCTGTGATACACAGCCCTGCTATGACCCCTGTGATACACAGCCCTGCTATGACCCCTGTGATACACAGCCCTGCTATGACCCCTGTGATACACAGCCCTGCTATGACCCCTGTGATACACAGCCCTGCTATGACCCCTGTGATACACAGCCCTGCTATGACCCCTGTGATACACAGCCCTGCTATGACCCCTGTGATACACAGCCCTGCTATGACCCCTGTGATACACAGCCCTGCTATGACCCCTGTGATACACAGCCTGCTATGACCCCTGTGATACACAGCCCTGCTATGACCCCTGTGATACACAGCCTGTATGACCCTGTGATACACAGCCCTGCTATGACCCCTGTGATACACAGCCCTGCTATGACCCCTGTGATACACAGCCCTGCTATGACCCCTGTGATACACAGCCCTGCTATGACCCCTGTGATACACAGCCCTGCTATGACCCCTGTGATGCACAGCCCTGCTATGACCCCTGTGATACACAGCCCTGCTATGACCCCTGTGATACACAGCCCTGCTATGACCCCTGTGATACACAGCCCTGCTATGACCCCTGTGATACACAGCCCTGCTATGACCCCTGTGATACACAGCCCTGCTATGACCCCTGTGATACACAGCCCTGCTATGACCCCTGTGATACACAGCCCTGCTATGACCCCTGTGATACACAGCCCTGCTATGACCCCTGTGATACACAGCCCTGCTATGACCCCTGTGATACACAGCCCTGCTATGACCCCTGTGATACACAGCCCTGCTATGACCCCTGTGATACACAGCCCTGCTATGACCCCTGTGATACACAGCCCTGCTATGACCCCTGTGATACACAGCCCTGCTATGACCCCTGTGATACACAGCCCTGCTATGACCCCTGTGATACACAGCCCTGCTATGACCCCTGTGGTTGGCTGGGCTGTAGTACGCTAGGAGAGGTAGACAGGTTCCTCAGACAGCATTTTTTGTCAGCCTGTGCATTTTTTCACTTGTCATTAGTGCTGAAAATGCTTCAGTTTGACTGAAAACTTGTTGTTTTTGTAGTTGTTTACTTATCTGAAAGCTTTACAATGATTATGGTGTAGCTGTTTACTTATCTGAAAGCTTTACAATGATTATGGTGTAATGACACTCTGCTCACCCCCCCCCCCCCCCCCCCCCCCCACTCCTTTCCCACCAATTCTCCTCGTCCCCCCCTCCCCCAGATGCACACATACAAAATGATTCCAGTCAGCAGCACATTTCATGGTGTGAAGATGCTGAACAGTTGTATAGACAGACTTCTGTGGGACAATCGCTTGTGTGATGGCTTTAGCATTAGTATTATGCATGCAGTGATCTTCAAGTTATCATCAGACTCGTCTCATGGCTTTAGCAGTATTCTTCAATTATGTCATGGCTTTAGCATTAGTATTGTGTATGCAGTATTCTTCAAGTTATATCATGGCTTCAGCATTAGTATTATGTATGCAGTAATCTTCAAGTTATATCATGGCTTTAGTATTAGTATTGTGTATTCAGTAATCTTCAATTATGTCATGGCTTTAGCATTAGTATTATGTATGCAGTAATCTTCAAGTTATGTCATGGCTTTAGCATTAGTATTATGCATGCAGTATTCTTCAGTTATGTCATGGCTTTAGCATTAGTAAAGTAATGTATGCAGTAATCTTCAAGTTATCATCAGACTTTTTTTTTTCTTTTTTTTTTCTTTTTTTTTTTCAATGACATCATCTTGACAGAACAGGATTTTTTGTAAACGTGAAATGCTTTTCACCTGAAGAACACAATGCCACAATTGCAACTACATCCCCCCCCCCCCCCCCCCCGTAACATCTGTTACAATTTGTTGGCTTATGAGAGTTTGATTTTCGTTGACAGTTACATTTAAAGAAAACAGCTGTGTAAATTATGTTTTGTTTGCACAGCCCTATTGGGTAGAATACATATGACTGACTATATTTGTAGACTAAGGCAGAAACAAAGAGAGCAATAGAAAGGGGAAATTTCTAGCAGATTTTCCAGAAAGTGTGGATACTATTTATACTGAAAGAGGCCTTACCATGGGGGGGGGGGGGGGGGGGGAGGAGATTATGTTTTATATTTTGTTTGCAGTTTTTGGACAACAGAGGGGTTAATCCAAAGTAAGAACGAGTAAAGGATTGGTTGGAAGTCACTCCCTGAATTAGTGTAGTGTAGTACACTGCCTGCAGTACTGAACTACACTGCCTGCAGTACTGAACTACACTGCCTGCAGTACTGAACTACACTGCCTGCAGTACTGAACTACACTGCCTGCAGTACTGAACTACACTGCCTGCAGTACTGAACTACACTGCCTGCAGTACTGAACTACACTGCCTGCAGTATTTAGAGCCCTCCAAAAGAAAGAGTACAGAAAGCCAGTGTAGTCTTAGCTGCAAGTAAGTACAGTGTCAGGCTCTCCTCCCCCCCCCCCTTTCACTGCAGGTTGTACTGGCTTAGTTACTTAGTGTTCAGACTGCAGTAGCTTCAGGTAAGGAGTTTGGGTAACGCCGTGTCACAGGAAGAAGACATTGGCTTGTTTTGTTTGTGTCTGCATCAATCAGCCTGTAGTCAGAGAATGAGAGTGGAACTCCTGTATCTGTGCTGATATCAGTCTGTAGTCAGAGAAAATCCTGTCTCTCTCTGTATTTGTACTGATGTGGATTTGTAGTCAGAGAATAATCCTGTCTTTCTGTATCTGTGCTGATAATGGATTTTGTCTCTTCCTGAATCTGTACTGATATGGATTTGTAGTCCGAGCATGACAATGCCTGTCTGTTGCACTGCATGGCAGAGGTAAGTCAGGTCAGTTAGAACAGACACTGCATACAGGGACTGGACTGGGAGAAAGAAAGCGCAAAGCACAGGGTGGCTGACTAACTCAGTGTAGAGCAGTGATGTGGGAGGTGGGTGTGGAGTTGCTTCCGTTAGAGTAGTTGCAGGGAGAGTGGGTCTGTAGCCTGCTGTACCTGGTCTACCGCTCTGGGATGTACACATAGTTCACTGTTCTTTTCTTCATCACGTGGCAGTTTTGATGTGCTCATAGTTCGCTGTTCTTTTCTAACCAGGGCTTGGGGGGGGGGGGGGGGGGGGACAGCTCTTCCAAAATGCTGTGGTTTGTTCATCTTTCAATCCAGTTTTTTTTTTTTTAGCAGTCTTCTGTTGAACCCCATCTCTGTTCTTGTGGTTCTGTTTTCCTCTGCTGTATTCAGAGTCCATCCTTCATGTGTATGTAAAACAACAGGCTGAGTAAGTGTTGGCAGTGTTTTAAAGTGTGAGCGCCTTTCCTAAATATCATCTTTCCCAATACCGGTAAGATGGACCCCACTTTGTGTGGCTGGGGCAGTTCTGGCTTGAAGTCATCTCTTTGTTACACCAGGCTTCAGCTGACTGGTATAACTAACCCCAGGTATGGAAGAGGATCAACAACACATTCATAATATATTGTAGCCTTCATTCAGTGTGCAGGGAATAGCATCCTTTATTATGGAATGGGGGGGGGGGGGGAGGAATAGCCCTGTTCAGACGTAAGAAATAGAGTACAAAGAAATGAAGCATTACTACTGACTCCCTCCACTGTCACACTGAACACAACTGTCAATGTCTCCATCATCATCATTTATTTACTGTCACACTCGAAAACTTTTTTGTTATGAAGGAAATTGTATGAATATGGTTTGGGCTTTATATGGATGAATCAGGGCCTAGGTGATGTGACCTGAGTTCTGTGTGTGTTTTGACAGCGAGTTATTGATTGTGGCTGGCAGAGATGGAGTGCTCATATAGAAGACAGACAGACCGCAGTAGAGTTAATATTTGTTCACTGTTCAATCCCTGGCCTGTTCACAGTTTCTATCAGTGCAACAGGACTGCTGTGTGATAGCAACTAGATCAACATTGAGATTTGGCATTTCTGTCTTTATGTGCGTCATTTTCATGATAGAAAAGTAGTAAAACAGAACATGCAAATCCGACATCACTCAGTCCAGAGGGCTCAATATTTACTGTGCCTCCTCCTTTTATCAAGTCCAAGTTTGGACAGTTCCGCTATAATTAGCACCAGCTGGCCCCAGCTTGACTGGGCTGGGATGGACAGCAGCTGAAAGTGGGGAAACTGACCGCTGTGAGTTGACTGCAGTTGGACTTGTCCACTTGCCTGGTCACCAGAAAATGAAGGGCTTTGTTTTGTTCTTGCGTGTTCTGGATATTTTGAAGTGATCTCAGAAAACAGTTCATTCCTTAAAAATGCCACTAGCAACCTTGCTTGTTCAAATTGATCATTATTGCTTCTGACCACAAATAATAAATAAAATGATAAATAAAACAGTAAGGCATTTAAGTGTTGTACATGCAGAAAGCCTTTGCTGTAAGAAAGTCAGTATTAATGTGAGCAGTACATATTAATCGATAATGATAATAATGAGAATAATTTTGGGATATTTTA